>CATNEM010000198.1:697500-980000 GCA_950096795.1 Macrostomum cliftonense
ACTTATGGCAAGATACTAAAAAAAAATTTGTCCTAGGCTGTCTTGTACTTTTAAAAAATTGTGGGTTCGCTTTAAGAATGATAATAGGGCTGGTTTTGTAGCCATTCTAGACCTGCTTTAAGAGTGATGATAGAGCTGGTTTTGGAGCCATTCTAGACCTGCTTTAAGAGTGATGATAGAGCTGGTTTTGGAGCCATTCTAGACCTGCTTTAAGAGTGATGATGGGGCTGGTTTTGGAGCCATTCTAGACCTGCTTTAAGAGTGATGATGGGGCTGGTTTTGGAGCCATTCTAGACCTGCTTTAAGAGTGATGATGGGACTGGTTTTGTAGCCATTCTAGACCTGCATCAAGAGTGATGATGGGGCTGGTTTTGGAGCCATTCTAGACCTGCTTTAAGAGTGATGATGGGGCTGGTTTTGGAGCCATTCTAGACCTGCTTTAAGAGTGATGATAGAGCTGGTTTTGGAGCCATTCTAGACCTGCTTTAAGAGTGATGATGGGGCTGGTTTTGGAGCCATTCTAGACCTGCTTTAAGAGTGATGATGGGGCTGGTTTTGGAGCCATTCTAGACCTGCTTTAAGAGTGATGATGGGGCTGGTTTTGGAGCCATTCTAGACCTGCTTTAAGAGTGATGATGGGGCTGGTTTTGGAGCCATTCTAGACCTGCTTTAAGAGTGATGATGGGACTGGTTTTGGAGCCGTTCTAGACCTGCTTTCAGAGTGATGATGGGACTGGTTTTGGAGTAATTCTATAGCTGGTTTTGGTTATATTCAATGGCAAGTACAGGCTTTAAATGCAGGAATGTTTAGCTTCTGTCGTTATCTTTATCCTAATTGCTAAACAAATGACAAATCAATTTTAAAGCTATAAAGTTAGCCAAAATAAGTTGCAAAATTGGCAAGTAAGTTGCAAAATCAGCAAGTAAGTCACAAAATTATGGAGGTAAGTTGCAAAATTGGTCAAAATTTGGAGGAAAAGTTATAAAATTGGTGACATAGATTGAAAATTTGGGGAAAATGATGCAAATTTGCAATAATAGATTGCAAAAGTAGAGCCATGAGGTGGTCTGTTGGACCTTTTTTGTTCCTTTGAAAATTTTCTAATGTAAGTTGCAAATTTTTCGAAAGCTAAGTTGTACCAAATGGGTAAAATTATAAGGTAGGGCATATGATAGTAGACAAGGCTTAGTCATACCATTGGACCTCAGAGACAAAGGCCTAGTTGATGAATTGATTATTAGTACTTGCAAAGTCACTTATAAATTTTTATTTTCTTTTCTAACTCTTATTAACACCTAATTTTTCCAATATCAACAAATAAAATATGATAAAAACAAACCAAGGTAAGTTGCAAAATGGACAATAGAAGTTGCAAAATTAATTAAAAATGGGAAGGTAAGTAAAAAATGACCAAAATTGGAAAGGTAAGTTGCATAATAGACAATGTAAGTTGCAAAATTAGGGCAGAATATTGTACATTTATAGCAAAAAATATTGCAAAAAGTAATATGGTGGATAGTAAGAACTGTTTTTGTTTCTTTGAAATATTTTAATGTAAGTTCTAGGTTTATTTTTTGTGCAGTAGGAATGCTATAGCATCTTTACTTTAAGAATAGCATCTTGAAATCTGTTATAAGATGCGATTTTGCATCCTGTTTTTTTAATTCTTCACAATAAAAGACCTCTTGAGTAGGACTTTAAAAAAATTGCATTCTTAACCCTGAAATTGCCTCTTAAAATTAAGTTCTAATGTGATGCAATTTTGTATCCTGTCCGGCTGTGCCTAGCAAAAAATAAACCCAGTGCAAGTTGCAAACTTTGTTAAAACTTAAGCTGTACTAGCTGGCTAAATTTTCTAATTAGTGCCTATCATAGCAAATGGTTAAAATTGAATATATGGGTGGATTGAAACATAGATGAGAGACTAAATTTGGACAAACATAGTGAAGTTAGTCTAAGAAAGCTAATTCCAAAATTTGTAGGCGATTGTGCACTTTTCTGCTTTTAATTATTTTACCACTATAGCTTGTTTTCCACTTGATTTTCATTTTAGCCAAGCACCATGACTAGTTAACCACCTGCTCCAACTACCATAATTCCACTAGTAGATTTTCAACCTGCCAATGAGCTATGTGACCTGGACCTTACTCATTGGGACTTGGTAGTGCTCATACTGGATACTTAGTTGGCAATGCTTGTTGTTAACAACTTTTTCAGAATTCCATGCAGCGCAAAAACTGCAACATTGCAATGAGTCTGCAATGGCATACTTGTTTAACTGAATGCATTTTACTTTCAATTTTGCTTTAAAATAATTAAAAGCTAAAAAAGGCAAGATTGCCAATTTGTATACCTATGCTTGATTTTTGACCTATGCCTATATTTGACCCTAGTCAGGAAGGTTGCCTCTAAGGGGAAAAATTCCCATACACAAAGGGTCTTGATGCACATTGGCACACAATTGCGACACACACAAAGGGTCTTGGCACAAAATCACCTATGTAAGTCATAAAATTGGCATTTAAGTGGCAAATTTTGTAAAAATTGAAGGGGTAAGTTATAAGATAGGCAGTATAAGTGTAATTTTGAGGAGATTACAAGCAAAAGTGTAGCAAGTAGGAAGATATAGAGACAAAGTGGTTTGCAGGACCATTTTTGGTCCTTTAAACTTTTGACCTAAGTAGATGGCACAAATTGTCCCCCTAAAATTTATTCTGGCACACACTGCACCACCTTCCAGACTATGCCATAGTGCTTGTTTATATTGTTAATAGCAATAAAGTAGAAATATAGCTGGTATTAGGGCATTTAAGGCTAAGGGACAACATTAATAATATAAATATAAACATAAATATAAAACCAATTGTGATATAGTGTTTTTGACTAGATTCTAGAATATTATCTACAATAGACACCACTGTTATGAGTAAATAAAATTCTAAACTTATTGATATTTCGATTAAAAAATTACATTTACAAAGGAATGAAAGACTAAAAATTAGCTTTTATAAAAATTGGAAATGGGTAAAAATGTATTAGCTAATTATATAACCGAGTATCATTTTAATCTATCTAAATATAATTATTCATGAAATATATTAGTAGTTTCTAGAGAAATGCTATTTATCATCATGGAACATTTTGCATGAAGTTCAATTATCATTAATTATACTATAAAGAAAATCAAATTGAATATGGTGTAACAAATTAACGACACCAAGAAATTGTACTTCTTGGAATTGCACAGACAAATCAATGCAATGTACTATATTGTTGCAAGTAAATTTACAGCATTAAAATTTTAAAAAAACAAAAACTGCCTAGTTAAGCAAAGCAAAGCTTCTTTATTGCCTAAATTTGTCATCTTGAGTATGTATTTTTTTATTATATGCACGATAAATAAATTTATTAGCGTGATCTAACACAATTACGTAAAAGGATCATTCGAATTAGTGCATATTTCCATCTATTTCATCGCATTGGTTTGAATGGTAAATTTTATAATCTGACTCTAATCTAATTTTTTATCAAGTATTGATATTTGCAATTTATTAACAGGAAATTTTTTAGACCCACTATAAGGCCGACAGGTTTTCAATTTTACAATACCGTATGTCTGGCTTTAGGAGTTTTCAAGATATCTGGCAACAAGGACCACTAGAGGGCCATTAAGTTTGCCTATCTCGCTAGCCATTTCAAAAAATCAAGAAACACCCGTGTCACGTCCTACTACTTAAGATGTTCTTGATTTTATAGCTTTGGAATCACGCAATTAAAATAAAGTAAGGTTCAGTGATTTACTAAAGTTTCCTGATTCATTTACGTATATCAGATTGATCCTACATTCTTCTATAAATTTTTTATAATAAACTTTGGAAAACATTAGAGCTAACGTTTTTCACCTTCTAGGAATGATACACGTCACAAGTCTGCCTTTTACATGTACATATGTACTGTACAGTTGGCACTCAATGACTGGGCTGCTTTTAGCAGGTTTTTTAATAGATATTGGAAAAGTTACAGACACAATCCTGTAATAATAAAGCACGATTTTTCTGGTTTCCTTTAGCGAATCCTGCCAGCAAATGTTTTTATAGTGGATTTTGTCCCGCTTGAAAACCGCCGAGCTAAACTCATTTTACTGCATTGTAAAATTCATGTACGCGGTAGCTGGTACATGTTTTTTACCCAATGATTCCGTCTTTCAGTATCATACAAACTAGGTTATGCTGTATTTAGTTTTTGTTTACGACGCATAGCAACTCCACTGCTCTGAGTTTAAAAGGTGCGGTTTCTGCCGAAGTGTAAAATTAAAGCTTTGTCAGTGTAAATCAAAAATGCCTTTATCACTTGTTTATCACTGTTTATCACTTCTACGCTTGACTGGTTTCTCCATTGTGTGTAAAAAATATATCAGCAATCTCAAATTCTAAACTGACAGCCAATTACCTTTCTGCGTCTTGCCTAGCTTCGAAAATCATCTTTGATTCTTTTAAATATATTATGGAGCACCCACAGATGCCGTGACATGGTTGCCTCTTTAACTGCACCTTTGTCTTCATTTTCAACTTTAATGAACTATTTCAAAATAATGTTGGGTTTCGGCTTTGTCGTTTTACCGACGCGGCCTCAGAGCGCCGATCTTATTGCCTATATCGACAACTCTGGCCTCCCATTCCCGATCTCGAGGTCAGCCCCAGGGGTAGCATGATGGATGTGGCGAGCGGCTAGGTCCTATGCTAGGAGAAGACAGCGAGAGACAGACACGGAGATAAAGAAAGGTAGAGAGCCGCCAGCCCCAAAGGGAAGCTGACAGCCCCGCCGCCACCAACTTGTGTGGACTGCATCACCAAACAGCCCTGTCGAAACCAAGTTCCCGACTAATTAAGGCCTGATTTCCACCTACAACTAGTGTCTTTTAGCTGTCAATCTCGAAGTCATAGCCGACTAAGGGACACTGCAGGGACTAGATCGCATGACCAAGGCAGGCTCAGAGAGGACTTGTGCAGGGGGTTCTTGCATGGATCGGATTATGTGGACTCGGAAATGCACCATTATATTACTAAGAGGAGTGGATAGGGAATATCCCAGCTTTTAGCCTCGATGCTTCAACTAACTGCCGCAAAGCGCTGAAATGACCCAATTAGACTCTTCCGAAAGCGCGCCCTAACTAGTCTAAAGATTACATTAAGTTAAATTAATAATTTGGCTGCCGCGCCGCCCCGAACTGCACTAAAGTACAGCCGAAGCTGAGTCCTCAATCTGGACTCTGATTGCATGAATCACTGACTGACTGACTGCATGACTGGTCCGCCTTTGGTCCACCATGGCCGGCGCCAGCTAATTTAGCTGCTCATCCGAGCCAGCATGGCGAATAAATAAGGAGATCAAAAAGCGATAAACTGAATGATTTAGCTTTCACACCTAATCACTTGACTGCCTATGATATTGGAGCACTTTAACTACTATTGGCAATATATTATGATTTAAACTCTTACTGCCTCAAGTTAGCACAAAATAAGCAATAAGCAAATACGCAAATCCCTATTAAGACGCTAAGATGGGGACCGATAGAGACTATTCCCAATAAGGCAAAGTCACGCGATCTCTCACCAAAACCAATCAGATTAATGCACTTTCGATGCCTTCGAACTCCACAGTGGCCGAGGTAGATCTCGTACTCGACCGTTAGTACTTGTCGATCTCGCAGGCAAGGGCCTCTGATGACCTGTCGCTTCTCGATAACTCTTAGCTGATGCTGACACTAAGGCTGATGTTATTCTCCGATGACTTAGGGGGAGGTTCGCAATCTAAAGGGGAAGATACTTGTAGAACTAGGGGCCGTTTGCTCAGTCTCACTGAGGTTCCGGGACGACAAAACGTGTCCGAGACAGCAAAGCGTTCTGAAGATGGAGCGCGCTCGACGGCGCCTTTAAATAGGCGCGAGAGGCGCCGATTTGTTAGAATGATCGCCGAATTTTGCGATTGGTCCAGCCGCATTTGTTAAAACGATCGTGCATTTTTCTGATTGGCTGGCAAGCTAGTCACGTGACCCAACCCCACCAGGTGGTCTCACCAGTCTACCCGGGATCATAAAAAAGATGACAGGTGGGGTCGTAAATCAGCGCAGATGGGGAGAATTTACGAGCAAAATGATTTATGGGTTTTCGCAGCAGGAGGTCCTATGACTTAATAAAAATATGCGCGCAAATCAGCATGAAGAGCAGAAAGTGAAGAAAGTGAAGAGGAAAAGATAATCCTAAATCCCAAGGTACTTTTAGGGGTCGGAAGCTGAGCTGTCAAGAGTTGACAGGAAAAAAGCAAAAATAGAACAATAGGCGGGCTTCCTGAACCCCTCCAGATGTCATAAAAAGAGGCATAAAAAAAGTGGCAGACACGTGACTCACGGGCGCCATCTGGTGCCGAAAACTGTCAGTGGCAAAGGTCAGACAGTCTGGCGCAGAAGATTTATAGCCTAAAAATACCTAGGTACGCGCGTACGGGGGGAACTTTAGAAGCCAGCTAAGATGAGAAAAATTCCCTGCAGGAGCGTCATACTACTCCTGGATAGTAGAGGAAAAGAATCTGCTGTGGGGGAATCTGCGGAGTGAGCGACAAAGTGCGTCCCCATCAATAAAAAAAATTAAAACACTAAGAACGATTTTTAGTACAACGCAAATCAAAGGCATTGATAACTTTCTAGCCAAAAAAATCGGCTATTTATTAAGAGCCAATTAAAACAGCCTTTCAGATACCAAAATCAGCACGCGTAATCAAGCATGGGCTTGAAAGATCTACCAATTTTTTTTTTTTTATCGAGTCTCCAAAAGTCAATCAGTAAACTGAAAAAAATTAGAACGAATGGATTAGAGAGTTGTTATTATTAAAAATAAATAAGCTAACTTAGAGAGCTCGTCCACTCCGATCCTTCTCGACAACTGGCTTCGAATCTCATCTTGAATTATTCCAAGCATGGAGCACCCACTTTAACTGCATCTTTGTCTTTAAAATTGGCAGACTATTTCAAAAGAATAAAAATATTCAAAAACACTAGGACAGACATTTTTAGTTTACGGAAAAACGACGGCATTGATTAACTTTCTAGCCACAAAATCGGTTATTATTAATTTTATAACTTTATTAGGAGCTAATGAAAAAACACCCTCGAGATACCAAAATCAGCCAGTCTTTATCAATTGAGGGCTTTAAAGATCTACCAAAATTTGTTTGAATTTTATCAAGGCTCCTAAAGTCAATAAGTAAACTGAAAAAATCATACAACGAATTGATTAGGGAGTCGTGAAAAGAAAAATAAGCCAACTTAGTGTGCTTGAGTAAATATCAAGCAGGAAAACAAAATTTTAGAGAAAAAAACGTAGCAGACTGGAGTAAATATCCATCAATGAAACTTACTTTTCGAATAAAAAATCGATGTTTATCTTCGATCAATGAGCAGAAAAGCAACGTTTAAAAAAGTTTTTAGATTAGAAATTAATAACAGAGCAAAAAAACAAAAAGTTCTAGTAAGCAACATCAAACTTGAGTAAATGTCCAGCAAATAAACAAACATTATCGTAAAAAAACATTTTGAATCAATTTCGAACGCAGCAGCTCGCTCGTGTCCGGCCGCCTCCCCGGCTCGTAGTCAACGCACCGCAGGTAGAAGTCGCTCAGCTCGGCCGAGAAGCCGTCCGCGATGCGGGGCATCTCCCGCCTGCGGCATCTGAAAGTTATAATCCGCTCCAGCGACGCCTCGCCGTTCGGAGGCTGCATGGCCGTCATCTCGAACACGGTGCAGCCGAGCGCCCACACGTCAGTCCTCACTGAGTACGGAACCTTCTCGTCCTCCTCGGCCATGAACAGCTCTGGAGCCATGAAGTGCACGGTGCCTTTGGGCAGGTTGCCGGTGCTGAGGCCGCAAGTGTTGGCGATCTCCTTGGCCAGACCGAAGTCGATCAGCTTGATGACTCCGTCGTTGCTGAGCATGATGTTCGAGCACTTGATGTCCCTGTGCAGGATGGGGCCTCGGCTGTGGAGGAAGTTCAGGCCTGAGCAGATCTGAAGTTCATGCAGGTGGGTTTGCTTGCCTCTTCTGCGAGCTGCGCACTTGCATCGCCCGCCACTGCAGTCACAAAGTCACTCCAGATGCCCTTGCAGTGCTATGCGTGACAATCCTGCTTGCACAGAAAAGAGTTTGCATAGTGACTCACCTGTCTCGTGAAGTCCTTCACTCCAGACTCCTTGAACGGCTTCTTCTGCAGCCGCATCAGCTCAAACAGACTGTGCCCCGACACCAGCTCAATGAAGATGTACAGCCCCTCCGCCTTCCGCTCGCACTTGAGAAACTGCAGGATATTCGGGTGGGAGATCCGCTTCAGGACCTCAACTCCCTGCATCTCGAGCTCCACCGCCTTCAGCAGCTTCTCGAAGGCGGCGCCCTTCAGAGGAAGCAGCTTGACGGCCACCGTCTGGTTGCGGTCCGTGAGGGCCTTGAACACCTTGCCGAAGCCGCCTCTGCCGATGAGGTGCTTCTTGCCGTCAGGGTTCAGGATGAAGTCCCAGTCGGAGAAGTCGGCGTCCAGCGACCTCCTGGCTGAAGTGCGCCTTGGGTGTCAAAAGTTAAAAGTACATAACAAAGAGTGAAATGTTGGAATTCACTGTGATTAATCAGCCTGTGAAGTCGGCACACCGTTGATTATATCCCACGTGAGTAACACTGCATTAAAATGGGCTTCCACCAATCGAACTTTATCCCTACTCAGCTGCAGTATTTTTTTATTGTAAACCTGGAACTGATTTTTCTTGGGTCTGGGAGCGAATCATGGGCTCGGTGTCTCACCGGCTCGCTGAGTCCTCACTCGGCTGCGGTCCCGGGTCAGCAGCTGCCGCCGTCTCGACCTGCCTGCTCTGAGGTGGCACTTCAGCGGCGGCGGCGGCGGCGGCGGAGACGCTCCTGTGATTCGAGAAGTATGCGGAAGTTCTTTATTGATAGTGGGAAGGTGGTTCGCAATCTCAGCCAAATTCCCTCAGCCTCTGCTACCAATCTGGCCCCAATCTGCATCTTTTGCTCTGCCCTAACTCTACCATCTGCACTCTCTGTTCTACCCTAAATCTACTATTCGTAACTCTCTTTGTCTTCACTCTCCTTGAAGGCCCAGTTGCGTAATCAGTTGCGTAATAATTTCAATGCTGTGGACTCGCTTTTATTGCCTTTTTAATTAAAAAGCTTTTTAAAAGCAGCACAGGTGAAGTCACATGGCTAAACAATAACATATTTTAGGTATAGACCCATCACTGCTGCTTAGAAGACAGTTTATATTCCGCATAGACCAGGATTGCCAGACTTTAAGGCATTTGATTCACTTTCAGCTGACAATAAGTTCTTCCAAAATTTCTTACATGCTACCCTTCTGCTTTTTTCATTGTTCAAACGAAATTTTTTCCAGAATTAAAAAAAAACTTATTCGCAAATTTTTTATGTCCGTGCTAAAAGTAATTCAGCATACTTATAATCCCCGATTTATTTCGCTAATAGCACAAAGTAAACTTATAAATTCAAGCCTAAAATAACGCAAACAAGTTAGTGACCCAGGCTAAAATTCAAGTTCACTTAAAGCTTCTGCGCATTTCCTTGCAAGACCAAAAATTTCAGGCCGCTTTGCCTAACAAATGAAACCGACTGGAAAGTAACGAGTAACGATCGCTACTTTTGCAAGAAACTCCTTGCCAGTCTGCTCAGCTCGGCTGGCTGCTCTGTGAGGGCCCATTCCAATTCATCAACAAAGCGCCGAGCTGTCAGCAGCAGCGGCGTCACGGAGTGGCGGCTCACCTGGCAGAGGCGGCCGTCCGCGATGAGCTGCCCGCAGGCGGCGGGGGCGGCGGGGCTTCGGGCTGGCGCTGCTTGGCGGAAATCCAGGAGAGCTTGGCTTGCTTGCTGTCTTCATCAAGATCCATCTTCACCCAGTCAGCCGGTGTCTCTCCCTTGTCGTTCTTCAAGCCGAACATTTTGGCTCCGATTTGGTCATAAATAAACTGCAGAGACTCGGCGGACTGCCACCGTGCGGCCTCATGGACGGCTGTGACACCGTCTTTTTTAGGAACTGTGAGACAGTCGCTGCCGACCTCCTTCACCAGCCACTTCACATTTGAATCGTCAGACTTCCTAGCGGCGAAGTGAAATGCTGTTTGACCAGCTGAATCCTTCAACCGGAAGCAGTCAGTTCCGAGGTGGCTCTTGATCAGCTCCAGCGAGTCGAGGCCTTAAACCGAGCGGCCATATGGACGGCTGCGTTACCGTCTTTGTCATGAACTGTGAGACAGTCGCTGCCGACCTCCTTCACCAGCCACTTCAGTTTTGAATTGTTAAATTTTTTTGCGGCGAAGTAAGATGCTGTTCCACAACGTGAATTCTTCAACCGGAAGCAGTCAGTTCCGAGGTGGCTCTTGATCAGCTCCAGCGAGTCGACGCCCTGATACTCAGCGGCCCAGTGGACGGCTGTGTAACCGTCTTTGTCAGGAACTGTGAGACAGTCGCTGCCGACCTCCTTCACCAAGCCACTTCAGATTTGAATTGTCAGAATTCATAGCGGCGAAGTGAAATGCTGTTCGACCATATTGCCCCTTCAACTGGAAGCTGTCAGTTCCGAGGTGGCTCTTGATCAGCTCCAGCGAGTCGACGCCCTGATACTCAGCGGCCCGATGGACGGCTGTGGTACCGTTGTTGTCAGGAACTGTGAGACAGTCGCTGCCGACCTCCTTCAACAGCCACTTGAGAATCGAGTTGCTTTTCTCATTCATCGCTGCAAAGTGAGCCAGTGTCCATCCCTCCTTAGTTGTGTCTCTGAGGCAGCCCCTGCCGCACCTGTCCTTCACCAGCTCCATCCAAGACTCGTCCTGTTCCAAAGCTACGCGGTGCACTGGGGTTTCTCCATCTGCATTTCTGCAGGTCAGACAGGCGGGTCCGAGCCTGTCAATCAGCAGCTTCAGACAGGACAGGCTGACGGGCTTGCTGGCTACGTGGTGGCTCACCGACTGCAGTGATTTCTTGATTGCTTTCAATAAATAAACCATTGAATCTCCGACAGCCTCCCACCGTCAGCTCGATGTTGCTGTCCAGCCGACCGCACAGTCGCAGCAGCTCCTCGCTGTCCGCAGCCTCTAGCGCCGTCCTCAGCTGCCGCTCCAGGGAGGCTGCCATGGTTGGCGATGCTCGGGCTGTCGGCTAGGCGTCTCAGCTGGCTGATCGGATTGAATTAGTGCAAATTCAATTAAAAGTAAATTAAAAAATTCAAAGACAGAAATTTTTTATCCACGCCTATTTTGCTGTCTTGCTATCTCTCTGTTTCTCTCAGTTTAACTGCCTAGCTTTTGCTAGGATGAAAAATTTTATACTGAGACTTTTTAGTGTTTCTAGTGGACTGAAAGGGCCTCAGGCTGCGTGCATTTGGTGGCAGTCCTGTGGAGTGAGAAATAAAAGAACAATCAATTCACCAACACCATCAATTTGGCTGCACTGACTTGTACAGTTGTGTACTTGCTAGAGATGCAAAAACTGCCGAGTGCAGATTTTAAACTGTAGGTGCAGGGCTGGAGAGGAAAGGAGAGACAAGTTAAAGGAAGAGACGGGCAGTGTAGAGGAGGTCCAGAAGCAGATAAGAAGAAAACCTTGGAGACCTAAAAGAGAAGAAAATCTGAATGCGAAAGGGAGAGAAACAGTTAGTGAGAGATGAGGGTAAGAAGCTCCAGAGGCAGAGTGGGATGTTGACAGGACAAGAATGGCCGAGTTTTCCTCATTAGCCAGAGCGGAAGAAAGAACTGAAGCAGTAGAGAAAAAGTCTAGCGTGAAAGTTGAGTAACAGAAAAAAAGCGGTGCGAATGAAACTTGACTGCGAGAAAATGGCGTCGTGAAGAGGTAGAGAGGAAGGGGCCGCTCGAAGCTGACTGGACTCTTTAGATGGTGATTTTAGATCTTTGCTTCTTGCAAGTCCAATGCCTTACCTCATAAAGGCGAAGCCACTTTTGGGATTGAAATCGCTAATAAGTGAGTTCAGCAATTATTTCTAGCCCATAATCAATCGGCAAGCTGGGTTATATTATGCAATGAAAGCATTGTGATTGTACTCGTATTTTTAGCTATGAGATTTCTTAATTGATCAAGTTAAAACAGCAGTAAATTACCATAGCAATTGAATGCTTGTTAATTTTTGGCTTCTACTCATTTTTGTAAACCTTGCAGTAGCATTAAACAGGTATGCAGGAGTTGTTGCCTTGGTTTCCCCTTTGCCCTTTGCGGTAAAACCATCGGCGATCATTAGAAATAATCCTGGGATATAAAATGGCTGCTGCAGCTACTGAGAACTCAGAGGGTCGAGGTCCTCAAGGAGTCGAGAAGGAATTCTAAAAATTTTCATCACTTGTAAATAAAACGCCCGAGCCCTGTGAATGATAGCTCGTTATTATGGTGTCTGTTGAAAGGTCGCGAGTTCGAGACCTGGCTCTTGGAGACAATTTTTGATTTGTGACGGAAGCACTTAATCCCCTTTTTATTCCCAGTTTGAGTTGAGAAAACTTTAGGGTGGGTGTTGCGGCCTCTCTAGCCCGTCAGGACTGAGCAGCTGTACACACGCAGCCCTCGGACGCTCTCGAGACTGCAAATCTGCAAAACTCTCAAGTATCAAAAGTACTTTTTTAGCTGTTCTTTTGCCTATTTAAATAAAAGAAATAAATCACTCATTCTCAAACAATATTTTCTAGAAAAAAGAGAAGCGTGATGCTCAAGCGTCAAACGTTGCATTTATTAAATCACATTTCCATTTACTGCAGCTCGGTGACGCATCGTACGGTAAGGCATTTGCGGTGCCAATTCAAATTGGGTTTCTAGGAAATCGATATTAAATAAGTTTTGATGCTAAAAATAAACTGGTTCTTGCCCGGCTGTGTGAGAATAAGGAGATCTAACTAAAAGTAACCTGGTACACAGCTACTGCATACAGTTAGTAAGCATAAAAATACAGGCGTACATTAGGCAAATTTTACATCATTAGATAAGGACACGGAGCAAAAGTCTTGGAAAGATTCGTGCACGCTTCAGCTACTAATAGTAATAAAATAACACTGGCTACACAGAATATTAGTTGTTGAACAAAAGTGCAAGCAAGAAAAGAAGCAAAACAAACAAACAGCACACAGAAACAAAGCAAAACAATTATATTGAAGCGACTTCTGTTGCCAGTTTGTAATTCTCATTTCTGGAGAAACACAGAGCAGGCAATGAAAAAGCAATCGCAAGCAACTGTCCAACAAACGCATTCGGAGCAAATAATAGAAAAAGCGGGCCCCCATCAGCGCCCACTCGTCACGCAAAATCAAATAAGCAAACAGAATAAACTCGCAGTGAAAAGACCAGGTCACAATATTCTACTTACAGTAGGGCGAGAGATTTTCAGTTTGATCGTGCGGTATCACGTGCCACTTATTTTGGGGCTTTGTTTTCGATTTCTCATTTTGCTAGGCTTTTCAATCACTTACAGAAGCAGAAAAATGTAATTACAATTTGCTTTTAAATGAACCACCCGCAACTAAAAGCAAACAAGCCAGCTCAGATGCAAGTTTAACACACAGAAGCAATCAGCCTAAGCAACATAAGGACAAGCAAATTGCCTACTTTATATAGTAAAAGGTAAAGCAGAAATTACAAGCAAAAGAGGCAAAACAAGAAATTAACAAAGACTCTGCATTTTTTTAACATTGCCTGAACACGAAAATTTTAGTCTTGCCACTGAGTAACAGGCTTGTTTTATTGGATAAATTACCAACTTGTTTCAATGGGATAAATAGGAGTCTTAACTCTAAGAATCAAATAGCTAAACTGTGACAAGCAAAGCGTGAAAACTAAAGGTTTACTCAGCCCCTCACAGCTCAAGACTTCAAGCAGGCAGTGGCATGCCATACGCACTGGCACGCAATCCTGCAGCTCAAATCACCGACTCGCTAAATTTTATTTTACCCAATTCGATAGTGGCTACTGATAAAGCAGTCAATGTGAGTAGTGTACGCGGGACATGCACATTTCAATATTATTATGCGCGGGAAAAGCAGACAGGCAAACAGCATTAGAGACGAAACCAACTGACAAAAAATAAAGGAAACTTTGAAAAATTGGCAAATAAGAAGCCAAGCAATTCTGTGTGAAAGAGGGCTTGGCTAGCTGGCATGCAGCACAACTTCACGCTACTTACTACTGATTGATTGGTCAGACTGAGTAGCAAGTAGTGAAAATGTTCTTATTAAATTAGACACTGGTTTTCAATAAATATCAGGCACTGTAAAATGGCCATTCGATTTGCAGCAAAGAATCAACAGATAATTAGGAAAAAAGGTAGAAAAATATAAAAAAACTGACGCTTGTGAGAGACAAAAGATAAACAAAAATAACTGAAAGCAGGCCAGCATTTTCTAAGCGCACTCTGGGACATCAGCGGCGCCGATTCACAAGCGCCAGTCACTACTGACGAGTAGCCACAGCAGCAGCAGCAGCAGAAGAAAAGCCGGGCAAAAAGCCGCCCTCAGCGCTTCTTCCCAGCTCCCGAAGCGGCAGCCGCAGCCGCCTTCGTCTTGCTGGACTTCATGGCCTGCAGCTTGGAGGACAGCTCCTCCTCGTGACGCATCTCCGCCTGCCACGCCGCCAGCCTCTCCCGCAGCGCCTGCATGGACTGCATCTGGCCGGCAAGCAGGGCGTCCAGACGGACAGCGTAGTCGTCCTGGTTGTAGTCCACCTGGCCCGACACGTCGTACAGGCGCTTCAGCTCCTTGGCGAAGCCCGGCTGGCCGTCAAGCAGGGCCTTGTGATCGTCGTTGACCTCTTCTTCCATGTGCTCCATGTGCGACACGACCTTGTGGAAGCTGACCAGGTCGCCCGTGTACTCGTCGTCCTCGGCCTCGCCGGCTTCTTGGACGGCGCTGCGCACCAGCCAGTTGTCGTCCTCCTCGTCGTCGTCTCGGCCGGCTCGCTCGTCGCCGATGCTGCTGTCGGCGGGGTCGGCGTAGTGCCCGAAGTCGCCGTCAGGCCCGCCGCCGCTGCCGCCGCCGCCGCCACCGCTGACGGGGCCGCCGGGACCGAGCTCCTTGACTCTGTCGGCGTAGCGCAGCGTGTTCAGGGTGTGCTCGCACGAGGAGAAGCCCGGGCTGATGGTGGCGATCATGCAGGTGCGGGCCTTCTCGCCGATGAAACTGTCGCGCAGCACCTGGGGATTTTTAGTGACATGGGAAGAATGGCTTGCCCACTAAACACAAACTTTTACCGTATCAACACATAATTGTACCGAAAAACCCACAAGGCATCGTAGACACACTTCGCCACCCCATAAACACACAACGCCACCCAATAAACACCCGGCGCCACCCCATAAACACGCAACGCCACCTCATAAACGCACACCCCATAAACACACAACGCCACCCCATAAACACCCAACGCCACCCCATGAACACACAACGCCACCCCATAAACACACAACGCCACCCCATTAACACACACTGACACCCCATTAACACACACTGACACCCCATAAACACACAACGCCACCCCATAAACACACAACGCCACCCCATAAGCACACAACGCCACTCCATAAACACACACCCCAATAACATACACTCCACAAACACACACCCCATAAACACACACCCCATAAACACACACTCCATTAACATACACCCCATAAACACACACCCCATAAACACACAGCGCCACCCCAATAACATACACTCCACAAACACACACCCCATAAACACACACTCCATTAACATACACCCCATAAACACACACCCCATAAACACACACCCCATTAACATTCACCCCATAAACACACACCCCATAAACACACACCCCATTAACATACACCCCATAAACATACACCCCATAAACACACACCCCATAAACACACAGCGCCACCCCATAAACACACACCCCACCCAATAAACACACACCCCATAAACACACAGCGCCACCCCATAAACACACACCCCACCCAATAAACACACACCCCATAAACACACAGCGCCACCCCAATAACATACACTCCACAAACACACACCCCATAAACACACACTCCATTAACATACACCCCATAAACACACACCCCATAAACACACACCCCATTAACATACACCCCATAAACACACACCCCATAAACACACAGCGCCACCCCATAAACACACACCCCACCCAATAAACACACACCCCATAAACACACAGCGCCACCCATAAACACACACCCCACCCCAAAAACACACACCCCATAAACACACACCCCATAAACACACACCCCATAAACGCACACCCCATAAACACACACCCCATAAACACACCCCATAAACACACACCCCATAAACACACACCCCATAAACACACACCCCATAAACACACACCCCATAAACGCACACCCCATAAACACACACCCCATAAACCCACACCCCATAAACACACACCCCATAAACACAGCCGCCCAGCTCACCTGGGTCAGCTTGGACCCCCTGAACGGCAGGTGCGCCCCCTTCCGGCCCAGCGCCCTAATGCACTCCTTCAAAGCCAGCAGGGATTTGTTGATCTCGGCGCCCTCCATCCGGGTGATCCGATCCGCGCTATTCGTGTCGGCGCCGCGCTCGTTGCCGGCCAAATCGATCAGCGAAAATTTGCCGTGCATTCGGCGCGCCTGGCCTTTGCGCAGAATCAGCTGGAAGACCGCGTGCGACCGCGAGCTGTGCTGATTGGCGGACGTCTGGCCGGAGGTGCGGGTGGCGTGGCCCACCTTCAACAGGTCCAGCACCTCCTCGACGCTGTTGACGCGCTCTTCGAGTAGGCCGACAATCTGGACGATGTTTTTGCCGTCTTCCAGTACGCGCAGCTTGGCCTTCTTGTTCAGCAGGTCGAACACCTTGCCGCTGTAGATCTCGAAGAACGCCGCCTCCACATAGATGCCCTGGCCCTGGATTGGCGTTTCGGGTTGGAAACGGACTTTTAACTTGGGCTGAGTTGAATCAGGTTTAACTGGGCAATTAGGATTGGCGAGTAAAGCCAAAACTTAATTGAATTTCAATAGGTCATTTAAGGTCAAAAAGTCAATCAAGGTCAAAGGGTCAATAAATGTCAAGGTATTATTTAAGGTCAAAATTTCAATAAAGGTCAAAGTGTTATTCTGGGTCTAAAGGTCAATAAGGTCAAGGTGCTATTGACGGTCAAAAGGTCAATAAAGGTCAAAGTGCTATTTAGGGTCAAAAGGTCAATAAAGGTCAAAGTGATATTCACGGTCAAAAGGTCAATAGAGGTCAAAGTGCTATTTACGGTCAAAAGGTCAATAAAGGTCAAAGTGCTATTTACGGTCAAAAGGTCAATAAGGTTAAAACGGTTATTACAGGTCAAAAGGTCAATAAAGGTCAAAGTGCTATTTTGGGTGCAAATGTCAATAAATTTAAAAGGGTTATTACAGGTCAAAAAGTGAATCAAGGTCAAATGGCTAAGTAAAACCTTCAGTTTAATAGGGTCACAAGGTTCATCATTTCGAATGAGTAAAAACATCAATCTCAATGTCAAAGAGCAAGCTAAGGGCAATTTATGTTAAGAGTCTATCTGGCTCTAGAGATCAAATCAACATCTGGCTCAAGAGGTCAAGAAATCCGGGAGCTCACCTTGTACTTGGTGTTGAGCAGCTTAAACACGTCCTTAGCCGCAAGGGCGTAGATACCGCGCGAGCAGTCCTGCTGCCCCTTCCCAGTGAAGTCGCCGCCCATCGTGTGCGTCTTGCCCGAGCCGGTCTGGCCGTAGGCAAAGCAGGTTGCCATGCCGCCCTCGAAGATGCACTCCACCAGAGGCTGGGCGGTGTACTTGTACACAATCAGGTTGTCGATGCGCTGGTCGAATGCGTAATCGAAGCGGAACTGCTGGTTCTCCAGGTACTTGGTGAGGTCCACCTGTTGCGGCAGTCAGAAACCATGTTTTTCATAAATATGACTCTGACATCACTTGGTTAAGGCAGCTTTAAGCTTAGTAAAAATGATCGTTTTACTCAACTCCATTACATTTACTTATTTACTCGTTTCCGCTCCCCACCTTTACCTGATCATCGTTTCCGCTCCCTATATTTACCTGTTCCTCTCTTTCGCTCCCTACATTTACCTGTTCCTCTCTTTCGCTCCCTACATTTACCTGTTCCTCTCTTTCGCTCCCTACATTTACCTTTTCCTTTTTTCCACTCTCTACAAATACCTGTTCCTCTTTTCCACTCTCTACAAATACCTGATCCTCTTTTCCACTCTCTACAAATACCTGATCCTCTTTTCCACTCTCTACAAATACCTGATCCTCTTTTCCACTCTCTACAAATACCTGATCCTCTTTTCCACTCTCTACAAATACCTGATCCTCTTTTCCACTCTCTACAAATACCTGATCCTCTTTTCCACTCTCTACAAATACCTGTTCCTCTTTTCCACTCTCTACAAATACCTGTTCCTCTTTTCCGCTCTCTACCTTTACCTGATCCTCTCTTCCGCTCCCTACATGCATGGTTTTCCTTATCTTTCACCCGCCCTTCATCTCATTCCACGCCATGCCGTCAAGTGACGCACCTTCAGCTTGGGCTCGTGAATCAGCACGTTCTCCTTATTGGGAATGGTGACCACGTCGATCTCCTTCTTGGTCAGCTCCCGCTTATTCAGCGGCCGCTTCCGCACGCACACGCAGATCTGGTGATTCTCAATCGGCGTGTCGTTAGTGATGGGCCGGTAGTCCAGCGTGCTCTGAAACTCGCGAATCATCTGCAGGAATTCGTACTGCGGGTTGCTCTGGTCGTAGTCGGGGTCGCTCTTCTTCGCCTGCTGAGCCGCCCGACGCTCGTCCCGGCGCTGCTGGATGCGCTCGATCTCCTTGACGACGTTGGACTTGCGGCCGCCGCCGCCGCCGCCTGCGGCCCCGCCAGCTCGACGCGCTGCGCCGCGCTCCTCGCGGGTTGGGCTGGACTCCTGGAAGGTCGGCGGCGTGGGGGATTGGGTTTTTTGAGTCACACTCAGCTGGAGGACCTGAAGTCACACTCAGCTGGAGGACCTGAAGTCACACTCAGCTGGAGGACCTAAAGTCACACTCAGCTGAAGGACCTGAAGTCACACTCAGCTGAAGGACCTGAAGTCACACTCTGCTGTAGGACCTGAAGTCACACTCAGCTGAAGAACCTGAAGTCACACTCAGCTGGAGGACCTGAAGTCACACTCAGCTGGAGGACCTGAAGTCACACTCAGCTGAAGGACCTGAAGTCACACTCAGCTGAAGGACCTGAAGTCACACTCAGCTGACGGACCTGAAGTCACACTCAGCTGAAGGACCTGAAGTCACACTCAGCTGAAGGACTTGAAGTCACACTCAGCTGAAGGACCTGAAGTCACACTCAGCTGAAGGACTTGAAGTCACACTCAGCTGAAGGACCTGAAGTCACACTCAGCTGAAGGACTTGAAGTCACACTCAGCTGAAGGACCTGAAGTCACACTCAGCTGAAGGACTTGAAGTCACACTCAGCTGAAGGACCTGAAGTCACACTCAGCTGAAAGACCTGAAGTCACACTCAGCTGAAGGACCTGAAGTCACACTGAGCTGAAGAACCTGAAGTCACACTCAGCTGAAGAACCTGAAGTCACACTCAGCTGAAGGACCTGAAGTCACACTCAGCTGAAGGACCTGAAGTCACACTCAGCTGAAGGACCTGAAGTCACACTCAGCTGAAGGACCTGAAGTCACACTCAGCTGAAGGACCTGAAGTCACACTCAACTGAAGAACCTGAAGTCACACTCAGCTGAAGGACCTGAAGTCACACTCAGCTGAAGGACCTGAAGTCACACTGAGCTGAAGAACCTGAAGTCACACTCAGCTGAAGAACCTGAAGTCACACTCAGCTGAAGGACCTGAAGTCACACTCAGCTGAAGGACCTGAAGTCACACTCAGCTGAAGGACCTGAAGTCACACTCAGCTGAAGGACTTGAAGTCACACTCAGCTGAAGGACTTGAAGTCACACTCAGCTGAAGGACCTGAAGTCACACTCAGCTGAAGGACTTGAAGTCACACTCAGCTGAAGGACCTGAAGTCACACTCAGCTGAAGGACTTAAAGTCACACTCAGCTGAAGGACCTGAAGTCACACTCAGCTGGAGGACCTGAAGTCACACTCAGCTGAAGGACCTGAAGTCACACTGAGCTGAAGGACCTGAAGTCACACTCAGCTGAAGAACCTGAAGTCACACTCAGCTGAAGGACCTGAAGTCACACTGAGCTGAAGGACCTGAAGTCACACTCAGCTGAAGGACCTGAAGTCACACTGAGCTGAAGAACCTGAAGTCACACTCAGCTGAAGAACCTGAAGTCACACTGAGCTGAAGGACCTGAAGTCACACTCAGCTGAAGGACCTGAAGTCACACTCAGCTGAAGGACCTGAAGTCACACTCAGCTGAAGGACCTGAAGTCACACTCAGCTGAAGGACCTGAAGTCACACTCAACTGAAGAACCTGAAGTCACACTCAGCTGAAGGACTTGAAGTCACACTCAGCTGAAGGACCTGAAGTCACACTGAGCTGAAGAACCTGAAGTCACACTCAGCTGAAGGACCTGAAGTCACACTCAGCTGAAGGACCTGAAGTCACACTCAGCTGAAGGACCTGAAGTCACACTCAGCTGAAGGACTTGAAGTCACACTCAGCTGAAGGACCTGAAGTCACACTCAGCTGAAGGACTTGAAGTCACACTCAGCTGAAGGACCTGAAGTCACACTCAGCTGAAGGACTTAAAGTCACACTCAGCTGAAGGACCTGAAGTCACACTCAGCTGGAGGACCTGAAGTCACACTCAGCTGAAGGACCTGAAGTCACACTCAGCTGAAGGACCTGAATTCACACTCAGCTGAAGAACCTGAAGTCACACTCAACTGAAGAACCTGAAGTCACACTCAGCTGAAGGACCTGAAGTCACACTCAGCTGAAGAACCTGAAGTCACACTCAGCTGAAGAACCTGAAGTCACACTCAGCTGAAGGACCTGAAGTCACACTCAGCTGAAGGACCTGAAGTCACACTCAGCTGAAGGACCTGAAGTCACACTCAGCTGAAGGACTTGAAGTCACACTGAACTGAAGGACCTGAAGTCACACTCAGCTAAAGAACCTGATGTCACACTCATTTAAAATGGAATCTGTAAGCAGCAAAAACTAGTAATAAAGCAGGACAACTTAGAGCACGCACCCCTTGTCCAGCGTAGTCGTCCTCATCAATGGAGTCCTGGGGTTCAGGCGGCGGCGGTGGTGGAGGAGGAGGTGCGTATCTTGGCGCAGGCTGCTGCTGCTGCTGCTTAGCCTGACCCCCAGCACCGCCCCTGGCACTGGGGATCGCTGTTGGTCGACTTTTAGCCGCTTGCTGCTGCTGCTGCTGCTGCTGCTGCTGCTGCTGCTGCTGAGGAGGCTCTGCGCGATGGCTGAACGAGGCGCCGACGTTGGCTTCGGAGGCTCCGCTGCCATTGACGCCGTAGTCAATTGATCCGCCGCCGCCGCCTCCGCCCACGCCGCCCACGCCATCAGCGGGAGCCAAGCTCGGATTCAACTGAAAAATCGCTTCCAATTCAATCTCTTTGCCTTTGGCTTCGCCACGTTCAAACCATTCAACAGTGACGCTGTGGCTGTCCCGGTTGATGCCGCTGACGATGGCCGAGTGAATCCGACCGTCGGTGCGCTGAATGTCAACGTTGGTGCCGACCAGGATGGAGCCGAACTCTGGATCTGACATGGCTACAAGCTAATCTGATAGCGGCTGCTGAATTTATTGATTGATTTGTGTTCGAATAGTTTTGTATTCAGACTGAAATGAAAATTGCGATTGTCTTTCAAATGCAAATCGGTTTGATTTCTAGGAAACTAATGCTGCAGCAACTGGGCATCCAACTCACCGTAACAAGAGTCAAAGTAGATCAAGATTACTGGTAAAATAAAGTAAAACAAAACGTAGCTAAAGCTAATCTGGATAAAGCAATAAAAATGACATAAAAAAATTGGAGACAAAAAGCTACTCTGCAAAAAACTGCCAAAGTTTTATATTTAGAGTTGGCATATAATACGAGCTGTCAATGTTAGCGATGAGTTTCACAGCCATTTCTGAATTGAAGAAACATCGCAATACAATGCCTATTTTAAAAAAAGGTTAGAAATAACAAACCGCATCTAGGACAAAAATCTGTGCCTATAAAAACTTTGTTAGCGAATGAAAAACGTTAAAAAAATGAGTAAATCTTAACCAAAAACTTGGTAATAAAAGTAGAAATCGAAAAGAAATAACGCATCCTTTTAATTTCACATCATTTCTCCTGATTATTCTCTTGAAAAGTGCAAACGGTGTCAACAAGGAGCATTGGTAATGCTGGTCAGAATTTTATTCTATCTGATATTTTTAATACAAATTAGTCACTAACTTCATTTCCTGAATGCGAAAATGAAAAACTTTAGCAGCCTTAAGAATCTACCGCAAAAGAATATAGCAGAAAATTCAGACGAAAATTGCTTCGATGCACTTTTCCAACGCTAACTCCCCTGACACCCGATGCACTTAAACAATAAAATTTCTGTTACAAAAGTGTTAAAACAAACAAAAAGACAAAGCTGGAAGTTTTGTGCCGGCAAAAATTTGAGCAAACAAAAACAACGCCGCACAAAAAAAAATAATAACTATTTAAGATACAAAAAATATCAGAAAAATACTCAACACGCATGTAACAATTTTAATTCAATTATAGCAGCTAAAAGGCTGCGGCAAAAAGGACGGAACACTATAAGGACATAATACTTGTTTACTTAATTTCTATAAAAATGTAAAAGTTCAGACAAAGCTAAAACATACTTGTAATTTCTTTTAAACAGGATATCATTGTTTCGAAAACAGAGCGATGTTCACCATTGCGCAATTGTTAGCAGCTGCGTAGTTCAGACAAAAAAATTAAAACTTTCACTAACCCGCTTTCCACATTGTCTAGTTATTCGTCAGCTACTCCTTCAGCTGCTGTCTCTTCAGCATCACCTTCACCTGCAGCCTCTTCAGCACCACCTTCAGCTGCGGGCTTGTCTTCACCTACTGTCTCTTCAGCACCACCTTCAGCTGCCGGCTTGTCTTCACCTGCTGCCTCTTCAGCATCACCTTCAGCTGCCGGCTTGTCTTCACCTGCTGCCTCTTCAGCATCACCTTCAGCTGCCGGCTTGTCTTCACCTGCTGCCTCTTCAGCACCACCTTCAGCTGCCGGCTTGTCTTCACCTGCTGCATCTTCAGCACCACCTCCAGCTGCCGGCTTGTCTTCACCTGCTGTCTCTTCAGCACCACCTTCAGCTGCCGGCTTGTCTTCACCTGCTGCCTCTTCAGCATCACCTTCAGCTGCCGGCTTGTCTTCACCTGCTGCCTCTTCAGCATCACCTTCAGCTGCCGGCTTGTCTTCACCTGCTGCCTCTTCAGCATCACCTTCAGCTGCCGGCTTGTCTTCACCTGCTGTCTCTTCAGCACCACCTTCAGCTACCGGCTTGTCTTCACCTGCTGTCTCTTCAGCACCACCTCCAGCTGCCGGCTTGTCTTCACCTGCTGTCTCTTCAGCACCACCTTCAGCTACCGGCTTGTCTTCACCTGCTGTCTCTTCAGCATCACCTTCAGCTACCGGCTTGTCTTCACATGCTGTCTCTTCAGCACCACCTCCAGCTGCCGGCTTGTCTTCACCTGCTGTCTCTTCAGCACCACCTTCAGCTACCGGCTTGTCTTCACCTGCTGTCTCTTCAGCATCACCTTCAGCTGCCGGCTTGTCTTCACCTGCTTTTTTACCAGCATCACCGTTAGGTACTCGTTCCTCATCAGCTGCTTTCTCCTCACCATCAGCTGTTCTCTTTTCAACAGCTAGTTTCTCCTCATTTTTGGCTCTAGCTGGTGGCTCTTCTGCTGTTTTCTCCTCATTATCAGTTGGTTTCTCGTTCTCATCAACTTTTTTCTCTTCATCATCACCGACATTAGCTGGCTCTTCCTCAGCTGGCTTCTCCTCCTCATCAGCTTCAGCTGCTGACTCTTCCTCAGCTGGCTTCTTCTCATCAGCTTCAGCTGCTGGCTTTTCCTCAGCTGGCTTCTTCTCATCATCATCTTCAGCTGCTGGCTCTTTTTCAGCTGGCTTCTCCTCATCAGCTTCAGCTGCTGGCTCTTTTTCAGCTGCTGGCTTTTCATCAGCTGGCTTCTCCTCCTCATCATCAGCTTCAGCTGCTGTCTCTTCCTCAGCTGGCTTCTCCTCATCAGATTCAGCTGCTGGCTCTTTCTCAGCTGGCTTCTCTTCATTAGCTAGTCCGTCTTTTTCATCCGTCTCAGCTAGTGTCACATCCTCAGCGGGTTTCTCATCTGCTGGCTCTTCAGCAACATCCTTGTCCACACTATTACCTCGATCTTGTGGCTCCTCTTCAACCGCCTTTGAATTCTCATCAACTTCAGCCTCTAGATAATTTACGTTTATTTCGTCTTTGACATTGCTTTCGGCTTTTGTTTCCTCATTATTGAGTCTCTCTCCGAAGTCTTCGCTTGCTTTAGGCTCCTCGCCGTCCGTTTTATCAGCAGCTGTGATTTCAGTTGCTGGCTCTTCCTTGGATGGTTTGTTTTCAGCATCTCCTTTAACTGCTTGATCGCTATCATACGGTTCCTCTTCTTCATTATCTAGAGCAACTGGCTCTTGTTTAGTAAGTATTTCATCGTTATTGCCTACCGCAGCTGTTTCGTCTTCAGCTGCTTTCTCTTCAACATCGCCTGCAGCTTCTGCCTCGTCTTCAGCTGCTTTCTCTTCAGCATCGCCTGCAGCTTCTGCCTCGTCTTCAGCTGCTTTATCTTCAGCATCGCCTGCAGCTTCTGCCTCGTCTTCAGCTGCTTTATCTTCAGCATCGCCTGCAGCTTCTGGCTCGTCTTCAGCTGTTTTATCTTCAGCATCGCCTGCAGCTTCTGGCTCGTCTTCAGCTGCTTTATCTTCAGCATCGCCTGCAGCTTCTGGCTCGTCTTCAGCTGCTTTCTCTTCAGCATCGCCTGCAGATTCTGGCTCGTCTTCAGCTGCTTTCTCTTCAGCATCGCCTGCAGCTTCTGGCTCGTCTTCAGCTGTTTTATCTTCAGCATCGCCTGCAGCTTCTGCCTCGTCTTCAGCTGTTTTATCTTCAGCATCGCCTGCAGCTTCTGGATCGTCCTCAGCTGCTTTCTCTTCAGCATCGCCTGCAGATTCTGGATCGTCCTCAGCTGCTTTCTCTTCAGCATCGCCTGCAGCTTCTGGATCGTCTTCAGCTGCTTTCTCTTCAGCATCGCCTGCAGCTTCTGCCTCGTCTTCAGCTGCTTTATCTTCAGCATCGCCTGCAGCTTCTGCCTCGTCTTCAGCTGCTTTATCTTCAGCATCGCCTGCAGCTTCTGGCTCGTCTTCAGCTGTTTTATCTTCAGCATCGCCTGCAGCTTCTGGCTCGTCTTCAGCTGCTTTATCTTCAGCATCGCCTGCAGCTTCTGCCTCGTCTTCAGCTGCTTTCTCTTCAGCATCGCCTGCAGCTTCTGGCTCGTCTTCAGCTGTTTTATCTTCAGCATCGCCTGCAGCTTCTGGCTCGTCTTCAGCTGCTTTATCTTCAGCATCGCCTGCAGCTTCTGCCTCGTCTTCAGCTGTTTTATCTTCAGCATCGCCTGCAGCTTCTGCCTCGTCTTCAGCTGTTTTATCTTCAGCATCGCCTGCAGCTTCTGCCTCGTCTTCAGCTGCTTTCTCTTCAGCATCGCCTGCAGCTTCTGGCTCGTCTTCAGCTGTTTTATCTTCAGCATCGCCTGCAGCTTCTGGCTCGTCTTCAGCTGCTTTATCTTCAGCATCGCCTGCAGCTTCTGGCTCGTCTTCAGCTGCTTTATCTTCAGCATCGCCTGCAGATTCTGGATCGTCCTCAGCTGCTTTCTCTTCAGCATCGCCTGCAGATTCTGGATCGTCCTCAGCTGCTTTCTCTTCAGCATCGCCTGCAGCTTCTGCCTCGTCTTCAGCTGTTTTATCTTCAGCATCGCCTGCAGCTTCTGGCTCTTCTTCAGCTGCTTTCTCTTCAGCATCAACAGGAGCTAGCTCGTCCTCAGCTTGTTTCATTGCATCATTATCTCCAGTTACCAGCTCATCACCTGGTTCTTTAGCAACAAGCTCTTGGTCGCCTAGTTCATCTTCAGCTTCCATACCGTTTCCTTTCTGTTCTGCCCACTTCTCTTTATCGTTCATCCTTGACTCGGACTTGTGCTTCTCTTCCTCAGACTCGGACTTGTGTCTCTCTTCCGCAGACTCACACTTGTTTTTCTCCTCCTCAGACTCGGACTTGTGCTTCTCTTCCTCAGACTCACACTTGTTTTTCTCCTCCTCAGACTCAGACTTGTGTTTCTCTTCCTCAGACTCGGACTTGTGTTTCTCTTCCTCAGACTCGGACTTGTGCTTCTCTTCCTCAGACTCGGACTTGTGCTTCTCTTCCTCAGACTCGGACTTGTGCTTCTCTTCCTCAGACTTAGAATTGTGTTTCTCTTCCTCAGACTCGGACTTGTGTTTCTCTTCCTCAGACTCGGACTTGTGTTTCTCTTCCTCAGACTCGGACTTCTGCTTCTCTTCCTCAGACTCGGACTTGTGCTTCTCTTCCTCAGACTCGGACTTGTGTTTCTCTTCCTCAGACTCGGACTTGTGCTT
Organism: Macrostomum cliftonense; assembly: GCA_950096795.1. Taxonomy (NCBI): domain Eukaryota; kingdom Metazoa; phylum Platyhelminthes; family Macrostomidae; genus Macrostomum; species Macrostomum cliftonense. The sequence continues at coordinate 724,252 of CATNEM010000198.1, forward strand.
CTCTTCCTCAGACTCAGAATTGTGTTTCTCTTCCTCAGACTCGGACTTGTGTTTCTCTTCCTCAGACTCGGACTTGTGTTTCTCTTCCTCAGACTCGGACTTGTGTTTCTCTTCCTCAGACTCGGACTTGTGCTTCTCTTCCTCAGACTCGGACTTGTGCTTCTCTTCCTCAGACTTAGAATTGTGTTTCTCTTCCTCAGACTCGGACTTGTGTTTCTCTTCCTCAGACTCGGACTTGTGTTTCTCTTCCTCAGACTCGGACTTCTGCTTCTCTTCCTCAGACTCGGACTTGTGTTTCTCTTCCTCAGACTCGGACTTGTGCTTCTCTTCCTCAGACTCGGACTTGTGTTTCTCTTCCTCAGACTCGGACTTGTGCTTCTCTTCCTCAGACTCAGAATTGTGTTTCTCTTCCTCAGACTCGGACTTGTGTTTCTCTTCCTCAGACTCGGACTTGTGTTTCTCTTCCTCAGACTCGGACTTGTGTCTCTCTTCCGCAGACTCACACTTGTTTTTCTCCTCCTCAGACTCGGACTTGTGCTTCTCTTCCTCAGACTCACACTTGTTTTTCTCCTCCTCAGACTCAGACTTGTGTTTCTCTTCCTCAGACTCGGACTTGTGTTTCTCTTCCTCAGACTCGGACTTGTGTTTCTCTTCCTCAGACTCGGACTTGTGCTTCTCTTCCTCAGACTCGGACTTGTTCTTCTGGTTCTTAGAAAGAAAAGACACTGATTGGCCATCAGTCTTCTCATCGCCTACTGCGTCACTTATCGCTTTCTCACTTAAGCTAGTCGGGTCTTCTTTGACCTCTTTGCTCAAATCTGTGACAGGCAGTTGCAGCTTATCAGCTGCTGCAAGCTGCTTCTCTTCAATAATTTTCTCTTCATCTCTTTTCAAACTGTCACTGCTCACGCTGCCAATTTTCTGCTTTTTGTCCTTCTTTTTCTTTCTCTGTTTTCGTTTTTTCTTTCCTCCGCTGCTCTCCCGCTTGTCACTGTCACTTTCATCGCTGCTGCTGCTGCTGCCTTTGTTGCTTTTAGCGTCACTTTCACTGCTGCTCGGCTTTTCTTTCGGCTTCACAGAAGATTCTTCTTGTTGCGCTGGCGGGGATTGCTTATTTGCGGCCAGGGCAGGCAGAGGCCGTCGGGCGATGTCGCTGAATGAGTCGCCAGCCAAGTCGGCGTGCCTCGGCGCTGCCGGCGGTGTGGGCTGTTCGCCGGCAAAAAACGCCACGACATGCTCACCGCCCTGGTCGGCTCTCTCCTCGTTGACAATGCGGGTCGAGTCCGACTGGCCGACGCCGCCTCCCAGCAGCGGCTCCACCGATTCGGGATCGCCGACCGCCGAACTGCGGGAAGCAGCAACGCCAGCAGAGAGAAGAAGCTGCGCAGGCCGGTTCGGTTCAGGCTGTTTGCGGCACAGCCGATACTTAATAGCGTAGATGAGAGCAACTACTATAAGTAGGATAGCGTAGCCAATGATGATGCCCATGGCTAGAAACAGCGGGGCGTCGGCAGATGCCATTTTTTAATAAGGAAGATCAGCTTTTGATCGGCTGGGATTTTTGTGGCAGCTCAGCAGCAACAGGATCTGCAAAGTGGCACGGAAGAAAATCTATGGAATATTTGATATAAAAGTGCTTCAAGGTTAAAAATCGTATTCATAAAATAGTTCAATTTCCCCATGAAATCAAAGCCTAGACCCTAAATTTTATCAAAAAGTACCTGTACTAGAATAAAAAAGGGATTTGAAATACTATAAAAATGGTATATTTACTTTTATCCAGTTACTGAACCTATTACATAAAATCATAGGTAAGTAATTATATTCTGACTTGACATTCTAAATGTAAAAATCATTTTCGGATCCTAAAAGACGCTGCTCAGCTGCCATGACGCATTCAATATGAAAAATCGAAGAATTTATTCGACGCACAGATGTACTTAATTAAAAATGTTACGAAATGTACTGATTTTAAAATTTTGCATACCAATTTTTAATGAAAATGACGCAATTTTTCGCACATGAAATCACCGTGAAAGAACATTGCTGTCTTTACAAATCAGCTTTATCAGAAAATTACACAGCAGCATCTATAGGGGGATTAGTAACCGTGGGAGCGCAGGCTATCTCAGGTGGCGCACTGGGTGACAGCGGATCTCCACGAGGCGGTATGGGCTTCTCATCTAGCTCGGGATCCAGTTCGGTGGCATGGCGGTTGGTTTCTGATGCGCCTAGAAACGGATCGCTTGAAAGCGGCTCTTCGACCTCAGGCGAGGCGCAGTCCCGAAGCTCGGCAGGCGATTCCGCATTCCTAGAAACCAAAACCCACTGTTTCGCATAACAATTACGATAAAATAAACAGCCAAAAAAGACAAAAGCGATGCCGATAACAGGTACAATCACACAAGGAAGAAGTACTTTTAAATAAATATATTGTGTAGCGTCCCTACTACTTTGAGGAGCAGTCACTACGGTGATTTGAGGCTGTGATTGAGTAGTGGCGGTCGCACCAGGCCGTCTAAAACAATCGCCTTTTAGGTGCAATTCGGCGCATTTGAACTGCCAAAACGTTGCCAGTGCTGATTGATCAATGATGGCTGATGTGCATTCTTTAGGACAAGGGTCGCACATTTGCGTTCGATCGTTAAAGTACTCATTAGTAGGGCAATTCAAACTGGCAAACTCCACTGGGTGGCAACTGTACAATAACAAAAATAGAAGCAGTAGCGCTGCTGAAAAATTGAACATCAAGTTCGTCGGCAAATAATCCAAATTATTGACGGCTTTTGTATCGCTAATTGAATCTGGAAATGGGAAAAAATCGAGTGGGATTTAAATAAAACACGCACGTTTAAAACATAGTTGAAAAATTAAAGAATCCTAATAATTTGATAGCGGCCTATTTCTAATAAGTACAGGAATGATGTACATTAAGTTAAGCACACGTGGGAAATGTACAGACAGCCAAACCACAGAATGACAGAGATAAATAACTGATAAGGATTGGGGCAGGTGTCGGTAAATGCGCTATGGTTGATGTGTGTACAAGGACGATACATAACAACTGGATTGTAAGAACCTTCCACTATGCAGGGTGGGACGTGCCTAAAGTTTGACTCGCGAAATCACCGCTTGCTGTTCATTGGCTGCTATTTTTAGCTACTCCTCACGCCCAAATGTACACTTCTACCGGTTAAGAGGGGTAGGAAAAACGGCTGGCGATGGGCTGGTGTATGGGGTCTGGTTGGGTTGAAAAACCTCTAGCCAATGAGCATCAAGCGGTGATTTTGTGAGCCAAAATTTGACACGCTTTAGTGTGAGCCAGGAAATCCAGTTGTTATAATATACCGTCTTCATTGTGCAATAGTGGGCAGGGAAGAGGGTGAAAGGCCGATGATAAGTCAACCAATAGGAATAATGGGGAGGTTGGCCAATGTACATGCTGATAAGTACACGCAATGTACATTAGAGTAAGCCGATAAAGCACCAGAATTTGTAAACTATATACTTAGCCATCTAATGCTATCCTACGTATTAGGAGCTAAAAGAAAATACAATATACCCTGTAATTAAACCAGACTTTTATTAGCAAGTTAAATTCTTTTGCACGTGTATTTCCATCACGCGGCATAAATGGGATACTCAAACAAAAATAATATAGTCGCACATTATCCTTAAATTATCAGCATTAAAAGAGCAATGGGCCTAACAGACAAAGATCGAAAATTATATTTGCTTTTATTCAAGCATTTTGAGGGGCGCCAACAAACTAAATGGTTATTAAATAAGCTAACAAAATGCACTATTACATAAACTTAATGAATTTAGGCGAAATGTGAACAGGGAGCTACATAATGAACTACTGCAATACAGATTTACTGTCACCAAACGCAGTGCACCACTATACTAAAAATATTTCAATTCAATATTGCAAATAGATGGGAATTATTTAGCACCTGTTCTAGGGATAAAAGATTGACACAAAAATAAAGCTGGTGAGAGCGGCAATGCAGACATAATTAAAGCATCAAAGTCCAATAAGCAAATATAGGCGAATCAATAGAACTAAGACAGGAGCCAGCTGAACAACTTGCCACATACTCGTACGTGCAGGTGAAAGGGGCGATTGTCCTAGTTAGATGAGGGGCGATTCTCCTAGTTAGGTCAGGGGCGATTCTCCTAGTTAGATGAGGGGCGATTCTCCTAGTTAGGTCAGGGGCGATTCTCCTAGTTAGATGAGGGGCGATTCTCCTAGTTAGGTCAGGGGCGATTCTCCTAGCTAGATGAGGGGCCATTCTCCTAGTTAGATGAGGGGCGATTCTCCTAGTTAGGTCAGGGGCGATTCTCCTAGTTAGATGAGGGGCCATTCTCCTAGTTAGATGAGGGGCGATTCTCCTAGTTAGGTCAGGGGCGATTCTCCTAGTTAGATGAGGGGCGATTCTCCTAGTTAGATGAGGGGCGATTCTCCTAGTTAGATGAGGGGCGATTCTCCTAGTTAGATGAGGGGCGATTCTCCTAGTTAGATGAGGGGCGATTCTCCTAGTTAGATGAGGGGCGATTCTCCTAGTTAGATGAGGGGCGATTCTCCTAGTTAGGTCAGGGGCGATTCTCCTAGTTAGATGAGGGGCGATTCTCCTAGTTAGGTCAGGGGCGATTCTCCTAGTTAGATGAGGGGCGATTCTCCTAGTTAGATGAGGGGCGATTCTCCTAGTTAGATGAGGGGCGATTCTCCTAGTTAGATGAGGGGCGATTCTCCTAGTTAGATGAGGGGCGATTCTCCTAGTTAGATGAGGGGCGATTCTCCTAGTTAGGTCAGGGGCGATTCTCCTAGTTAGATGAGGGGCGATTCTCCTAGTTAGGTCAGGGGCGATTCTCCTAGTTAGATGAGGGGCGATTCTCCTAGTTAGATGAGGGGCGATTCTCCTAGTTAGATGAGGGGCGATTCTCCTAGTTAGATGAGGGGCGATTCTCCTAGTTAGGTCAGAGGCGATTCCCCCAGTCAGATTCCAATCAGTGAAAGCAGGCAGGCAAAGCAACAGACGGCACCAAAGACCAAGGTGAGAAAGCAGGCGTTAAAATGAAAACAAAGAAACTGAAAATCCCTGCGGATTAGGCTAATCCACTGCGCTATCAGATTTCCCATCACGCAGCGACAGTCAAAGAGTTCTACGAGGCCGCCTGGCCGGCGGCGGAGCAGGAGACCCGCTGCTTGACGACGTGCCCGAAGATGCCGACGGCAACGGGCCGCCTTCGTCAGCTTCGTCGCTTTCCGATTCGTCGTCGTCGTCGTCTTCGTCGGCATCGTCGCCGTCGTCTTCGTCGACTTCGAAGTCTTCGTCGTCCTCCTCGTCGTCGTCATCTTCGTCGCCTGACGCGTCCTCGCCGGCTTCCTCCTCCAGCTCGGCGATGTCTTCGGCCAGCTCCAGCATCTGGGCCAGCTCGCGGGCGTTCACCTGGGTTGGGGTTGTTGAGGACAAAGACTTGTTGGCACCGTGGTCTTTGTTTGCACGCTCGAATAGCAGCAAACATAAACTATCGCAATTATATACTCACAATGATTATCTTTGTTTTAATTATCACATTATTTTCATAATCATAAATATTATATTCATCATTATTACTATCACAATCAACATGATTAAAAACATCACTATGATTATTAATGATCATCATTATCATCGATATCATCACCATAATTATCATCATCATCATCACCATGATTATCATCATTATCATCATTATTATCATCACCATTATCATCTTCATTACTATGATTATCATCATCATCATCATCATCGTCATCACTATGTTTATCATCATCATCATCATCACCATGATTATCATCAATATTATCATCATCGTCATCATCAATATGATTACAATCAACAACAGTATTACTATTAACTAGACAATCACCCCCTACTATGATTATCATCATCGTATGACACAGTCGTCATCAATATCATCATCATCACTATGATTGTCGCCATCATTATCGTCGTCACTATGATTGTCATCATCATTATCGTCGTCACTATGATTGTCATCATCATTATCGTCGTCACTATGATTGTCATTATCATTATCGTCATCACTATGATTTTCATTATCATCATCATCGTCATCATCAACACCAGGATTTTCATCATCATCATCATCATCACTATCATTTTCATTATCATCATCATCGTCATCACCATGATTATCATCATCATCATCACCATGATTATCATCATCATCATCACTATCACCATGATTATCATCATCATCATCATCAATATGATTACAATCATCAACAGCATCACTATCAACTAGACAATCATCCCCCTACCTGCACATCGCCGTCGTCATCGTCATCATCGTCGTCGTTATCATCGTCTTCGTCGTCTTCCTCGTCGTCGTCGTCGTCCTCGTCCATGGTCTCGTTCGGCATAGTCTGATCGTTCTCATCCTCGGTGTCCTCGTCCACGCCGCGCTCCTCTTCGTCCTCCTTCCGTTTGCCAATCTGGTAGAGCCGCACCAGCGACAGCTCCTCGTTCAGCACGTCGTCGGTGGGGACGCACTCGCAGACGGCCATGTAGTCGTTGTGCGCGTCGATCGACATTGACCGGATTCGGCGCTTCAAATCGACAGAAGCTATCAAACTGTAGTCGCGGGCGTCCAACGTGCGGAATATGGTCCACAGGGCCGGGTTGAGCTGGTCGGGCAGGTGCAGCTGACGGGTTGGTTGGGGCGCAAGGGAGTCAGTGGATTGGTTTGATAACTAATGATCACGGGGATAATAACTAGCACGGATTTTAATGTGCAGGTGATGTATCCACTTTACTAATGTACACATGCTAATAATGCTCTGTATACAAATTTACTTGTGTAAATTCATTCTTTTACTACGAACACGTGTACATTTCAATAGTGTACATTTATATCCACTGTGTACAAATTCATACATGTATATTATGTAGGTCTTTATCCACTATGCACTAAAGTACATTTAGATAGTGTCTTTATCTACTACGAACTAATGCACATGCTGTTTATTGTATCTTTATCCACTATGCACTAAAGTACATTTAGATAGTGTCTTTATCTACTACGAACTAATGCACATGCTGTTTATTGTATCTTTATCCACTATGCACTAAAGTACATTTAGATAGTGTCTTTATCTACTACGAACTAATGCACATGCTGTTTATTGTATCTTTATCCACTATGCACTAAAGTACATTTAGATAGTGTCTTTATCTACTACGAACTAATGCACATGCTGTTTTTTGTGTCTTTATCCACTCTGCACTAATTTACATTTAGATAGAAAGTCTTTATCCACTACGAAACGAACTAATGTACATTTTGTTTATTGTGTCTTTACGCACTAAGCACTAATGTACATGCTAACTTTGTACATCTTCATCCACCATGTTTAAAAGTACATTTTACTAAAATTCGTCTCACCTCGTCGTCGTCCCACAGACAGCTGGCTCCAAAGATGGCGTCGCCGCAGGCGGTAAACTGAATCTCCATCTGTTCCAACGACGGCACAGTATTGAGCAGACGAAACGATCTCAGATCCCAGACCTCGCTGCTGATCACAATCTCCAAACAGTTGGGATGAAATACGCCCGAGATGAGGTTTTGAAATTTGTCGAATTTGTGCAAGGAACGGGTGGAATCGCGCACGTCCCACAGTACACCGTCGTTTAGGACTAAATTGCCGTCGGCATTGAACACCGCCCGGTTGCGAAGGTAGTCGTTGGATGCCTCCTGTTTGGATAAAGACACGATAGTCTTTGTTCATATAGGCAAGGCATGTATAACCCACAAATGCATTTTACAATACAGATTCAACTTTATGATGTTTTAATGGCTCTTACTAGGCCATGAGTTGTAGCCCAGTGGCTAGGGCGCCTGCCACATGACTGAAAGGTCGCGGGTTCGAGCCCCAACGCTAGGTGACAATTTCTGCCCTAAATTCCATATTGCTTCATCTGCCTTATGACCGGAAGGTCGCGGGTTCGAGCCCCAACTCTATGAGAAGATTTCTGCCCTAAATCCCATACTGCTTCAGTCTAACAAGCAAAGGATGGGTCGAAAGGTATTCACCGATATGTAGAGAAAACAAAAATTTAAAGCGAACACTAAGCTACACAAATTGCATTTTACTCGCCTGATCGTAGAGAGTTACAATCCTAGACTTGGACTCCACGTCGTAGATGCAAGCCGCGTTACTTTTAGTAGCTAGAACGCGCGACAAACTGCACGGATCAAATTCAACAAAAGTCTCCTCGTCAAAGTCCATCACGTGGAAGCGTTCAATGTCGTATTCTTCAACGGAAACCGATTCGTTTGGATAGGCGAACAGACGCGAGGTTGGGCCGCCCCAATTGGTGCAGACGGCAACAAAAGTCTCCGATTGGTTCACATTGATAAAGCAGGGCGGCGAGGCGTTGTTATTGACTGTCCAAGTGCACAGCTCTTGGCCGTTGATGTGGTCCACGCATTTCACACGGCCCCCAGCGGAGCCAATCAGCAAACGGCCGCGTTTTGTTAGCAAACGGCAGCAGCTGTAGGCCGAGTCCTCTTCCGGGTCGCGGAAAGTGCGCATCGGTTTGAACCTGCGGCAGTTGTTAAATAATATTTGTATCGATACATATCGGCTGTTACAGCCGTTGTTGCTTATCGATGCATTTTGGAAGATTTAGCAATCGGCTAAAATATACTATCGATACATATCGGATACTATACTAGCAGGTCAAAATTAAATTATCAATACATATCGGATGGTACACCAGGTGACCAAAGTCACTTATCGACACATATCGGAAGATTTAATAATTGACTAAAAGTTACTATCGATAAGTATCGAATACTAAATTAGTTGGTAAAAATAAGGCATCGAAACATATTTTGTAATACTTGGCTAATAATAAGCTAATAGTAATCGATACATATCGTATAAGGTATAATAGTTGGCCACAAAAAAGTTATCGATACATATCGCCTGCTATAATAATTGGCCAAAAATAAGCTATCGATACATATCGCCTGCTATAATAATTGGCCAAAAATAAGTGGACACACCTCATACACTATAATAGTTGAAATCAAATAATCGATACATATCGGCTTTTCTAAAGTTCAAAAAAGATTTTACAAAAAATTTCGATACATATAGGCTAACAAAATCTTACCGACTGTAGAGAAAGCGCCGATTTTCGCGCCCAATATCCCGGGGATTGGCGCGCCACTGGCCGTAGGGTTTGGCGCGCATTCGTTGGACAGCGTTGGCTTGTCGCATAGCGTGGGATCGAGTTCTCGGGGCCGAGCAGCGGTGCGGCTCCAGCAGGGAGAAGGCGGGACAGGTGCTGACCGGATTGGGGCACTGGGCGTGCTGCTGCAGCAGGTACTCCGAGATGATGCGCTCCAGGGACTGCTGCTCACCGGCTGGCTGGCTGGGCTTCGATGGCTGAAGGGTCAGTAGAAGGTCGAATGGACGCAAGGTTGGCTCAATATTGAATTCTTGTCAGTAAAACTATTTTAATTCCTCTTCAGCTACACCTCCTCTCAAATCACCTCAATCACACCTAATAAAACTTCGTCTTAGTGACAATTTAGCATTCTCAGTGACTCTTCAGACACCTCAGTGACTCTTCAGACACCTCAGTGCCTCTTCAGACACCTCAGTGACCCTTCAGACACCTCAGTGCCTCTCCAGACACCTCAGTGACTCTTCAGACACCTCAGTGCCTCTTCAGACACCTCAGTGACTCTTCAGACACCTCAGTGATTCTTCAGACACCTCAGTGACTCTTCAGAAACTTCAGTGACTCTTCAGACACCTCAGTGACTCTTCAGACACCTCAGTGCCTCTTCAGACACCTCAGTGACTCTTCAGACACCCCAGTGACTCTTCAGACACCCCAGTAACTCTTCAGACACTTCAGTTACTCCTCACAAACATCAGTGACTTCTCAGACACTTAAAGTACCAAACTCACTTTTCACCCACTTTAAGCCTTAAGCCACCCCATAAAGTAATACTTTAAGCCACCCCACTAGTCAGAGCGGACTTACCTGCAAGTAAAGATTATAATTGGACGGCCGATCTCTACCCAAGCTAGCAGACTGCTGAAGCGATAATTGCTGTTGCTGCTGCTGCTGCGGCTGGTGCAGTTGCTGCTGCATCAGCAAGCCCGATTGACCTTGAATGTTACTGCGAACAATATTAACACGCAACGGCTGACTAGGACTCTGCGTATTGCCCAATGTAATTGTAGGCGACACGAGCTGCTGCTGACCGGAAGCAATGGAAGAATTATCCGACTTTTCATTGGACTGAAGCTGCTGCTGCTGCTGCTGCCTTTGCGACGGAGTTGCGGGCGTTGGCGGCACCATCCCGCTGCCCGGCTGGTGATAGATGTTGGCGGCGATGGCGGCGGGTTTGTCGCCGGCAACGCGAAGTCCAGCCTCGCGTTGAAGAGCCGCGGCCGACTCTGTGAGGCCCTTAGCCAGCAGGTGATTGTACATCAGGTGCAGCAGCTCCTTGCCGTCCCAGGTGATGCGAGTGTTAGCCACGATTTCAGCCCGACGGAGCCACTCCATCGACATGACGTCAGTGCCGGCGGCTGCGGAATTTCCACCACCGACAGCGGCGGCGGCGGCGTTGTGACCGGAGCCTCCTAGACCGCCGGACACAGCCTGAGTCAGACCCGCAGCCAAGTGACCGCCGCCACCAGCGGCACCGCCAGCTGCACCGCCGACGGAAATGCCGCTAGCAGCAACTCCGCCACCGCCGCTCTGGCTGCCATTCAACATCCGTCCGCCGGAGACGCGTTCGATCAATTTACTGGCAGATCGGACAAATTTGGCGTGATCCCTCAGCTTGTCGGGCAGTACAGGCTCCTTCATCAGCAGTTGCAGATGGCCCTTGCTGAATAGCTGCAGCTTAGCCAGCATCTGGCTGATCTTGTCGTCGCGGGAGAGGCCCAGAAGGCAGCGGCAGGCCAAAGCTCGAATGCAGTCGGCGTCTGTTAGGGGCGTGCGAGTTTCCAACAGTCGGAGCAGGCTCATGATGCCGTTGCAGGAGCGCACGGCGCGCCACACTTGCTGCACGTACTGCTCCTTGGTGCACTGCTGCTGAGGCGTGCAGACAGCGCTGCTGGCACCTGCTGACTGGACTGGCTGTCGATCCTGATGAAAAGAAAGTGAAATTTAGCAATTTCAAATAGATGCGTTTTTGGGTTAATTAAAACAAAAATCTTCGACAGAACATGGCCAAGTTTTTGGCGCCACCCTGAACAACCCCCTATCACCACCCTGAACAACCGTCTATCACCACCCTGAACAACCCCCTATCACCACCCTGAACAACCCCCTATCACCACCCTGAACAACCCTCTATCACCACCCTGAACAACCCCCTATCACGACCCTGAACAACCCCCTATCACCACCCTGAACAACCCCCTATCACCACCCTAAACAACCCCCTATCACCACCCTGAACAACCCCCTATCACCACCCTGAACAACCCCCTATCACCACCCTGAACAACCGTCTATCACCACCCTGAACAACCGTCTATCACCACCCTGAACAACCCCCTATCACCACCCTGAACAACCCCCTATCACCACCCTGAACAACCCCCTATCACCACCCTGAACAACCCCCTATCACCACCCTGAACAACCGTCTATCACCACCCTGAACAACCCCTTATCACCACCCTGAACAACCCCCTATCACCACCCTGAACAACCCCCAATCACCACCCTGAACAACCCTCTATCACCACCCTGAACAACCGTCTATCACCACAATGAACAAAGCCCTAACACCACCCTGAACAACCCCCTATCACCACCCTGAACAACCGTCTATCACCACCCTGAACAACCGTCTATCACCACCCTGAACAACCGTCTATCACCACCCTGAACAACCGTCTATCACCACCCTGAACAACCGTCTATCACCACAATGAACAAAGCCCTAACACCACCCTGAACAACCCCCTATCACCACCCTGAACAACCGTCTATCACCACCCTGAACAACCGTCTATCACCACCCTGAACAACCGTCTATCACCACCCTGACCAGCCCCCTATCACCACCCTGACCAGCCCCCTATCACCACCCTGAACAATCGCACTCACCGCCCGCCGTTTCACAGCCGATCCAGTCAACTTAACAGCCTGTCCAACCCCGTTGCTAGTGGGAGTTTCCATCAAACTAGCATTGAATTCGGTTTCGACTCTGGGTGGCTGCGGTTGCTGAGGCTGCAACAGCTCGCTATCTAGCGGCCTACTGACACAGAGATTTAGTATAGACAGTGACAGTTTCTGCACCTCCGGATCGAGAAACTCTTCATTATCGGCTAGCGTTAACAACAGTTGAATGCCGTCAGCTTTATAGTCGGGAGTGATGCTGAATTTCACCAGCATCTGGCGCATCTGTCTGGCTATGCAACAGCAGACCAGCACGACGGCAAGCGAGTGCTGAATAGTCTCTGGACGGCCACTGTGCGGACCCCATTCGAATGCTGACAGGGCTACTAGGCGTAGTAGGAAATTTAAACCGCCTAGGCGATCTAGAGAGTCCACTGGTAGCCAGGGCATGTTGGTTGGGGCTAGGTGAAGCAGCACTGTGCAGGCCTCGTTCACCTGGAATAAATGCAGATTTTTTAGCTTTCAAGTAGCCAGCGGTCTTTTCTTCTCTACCTTATCTAATCTCAGTTTCTCAGTCGCTAGCCCATCTAATCTCCGCTCCTCTCTCTCTAGCCCATCTGATCTCCGTTACTCTCTCTCTAGCCCATCTGATCTCCGTTACTCTCTCTCTAGCCCATCTAATCTTCTTGTCTCAGTCTGTACCCCATCTAATCTCCGCTCCTCTCTCTCTAGCCCATCTGATCTCCGTTACTCTCTCTCTAGCCCATCTAATCTCCGTCTCTCACTCTCTCTAGCCCATCTAATCTCCGTGTCTCAGTCTCTAGCCCATCTAATCTCCGTGTCTCAGTCTCTAGCCCATCTAATCTTCGTGTCTCAGTCTCTCTGAGATGGATGGATTTCTCAGTCTCTAGCCCATCTAATCTCCCATAATAAGTGTTTCTATTTAAAGAATATGTCGAAAAGTACAAAAATATTAGCAAACGAACCTGCTCCGCTGTGTACTTGAGCGTACGCTGCGGCCCGTGCTCCATAATGAGTAGGGAAGGCTGCTGCTGCATCATGTACTGATACTGCTGCTGATACTGCTGCTCCTGGCTTAGTGACTCGGATTTGTACAATAGGTGCAGTTCGAAATAGCGTCTTAGAGCGGCGGTGACTAGCTTGACTATCTGTCTGCACGTGAACAGGGCGTCCTCGGGTAGCAACGATATGTCATCTTCGTTGCCAGTGAAAATCATCTGAGTTGCCATCTGTAAATGTAAATGATAATTATTTGCTTGATATTCCCAGAGTTCTAATTTTTTTTCAGCAACATAAAAGCAACTGATTCACAGAATATCTAACGCAGGGTAGCAGTGACTCACTGAAGGATCTCACACTGGGTAGCAGTGAGTCACTGAAGGATCTCAAACTTGGTAGCAGTGACTCACTGAAGGATATCACACTGGGTAGCAGTGACTCACTGAAGGATATCACACTGGGTAGCAGTGACTCACTGAAGGATATCACACTGGGTAGCAGTGACTCACTGAAGGATATCACACTGGGTAGCAGTGACTCACTGAAGGATATCACACTGGGTAGCACTGACTCACTGAAGGATTTCACACTGGGTAGCAGACTCACTGAAGGATCTCATACTGGGTAGCAGACTCACTGAAGGATCTCACACTGGGTAGCAGTGACTCACTAAAGGATCACACACTTGGTAGCAGTGACTCATTGAAGGATCTCACACTGGGTAGCAGTGACTCACTGAAGGATATCACATTGGGTAGCACTGACTCACTGAAGGATTTCACACTGGGTAGCAGACTCACTGAAGGATCTCATACTGGGTAGCAGACTCACTGAAGGATCTCACACTGGGTAGCACTGACTCACTGAAGGATTTCACACTGGGTAGCAGACTCACTGAAGGATCTCATACTGGGTAGCAGACTCACTGAAGGATCTCATACTGGGTAGCAGTGACTCACTAAAGGATCACACACTTGGTAGCAGTGACTCATTGAAGGATATCACACTGGGTAGCAGTGACTCATTGAAGGATATCACACTGGGTAGCAGTGACTCACTGAAGGATATCACACTGGGCAGCAGTCACTCACTGACGGATATCACACTGGGTAGCAGTGACTCACTGAAGGATATCACACTGGATAGCAGTGACTCACTAAAGGATCTCACACTGAGTAGCAGTGAGTCACTAAAGGATCTAACTAAGGCAAGGTAATATTTTTATATTGCACAAATTTAGTTATCCCTAAGCATCTATTGTATAGCCTAGCTTGTTAACCCAAGCTGAAACACCGTGCCAAGACCATGAAGACCTCTAATATGTTAGATACGAACTCTGCCATAGACACAAGCAAGAAAACAACCGAGTGTGGAAATTTAGCTTAAGTTGAACGCACACTATTCATTCTTAATAAAATAATTGTAGTTCTAAGACGTGAAGAATCTCATTATCGACACTATAATGGAACTAATGACACACTTTTAAGACACTTGCCAACACACTGAAACGCAGAAACGCGAAACAAAATGAACGATCAATTAGCCACGCTAAAGCCAGACGTTGGCACCATAGGCATCAGTCTAAGAATCATGGACAGCAACGGTCGCCTACTAGTTGACTTAAATCAACAGCTCAGCCTGAGACCGCAGTCAACAAACGAAACCGTGGAACTAGACTTGGACTGCAGCAGCAGCGCTAGCAACAATCGAGCATCAACATTGACGGCAACAACATTAGATTCTAATAGAACGCCATTAAAACTAACCAAGCCAATTACTAGTAACAATCGACGAACTAACAATCAACGAGGCCAGTACCGAGTTAGATTCGACGATTCTGACAGCTCAGCCGCCCAGATAGCCACGGCACCCGGCTGCACATCTGCATCAGCCACAACAATGTCCATAGCAACGCCGCCGGAAGTGAACAAATCGGCGGATAGTACTAAATCAACAGTAGATTTGATTGATAGAATCAATGGCAGTTTAAATAAGATTGCAAGCTTTGCTAGAGAGACTCGGCAGCAATACCAGCAGCAGCAGCAGAGACCGCTAGCTCAACCAGCCTGTCGCAAGCAACAACAGTACGTGAGCACGCAGCAGCAGGCTACCAGTAGCGACCAGTTCACGTCGATAAGTGGCGGCAGCAGCGCACGCGACAGTCGCAGCGCTCCAGCAGTGCCAATCTGCGTTAAAAAGACGGCCTGGAATGCCGAGGAGCTGCACTATGCCATCGATTCGGATACTGCGGATGATGACGAACTGATGATAGACAAGACTAACGGCAATGCTGCCTCCGAAACAGCCGCTGTCACCCAAGCCACAATTAGCTTCCGTGGCGGTTACGGCGATAGCAACAATTTCAACGTGCCAAAATCAACGACATCAACAACAACAGGAACAACAGCAGCGGCAGCACCTGCAGCTATGATCACTGGCAACTCGTTAGCTAATCTGATTTGCAAACGATACCAACGCGATATTATTCTCCATACTATTGGAGGCGTGCTTGATAAGCTTCATCGGCAGCAGCAACAACAAATGAGAAAGTGGTAGAGACTCGTCTACTGTTCTCGATGAATTGAATTCTTCTTGTTGGACGGAGAATGCATTATTTTTTTTCAGAAGAAAACCCAGACATTTCAAAAAATCTCGGAAAAACAGAC
Source organism: Macrostomum cliftonense (assembly GCA_950096795.1). NCBI lineage: Eukaryota > Metazoa > Platyhelminthes > Macrostomidae > Macrostomum > Macrostomum cliftonense. The sequence continues at coordinate 740,111 of CATNEM010000198.1, forward strand.
TTCAGTCACCTTTGTTCACGTCTTCAACCAGAGTGCGGTTTTTTCCTCCAGGAACTTTCTCTATTTTCAAACGAAAACGCACTCACCATTGCTAAAGTGTTTTTTTTACTTTTTTTAGACGCGTACGAAAAATTTGTCCCAACAAAAGTGCAAATGATAGAGTGCTTTTTTCCCAATAAAACAAAATTTTCATTGATTATATATATACATTAAAATTGACTTTTGTGTTCTATAAGTGTATACGGCCGAATTTGAAACCAATCAATTTTATCGATCATATAATCTTCTCTAATTACCGATTCCTAATCTCTAATTACATATTCCAAATCTCTATTTACCGATTCTAAATCTCTGATTAACGATTCCTAATCTTTAATTACCGATTCCTAATTTTTAATTACCGATTCCAAATCTCTAATTACATACTCCAAATCTCTAATTACCGATTCCAAATCTCTAATTGCCGATTCCAAATCTCTCAAAACCGATTCCAAATCTCTAATTGCTAATTCCAAATCTCTCATTACCTACTCCAAATCTCTAATTACCTACTCCAAATCTCTAATTACCAATTCCAAATCTCTAATTACCGACTCCAAATCTCTAATTACCAATTCCAAGTCTCTAATTACCGACTCCAAGCCTCTAATTACCGATTCCAATAACTTATTAAAATTTGCGAATACAAAAAACTACACAAGTTAACGACGAAATACTTACCACATTGTACAACTTTCTTAAGCCGTCTTGCTTGTCAAAATAGTCTAAAATCAATCGGAAGCTGAACGCGTGAGAAAAGAACATGGTGGCGTAGCAGCGGCCAGTGTTGTGAGAGCATTCCAGCAGCCAGAGCGCGTATTCTACTAAGTTGGCTACGATGTCTTCGGGAAGGCTGCAGAGCTGCAATTTTGGGAATGATTGCGAATGAAACAGTGAGCAAGTTGCTATGGCAACAATTTAAAAAAATGGGATAGTCATCTGTGAAAAATGGTATGACACTTATTTATGATTAACAATAATATGATCATAATATTATCTATGACTATCCACAAAGGTATGATCTTTATCTTTTACCATTCACAATGGTATAATCCTCATCTACGAGTATGACCAACCAGAATGGTAGGATTCTTATCTATGACCATCCAGAATGGTATGATTTTTATCTATGACCATCCAGAATGGTATGATTCTTATCTATGACCAACCAGAATGGTAGGATTCTTATCTATGACCATCCAGAATGGTATGATTCTTATCTATGACCAACCAGAATGGTAGGATTCTTATCTATGACCATCCAGAATGGTATGATTCTTATCTATGACAATCCAGAATGGTATGATTCTTATCTATGACAATCCAGAATGGTATGATTCTTATCTATGACCAACCAGAATTGGGTATGATCATTATCTACGACCATACAGAATGGTAGGATCATCATCTATGACCAACCTGAATGGTATGGACCTCATTAATCACCGTTCAGAATAGTATTATGATCATTTATGACCATTAGGATTGGCATAATCATTACTAAAATGCACTAAAACGTCATCTGGAACATGATCTATGATCTGTATGACAATACAGAATAATAGGAAAATATAGAAATTGTCTATAATATATAATTTGCTGAAAGGTAAACGCGATCATCTGTGACCACTTAGATTTATATAGTTATTAAAATTTCTAACTAAAAACGACGAAATATTGCATAAAATTACACAGGTACTACTTACTCTCTCCATGGAGTCCTCAAAATAAGCCAAATAGTAGAAGGCCACAGAAACGGCTGTAGAAGAAACCGATGGTCGTCGCACTCTTAACAGACGCTCCATGCCGCCTTGAAGCAGAAATTCTACCGAGAATTTCTTGTGACAGAGCATAGCGCACAGCAGTCGCAGGGCATTGAACGTCAGCCGGATGTCCCGGGTCAGGTTGGGGTCAATGTAGTCGAATATAAGTTGGACAGCGTGGCATTCCAGCATAGGGGCGAGAACCTCCTGGTACTCGGCCATTGGCACCAGATAGGTGAGGTAAAGCCGCTGCTGCATCGCTATGGTCAGCGGCTGCAGGCTGTAGCTGCCGATGCTGCCGGCCAGTACATCGCGGGTGCTGCTGTTCGAACAGTCATTGTCCGCTAGTAGATTGGCGGCGCTGGAGGCTGTGGTGGGGTGAAGGTTAGATATAGATTAGATAGATCGATAGATTAGATAGATAGATAGATAGATAGATAGATAGATAGATTAGATAGATAGATAGATAGATAGAAAGATAGATAGATAGATAGATAGATAGATAGATAGATAGATAGATTAGATAGATAGATAGATAGATAGAAAGATAGATAGATAGATAGATAGATAGATAGATAGATAGATAGACAGATAGATAGATAGATAGATAGATAGATAGATAGATAGATAGATAGATAGATAGATAGATAGATAGATAGATAGATTAGATAGATAGATAGATAGATAGATAGATAGATAGATAGATAGATAGATAGATAGATAGATAGATAGATAGAAAGATAGATAGATAGATAGATAGATAGATAGATAGATAGATAGATTAGATAGATAGATAGATAGATAGAAAGATAGATAGATAGATAGATAGATAGATAGATAGATAGATAGATAGATAGATAGATATATAGATAGATAGATAGATAGATAGATAGATAGATAGATAGATAGATAGATAGATTAGATAGATAGATAGATAGATAGATAGATAGATAGATAGATAGATAGATAGATAGTTAGATTGATTGATTGATAGAAAGATAGATAGATTAACAGGTAGGTTGATAAATGGACAGATACTGGACATATATAGATAAAGATAATGACCAAATGAGATAATCATAGAATGACAGACACACAGTGACTAGTAAGCAAGTAAAAGAACGTGGCAACACTAACATCCGTGAAGCTGGTGCTGCTGAGCGTTGGCCGCCAGCATCTCATCCTTGAGCGCAATAAGCCGGCGCAGCAGCTCGGGTATGAGCCGGGCATTGTGAGCCCGAAAGCGAAATACAATATCGGAGGAGTCTAACGCGAAGCCCAGCAAGTTGGCCGCATAGCAACTAGCCGGCAACGGGGCATTTTCAGCCAGCAAGTAGAGATAGTCGATCACCTCTTCGTTCTCAGTAAAGGCGTGAAACGTGTCAATAGAATGCATAGCCGTGATTAAAAATCGCATGGCAACAATTGTTAATTCTTTCACGTTTTCACAATTCGGCTTGTCCATTAATATGTAGCGAAATGCGTAACGAACAAAGACTTCATCCCAGCGGAACAAGACTTTGTACATGGCGGCTAGTGTGCTATTGGGATTAGCCTTAGTTGGACTGCGCTCATCGAATGGATCCGGATCAAGATGAAAGTAATTTTCAGTTTCGTATTCCAGCAGGGAGCAGATTTCCAACATGGTGGGCACTGGATTGTAACCAGGCTGGTCTCTGCTGCGATGCCAGGCCTCAATTAGGGCGGCGGTGCGGGCTACAGAGCCCTGACTGCCACCAGAGGAATTCTGCTGCTGGGGCTGCTGCATGGCTTGCTTTTACTTCTGATTGAAAGAAATATACAATAATCTGCCTGTCCAGCTGAAATAGCTGACTGATTTTTATTCTGGCAAGTGGAAGGCAGTTCAACTGATTGTAGATCTGCAATTATATCAATAGTACTTATTTGAAAATTATTTGAAAATTATAAAAAGCTATATTCTTTTATTTTAGGCAATAAGGGACTATGGGTGACAAATTTTATTTTGATAATTAAAGCATCAGTTACTAAGCCATGCTTTGTCTTTTAGGCATGAAAATAAAAATACAAACAAGTCAATTTTTTAAAGCAAGCTCAATTAAAAGTAAGTGTCAACATACCCTATAAAAGAGTTTAAAACTACAAACTTTCATTTTAAGTGCAAAAAATACATAGTTTACTACATAGGTGCACAACTTGAAAAATTTGGTCAGCTGGTGCAACTTACTTAAAAAATTTGCAACTTACTTTGGGTCAAAGTTTGAAGGACCAAAAAAGGTCCCACGAACCATTTTTGCCTGAAACTTCCCAATTATTCTCCATTTTGCGACTTACCGCCCCCCTGTTTTTGTGACTTACCCACTTGTTTTTGCAACTTACCCCCTTGTTTTTCACCAATTTTGTGATTTACAATGCTGATTTTGCTACTTTTATCTAGGATTTTGTGACTTAAATTGGCGATTTTGCAACTTACCTTGGTCAGCCACCAAATCAGTTGGCTGGATTGGCCAACTTGGCTGACTGTTGCGCATGTATGGTTAACTATTCAAACTTAAAGCCTTAATCTAATTAAAACAATGTAATTTTGCTATATCACTCCAAATAATTTTTGTGACTTAGTATTTACAAGGACAAAATTAATAATTTCTTTAAAAATAATTTGTTTCAATAGTTTCTATTAGGCAGAAATATTTTAAAACATAAAATAAACTGAATTATAGAATAGAATTGAATTTAGGATTTTCATATCAATTTATATTGTATTTTAATTTATGCAATATAATAGATTTTGCTTCAATCTTTAATCTAAATAGCACTCTAGTAATATATTTAAAACTTAAATAAAGCACAAAAAAATTTAACTAATAATTATAAATAGAATCAGATTTAAAAATTTTATCAATTAATCAAATTTGGAATCCAAATATTTATTACAAATGCTGTATTACAATTTAAATACAATCAATAAAAACTATGCACCTAAAAATATTTTTAAAAAACAGCTTAAAACATAATAATTATTCATATAAAAAGCATACAAAATAGGTCTAAATACTTTTTTATAAAGCAAAAGATTAGTAAAAATAGACTTCTAGAATCTTAATATTATAAAGGCTTAACTTTTGGAATCATATGGCCATTTATATTAGTTATATACAAGGGTAAGTTGCTATTGAGTGAAAAAGCTTTCACTTTACAATCATGAACCAATTGAAACTTACTTGTGTGTAACTATAATAAACAGCTAGGTGATTCCCAAGGTTGTAGCTAAGCATGTAAATAACTTCAAATAATATTTTATTTATTTATTTTAGGGCCACTAATGATTTTTTACTAAATAAACTTTAAATATTTTATTACAAAATATAAATTATTATATATTAATATTATACTGATACAGTGTATTGCCTATTGGATTAATTTAAAAGGATTATTTTAAGGCAGATACCTAAATATTGAGTAATAAATAGAATTGTTTTGTTTATACTATAACTGGGATACAATATTTTTCCCTGGCATATATTTTTGATAATATATAGCAGCAAGCAGCATTTATTGATATATAGGAACTGGGTTTATTTTTTGTACTATTGGGATGCTATAGCATACACGCGCAACCTCCTGAATCTTACCCGGCCAGTGCGACGTTGTTTAATGTAAGTGCGACATTGTTTGTGACAAAAAGTACAACGTTTTTTAGTGTAAGTGCGACATGGCTTGTCAATGGAAAAATTTGCGACTTAGTTGGGCAAAAATTTGGAAGGACCAAAAAAAAGGTCCCGCGAACCATTTTTGTCTGAATCTTCCCAATTCTTCTCCATTTTGCGACTTACCCCCTTGTTTTTCACCAATTTTGCGACATAAATCAGCGATTTTGCGACATACATCAGCGATTTTGCGACATAAATTGGCGATTTTGCGACATACATCAGCGATTTTGCGATGTCCCTTGCTTGGCAGGCCTGTCACCCAGCCAATTCGGCCGGGTCGGCTGGGTGTTGTGCATGTATGTGCTATAGCATATTGACTTTGAGAATCATATCCTAAAATTTGATATAGGATAAAATTTCATATCCAAAAATTTGATATAGGATACAATTTTGCATCCTGATTTTTTTTAATTCTTCACAAAAGACCTCTTAAATAGGACTTTAAAAATTCATCCCAAACCTTGAAAGCACCTCCTCAAATTAGGAACATGATGCAATTTGCATCTTGTGCCCAGCAAAAAATAAACCTAGTATAGGAAATTCAAAGCTTTGATAGACAGCATATAGGTGAGATTTTTATATATGATTTATATAATAGCCTACAATATTTTACAATTTTTATAATAGTTTCATAGAAATTACATTGAGACTAAGTGTCTAAGTCTATAAATTGCTAAAATTTAAATTTTAGGCTACTGCTTTAATACTGGTATAGCTATTTAGCCTTTAGGTTCTAAAAACAAAGTTTTTTCCTTTGCAATACATTTTTTCTTTGGCATATATTTTAAGATAGGGCAGCTCTTTTATAGGTATACATTTAGAACTATTTGCAATAATATAGTAGTAGGGATAGTCTAAATCTATAAAGTCTAATTAAAATCATTGAAGAATTCTGTCGTGACTATAAAATTGGGCCTAGTTAAATAACAAGTATAGAATAGATATCTAGGTTTATAAATCAGGAAAAGAATAATAAGCCTTTTAGTTTTTGCTTATGTCCCTGATTAAACTTGGATTGGAATTAGGCCTGAGTGGCCTAACCAATGAGAAGATTGAAACTCATATAAAAACGATTGTGATCTGATCTAAAAACAAAAAGTGACTTACGGGATAGCCTAGTCCAGACTTAGCTATCTAGTTAAGCTATATACGACTGACAATGGCAAGCAGAGAAAATTACCGTTTAATAGGTCCTATCCTATGGTACCCAGTAAAACGCGGATTCCGTCGCGGAACGGATTGTATCTTGATAGTGTATTTCCTAGAATTCATTCCGCAGACCTATTTAACACCGGAAAGATTTGTAACTGCTCTACTGCCTGTTTAGTCGAACATTTTTTGATCAAATCTATGAATTAAATAAAGCTCATTGCTATGTATTAGAATGTGAAATTTGAGAGTTTTTAAATAAAGCATTTTAAAGTAAATTTCCGATCCGCGTCATTCCGCACCATTCCGCTTTTTACTTAGTACCCTATCCTATCCTTGACCTTGTCCTCGGGTTTGTAAAATTTTTAAAATAATGCACTTATGTTTATCAATCGCCATGAATAAACTTCACTATTCCGATCAGGGTGAGCAAAGACCAGTTAAGCTTTAAATTAAAATCTAAAATTAAATCAAGCAGACATAAGCCAAGACTAATAGATGAAAAGTACCTTGTGACGGCTTGTTCTTAGTTAGACATGAATCGATGAATCATAAAGCCTAGACTCTAAGTTAAAGCTTAAATTCTTGCAAATAGCATTCATTATTCTTTCAAGAAGATATTTTTTAATCCCTACCATTTTTAACACAAATCATACGAAACTTATTCTCTAGAAGAAAGGCCTACCTTTTTACACGCTGTGAGGGCGTTAATCTTGCATAGATTTCTAGATTTTTTTGTAATTTGTTTCAGCTTTAACAAACTAATATACAATAATATTGTTTGCTGTTTGTCCAATAAAAATAAATAAAATACTAAATAAAGTTTTCTAAAGACTTTTTTTCAAACATAATTTTATGTTGTATGTGGGTATCCATGGTGACGCGCAACTTCAGTTTACTACTCTGATAGATTTTTTATATTTTTTCTTTGGGTGGGCAAATATGCCTGCATATGCTTTGAAAATAACAGTAATTACTTCTCCAAAAAGCAAAAAAATATGTCCATAAAAGAAGCGCTACATGCAGATGATCATCCCTGTTTACTTCAAATTTTTCGGAAATCTTAGTTTAGTCCCAGCGCTGTAAGGCGTTTTTTTAATCACACGTACTTTTGTGCGTTTCGGAAGCGATAAAGGCCCTGCGAGGCATTTTACTTGTCCTCCGCCAACTCTGCTTAGTCTTGAGAATTTATTTGACGGATTTACTGGCCCACAGCTTCAGACTGCAGAGCACATTGTCTACAGATCACCGCATGGACCATCAAAGGACCATTATTACCATTAACTTCTAGTGGTCGTAGGGACTCATTTATTTTGCCTACTTAAAAATGCTCCGTCTCTGAATTTATTCCCACATTTGACCCGACCATTTAGTGAAGATCTTTAGTCTCGTTACAAATTTATTTGGCCGGGACAAACTTATTTGTTTGACAATATACTGTAAGTATTATAGAGACAACAGAATTCAAGATGGCTCTGAGAATATGCCACCCAAGGCAGTGTGTATATAGGCCCTTCTTGATTGTGCGCCTCTATGACGAAAAATTTTCGAAGATACAGATCAGGTCATTCCTATTTACCTCCGGTACATCATTCAGCACCATCAATCTGCGTGCCAGGTGTTGAACACGTTCACCATCCACTCGGCCTTCTTCTTGGTGTTCTCGTGGATCGAATTCTACTTCTATGGCTACAACAATGGCCTTGGCTTTGCCTCGGAATAGAATTGAATAGATTGAGCCCTAGGCCGCTCGTACTACAGTATGTCTGATGGATACTTGATTGACGCAAGCAATTCTATGGCGTATACAATTCTTCCTGCTTCAGATCCGTCTCTCTAATACTAAGACTCATCTGCAATTAAGCGTAAGTTTTGTTCACAGTGATACCATGACTCCCATGACTCCCATGACTTCCACGAGGTCACCTTCTTTAATTGTCGCAGTGCTTTTAGAGATAAATTTAGAATTGAAAAGTTGCCTCAATTGCTGGCTCAAAGGAGCTGAATCTTAAAACCCTTCTTACATCACTCGTCCCAACACTCGTAAAGAGAGTGGCAGAGTGTATGCCTGTCAAAGGTTGGGGAAAAGAGGAACAAACGTTGTGAAAAGATTAAAACAAGGGCTGAAAAGTCCCAGCCAATCGGCTTGGCCCCACAGGGCCTGACTCACAAAAGAGGGCAGAGGACATAACCAAAGAATAAAAGAGGCCAATGCTCAGCCAATCAGCTAGCCGCAGAGGTAACAAGCAGGCCCTTGAGGCCCTCTTAAGTCGCTCTTGACGATCTCAGTGACTGCATTCAGTAAGATATTAGTTGGCGCCTTTGATAAGCTCAAAGGTTTACAGTAGACACACAAGCTATATTTACGCAATACGACGCAGTATTGTGAAAGAAAATATTTTGTTAATACAAGCTAGTTTAGTTAATGATACCAGCAAGCTTGATTTTTTATTCGCTGCTGCTGTCTGCTTTCGGTGCAGCTTCGGCCTCGGATTCTTGTCGGATGTCGCTTCAAGCCGTGCATGCCGACTCTTGCGTGCCCGATGCCGATGTGAGCCGCCAGCTGCGGCTGCCCAATGCGAAGCTCCTGACAGCATCTGATCCGCTGTCCTGCGCGCTGGCCTGCGCTCGTTTAAGCAGCAGTGACTGCGCAGTCGTCCAGTTTCGTTTTGTTGCCCGCCTGTGTCACGTGACCTCGGAGTTGCCGCGACCGGCCAGCCAGGCGGAGGCGGCGGACACGGCGAGCCGCGGCGACTGCGTTGCAACGCTGATGAGGCGCGAAGCTTCCGGAGCGACCGGCCTTCAGGTCGCCAAAAAGCTGTCGTTGTTCTTCGACTTCCGCGTCACTGACAAGAACCTTGTTTCGCCCGTTGCCGCAGTCCGCAACGCGCAGTTCGTCGGTGCCGCGAGACGTGACTCGTCTGGCGCCGTGCTGCCAGGCCGGAGCGACTCGTTCGTGAAGATCGGCATTGAGGCGCCGGGATTTCAGGCGCTAGTCCCCCTTACCAAGGAGTACACCTTCTTCTTCAGCATCGCGGGAATGCCCAGCCTGCCTTCGAATCCCGAGGTGCACCTTCTTAGAATTGTGCCTTCCACAAATCCGACAAATGAGTTCTGTGCGTTTGCGTTTTTCCAGCGCAGCAAGCTGAAATTCTCCAACTTGTTTACTCGTGCGATTGGCTATCAGACGGGCGAATTAACTTACATCCAGTCGCAGCAGAAGTTCTTTGTAGCCATGCGATACAGCAATGTGTCAGAAGTTTTGTCAGTTGTCTTCAACAGCTCGGTCTTGTCTGTCAGCTCATATCGAACTTATACTTTTAAGCCTAGCAATGGCCTCGGCTTCAACGAAATTTGGCTGGGAAGATCTGAGAAATCGCGAGATGATTTTACCCTAAGCGGAACAATTGTATGCTTTGCACTGGCCCCCGTATTTCTGTCGAATGAGGAGCTCCAAGTATTGGCTACTATTTGCTGAAGATTCCAGTACATGTAAGATTTAACCGAGCAGCAGTACACAGCCCTTGTATGCGCCTATATACTTGGAGTTATCTCAAACTTATCTATTCTATGCGTAAACACGCTTTTTGTAGTTTTCTGCAGTCTACTTGGTCAAATGTATACGCCATTATAATTAATACGCTCGTATCTTCAGTAAGCTAGTCGTATGCGCAGCGATAAATTGACTGCTTTCGGATTTTCAAAATCAGATTTTTAGTCAATAATTTTTTGTTCAAGTTATTTCTACTTTAAATAATGATTTGAATGAAAAAAATTTCTACCATTTATCCTTACTTTCTCCCGAAGTCTAAATTATTAAATTTAAGACATGCTAACTAACTAATACTATCATTTTGATCGAATTTAAATTACAAATCAAATTAAAAATTCATCTTACGTAACGCAACACGTTTTTATTAGACTGGTGTGATAGGCAAAATTTTCTAGCGTACATTGTCAAGCTTGTACATCTAATAGGGAGCTGAGCTAACATAAGAGCAGAAATTTGAAAGCATGAAATAGAAGAATGTTACTTTCGCACTGTGATTGCAAGAAACTCATCACGCAAAATGTTGCATGCGTATCGGATGTTGGATATATTGGATTATCATATCGTATATCATTTGGATGCATCCGATTCTTCTCTGTTTTATTTAAGTTTAAAATATACGTACGAGTAAAAAAAATGATGGCACCCAATCTTTCAACTAGATATGTACAGCCCACGACACAACCGCATCTATCAACCGTGAGCTGAGTAGCATGGAAGACCGGAAAGAAAAACGTTGAAACAACGTAGCACCCACCTCGGCCTGCATGAAAACTAGCCAGTAGAGAAAAATTTTCATTTTAACTTGATAAAGAACACCGGCGACTGAAGGTTTGCAAATTACACCGTTCCGACTCTACTTATTGCCACTAGCAGAGTCATTGCTTGCAGCTGTCAGATTTGGATTAGAATTTTTCTCTTAGCTCTTATTTGCGTTTTCTTAGTGACATAAAATTTGCGTGTGCCCTAAGCAATTTCAACAAGCCTGTCACATGTCAGTACTTCACTTATCCTGGTGTATGACTTAGGCTTATAGCTCGTATTACAAGTAGCTTTCTCTGTTTACTTGAGTATCGCCTTCGTTCCCGATATACTAACAGAAAGCGGATGGCTGCTACAATACAAACAAAGAAGTGCAAAGCCACGCGAACAAATACAAACGGGTAAAATCCAAAATCATATTCATAGGTCAAAACCTAGCGTTAACACACAAAATCGAATGGTAGCAGTTCTAAAGTTCTCTAGAGAGCGCAGCTTAACAATCTCATTTAGCAAGGATTGCGTTATCATGAATGCAAATAAAAGGATTATTGTACCAAGACTTCACAGAATAATTTCTCGAATCAGTATCAGAGCGATCAGTGTTGAACCAACTCCGTACGACACTGCGATAGGTTATCCCAGACGCATGCTTAATCCTAGTATCGACAACAGGGAATGTTCTGTTACTAACAGGTGTTGTAGCCTTGTTGCTAGGGCATCTGCCTTACGATTGGAAGGTTGTGGGTTCGAGCTACGGCACTAGGAGACAGTTTCTGCCCTAGAGCAAGGCTTGCGGTCACTGGATGGACCGATTGTTTCCGTCCATCTAGTGACCGCAAGTCGCTCCAGTCCGTCAGGACACTGAGCAGCTGTACACAGCCCTTGATGTACCGCGCAGCTGGCTGCGGCTGTGCCCTGAGCTATGCATCGGGTCGAAAGTCTAAATTTATTATTATCTGGCGTTGCTTTTAACTAAAAACTGCAGTTAGTGTTGCCAGTAGTATATAATGCAACATTGTATTGACTCACAGCCCAAGAAATCATACACTCTGCTTGTCGCAGTAGACTAAGTTGTGTCCAAAGTTGTCCAGCCTAATGTTACCATTTCTAAAGAGCTCGTTTTAGAAAACAGTATCAGAGAATTTACACCCTAGTAAAGACGGATAGTCTGCCCATATAACTACACCAGACAGAATACTGCTGCTTCCAATAACAAGACTATCCGCAAAATCTTTGCGAGTCAAATGTACCAGCGCTCGCACATTAAGAAAAACTAAGGAATCTATCAACTCAATCTTTACGAGTAAATTGTGAACTGTTAAAGTAAGACTTATACCACTTAATATGCCTAGTAACAGGTACTATCAGACAATAGCACGAAACAAAGTCTAGTATCCGCGCCAATAGAATTTTCCCAAAACTTTTAATGTACTAAACCCAGGCCGGGTTCTCTTTACCAGTCTTTTTGAAAATTAAAAAATTGAATGCACTTGACACTCCTATTATTTAAGGACTTAGGAGACTACGATGGGAAGAAAGCAATTTCACTTAGTCGAAAATTGGATTTGGCAATAATCATCGCAAGTACGAAATACTCGAAAAGTTGGCAAATGGTTGAGAAAGTACTTAATTAATTAATTAAGTGGTCTGATGAAGAACTATGACAAATTATATTTATTTTTACGGTCTTAATATTGTTACTAGGGGCGTATCTTATGATTTAGATACATTTGACATCAGTGCTTCAGGAAGTTTTCGACGATATAATATTTCCTGCTTGTGATGACAGACGCCAAAATTTCTGACGACCCCATTTCTCCCTCTGATGCAGGATCTTCTATTAGATAGAATTTCTATGTGTATTTGACATTTCCCTAGCTACAATTGTTGCTGATCAGCAACCTAATGATCAGACTTAACCAACTCAAAAGCCGTCCACTAATTAACTTACCAAACGTCTAAATATAATTTTTTGGTATTTTTTCCGTGTCGAGTAATGCGAATCATCTTTAAAAACCTGTTCTATTTTTAAGTTAAAAAACCTCTAAGCATTTTAGCTACTTTCAGGGAAATCGGCAACTTAAAAAACAGCTTTTTTGATCTGGTTTATTCTTAAATAATTTTTTCTTATGGTCGCAGAGGTTGTGCGGATGTGTACAGCTGCTAAGTCCTGTTGGGCTGGAGGGGCCGCAACACACACCCCTAAACTTTGCCAACTCAAACTGGTAATAAATCTCAGCTAGTCGGACTGATTCAATGTCGGATAAGGTACCTTAACCTTAGAGCAAAGGCTATCTCCAAGAGTTAGGGGTCGAATCCGACGTACAGTTCAATGTCACTAACTATTCTGAACATTTTTTAAGATTGGAGCCCATCAAATAAAAAAAAATTACAGTTGCACGTACTCATAAGATAAGCCTTTAGGGGGCGAGTGGCTCGGCGGTCTAGCGCGTCTGCCTTGTTTGCCACTGGTCCAGGTTGTAGGTTGGCTATTTTTCCTAGCGCGGTTTCATGTGCAAGGTCACATTAATTTGGGGCCTTGTGCACGAATTGGTTGGGCTATGGACCAGTTGTGCAATTTACGCCCATGAGGGTAACCCCCCAAGGCATAGAGAGTGTACATTCCTGGAATTACCGGTTTGTACACTCTATGTGAGTGCGTGACTGGGTGCCGGCCTGTGCGTGTGTCTATGCCTGCATACCGTATTTAGTGTGACTGAACGCGCTTCAGGAGTCAGCGCAATGGACAGTCATGCCCAGTCGCTGGTTGTAGGACGATGTCGCTTTAAGCGTCAAAGTGCCTGCAGCCCTCCTGCAGATTTAGCTTTAGCTTAGTTAGCTTAGTTATTCCGACGAAAAGTTCTCGACGAAAAGTTTCGAGGTGAACCGCATTGGCCAGGCTATTCGAATTGAAAGCCACAAGGATTCGCCATTGACACTTTGCGAAGTGCAAGTTTACGGCACATTTGTCGATCTGCCCGCGCCGGGAGGTTAGAAAATTTGGAATTTTGATGCTTTTGGTATTTAGGAACCTAGGAACATATCTTTTGTACGCTCGTAAGTCAGCTTTTTCTTCCAAAGATCTAGGACTTATGTGGAAGATCGATTTGAGTCTGTCGTTTATGCATCGCTTAAATTGTGAAGTTTTCGAAAACTTCAGACCGTCTAACACTGGACGGGTGCTTGCAGAGCTCCCTGGCAGCTAACGGTGTCTGCCAACGGGCCATGGACGGCAACGTCAACCAAAACTACGGCCACGGATCGTGCAGTAGCACGAACTTGGAGCGAGGCTGGTGGCAGGGTCATCTGGCCAAGCTCAGCAAGGTCACGCACGTCAGAATCTACAACCGGCTTGACTGCTGCCCCACGAGGCTCTCCGATTTCGCCATCCTAATCGACGGTCACGAGTGCGCCTCACACAGGTCGGAGCCGAATACCTTCTTCTCTGTGGAGACTTTCAAATGCGAGGGCGTCGGTCAGTCTATTCGGATCGTCAGTCGAATTCCAACGGCCCTGACCCTGTGCGAAGTGCAGGTGTTTGGGTCCGTGAAAGCCTTGCCAACGCCAGAGAGTAAGTATTTTAGTATATTATTTTTTATCCTCATATTTAGTAATAGCCACTATGCCATAATCACGAATGCTTTGGACTTATTACTCATTGGGTAAGGACTAAAGAGAGAATTCTTCTTCTTCATAATGTTTCTAGTAGCTACGCTGCTAAACAAGCGAATCGCGTGTTGCTATGAAAACAAAATTCTGTACGTGGCTGGGGGTGTTTAGAGAAGCCGCGGATGGGTCAATACAGAATTTTTGGGCGAGAATAAAAAATGGGCTAGAAAACTGAAACCATGGCATTTTCGCGAAGCTAAAGCGGTGAGTTTACCTTGCAAACAACGAATTAACTAACGTGCTTGACACTTGAGAAACTTTGTCGAAACATGAACTACTAAACTGCATAGCAATAATTCACTCAGTAAGGAATTCAAGTTCTTTCGCAATGAATTGATGCCCTTGCTGGTTCAATTGCGGATGAGGAAGTCGCCCTCGGCGTTCAGCAGGTCCCCAGCCAGCACAGGCAGGCGCAGCAGGTGGCAGAGTCGCAGCTGCGAGTTGAACAGCACAGCTCGGCAGCCGGCTCTGCACAGGCCGGCGCACTCTACGTGGCTTCTGGCCCAAACGGTTCGGTAAAGCGGAGGTCCAGTGAGCTTCGCCGCGGCGCTGGCCGGCTCGATGGTGCTTCGGGTGGCCTGGGTGAAGGTGCTGGAGTCACTGAAGTCGTCTGCAATGATGACGAATTGTGTGTAAATATGTTTAGCTTTCCTTGATCACAGGATCATAAAAGAAAGACATTTATACGGTCATAATCTTAGCATAACTCAATGGAAGGTACTTCTGCGTAAGAAGATCTTGGACCGCTTGTTCTACAATGGTCGAAGGATCCGAATAAATGTACCTGGCTATGGGACACAGTGTAAAAGCTGGTCAGGCAGGCTCAACAGCTTGTCTGAATTCTTTCAGTAGTCCTAACAGAAGGGGACGGGCAACTGACTGGGGCAATGCCTGCTGACACAGTCCAAGTCAAGGATTCGAACGTCCTTCCCCATCGAGCAACCAGACCTGCTTCAATTTAATTTCTACACTGTATCGCTAGGAGGAAAAATTATAAGACGTTTCTCTACCTATGTAGGTCAGCCGAAATACCGAATTACGGCTGCTGCCTCCGCAGGTTTGGGAGGAATTCCCAGCGCACGCGGAGACGCAACCAGTAGCCGCGCCGTGCCTTCCATAGGAGTTGCCGCAGTAGCAGCCAACGCCTGCCTGCAGACCCATGTAGGCGAAGCCGCCGATGGAGCAGATCTCGCCGCACAGCTCGTGGGTCAGCGGGGCCATTATGTTAGGAGTAGCAGCATCCTTGGAATACTTGCCGTACCTAGTGACTCCGAGCAGACCGTCGATATCTCGAACCCCGTCGACAAAGTCCAAGTAGCAGCCAATATAGTTAATTCGGACCCAGGCTACGCAAACTGCCACGCTTGAGAGCAGAATAAGCGGCAAAATCAACCAAAAATTGCGGCTCATAATCGATTTAGCACTAGATACTTGGAGATTTGTTGAGAAATCTACAAGTATCCAGTGAGAGCATCTCGTAGTTTTATCCCCGAATCTTTTACCTCACTGCTTTTTTTCCAGATTCAGCCAATCAGCTGTGTCGTTGCAAAAAATCCAAATTCAAAGGCTGCAAAAAGCACCAACACCTCCCCAAAGCCTACAGGGGACTCCAGCAGGGTTAGAAAACAGAAAGCTTATTGCATGTTGGGGCAGTAGGCATGATGCTGTCTGCATTGCAACTTGTCCTGCGCTGGGACCTGTGCATGACTATCACTGGGACTAATTACTTTAATCCTTCAATGAATCAATCAATCAAGCGACAAAGGAGTCAATTTAGCCAACAAGTCAATCCTAACTATTGTATAAAAATTAAAAAAGGCCGTGAAATTCTAACAGGCCATAAACAGCCTCTTAAATAATCTTTTAGCGCATGAATCCGACAATCATAAATGTTAATAGAGCGTTTTACAGTTAGATCTGGCTCGTAGTACATTTTCTACTTAACATTTATGGTAGCAACTTGCGTACATTTAATATAGGAATACCAATAAGTTTGAAAAAATAACTTTTGCATTTACACTGAAATTCTGATCGACTGTCTGGGTCTAAATGAAAATATTTGCATTGGGATACTATAGGCATGGCAAATGATTGACATGCTTGCAAGTCTATTATTGCAAACACTTAATACCCCAAGGGAACATTGCTACTCACACATTTTTGTGAGCTAGTAGCTGCTGACTATTGATTAAATTGTAGCGAGGGAAGATGAAAAAAAATCAGAAAAAAAACTCTGACAGCTATAAAGCTACAAACTGCACTCAGAAAACAAAAAGCACCTCTGATAGACTCTCTCAGCGTCATTCAGCGGTGTGCCTGCATTTGTATGCCAAATACACTTAACATGTACGTGAAATGTGAAGTGTGCCATAAGAAACACTTGAAAAAAACTCTTCTTTTAGCTTGAGAATAGAGATGAAATTCATCCAATATTAAGCATCGTTTAACAAAGCTAGCCCTTCTCCTGATGTAACTCAGTTTAGCGAGCTATACCTTTGAGATACTATAGGATAATTATACTTTAAAGCAAATTAATTCCTCGGGTTCCATGACAAAGTTGTTCTTTTAATTGGATTAAAAGTAAAATGCTTAAAGTCATGTTAAAAAATCTCGAGTTTTTAGTTGCCGTCAAAGTTACTCATTTATTGATTTATTCCACTTTCGGCTCAGCATCGTTAGCAATAACAATACCAATTAACTGTATGAGTCACAAATAATAAGTAAATTGTTTTTGTCTCTGTCAGAATTCAATCGTTCAGCTTTTTAGACGACTTCAGTTTCGGTCTGTCTGCACTGTTCTCTCGTGCACAGGCGGTCTTATTCGCGGATGAGGAAGTCGCCCTCGGCGCTCAGCAGGTCCCCAGCCAGCACAGACAGGCGCAGCAGGTGGCAGAGTCGCAGCTGCGAGTTGAACAGCACAGCTCGGCAGCCGGCTCTGCACAGGCCGGCGCACTCTACGTGGCTTCTGGCCCAAACGGTTCGGTAAAGCGGAGGTCCAGTGAGCTTCGTCGCAGCGCTGGCCGGCTCGATGGTGCTTCCGATGGCCTGGATGAAGGTGCTGGACTCACTGAGGTCGTCTGCAATGATGACGTCATAAGGCACGGATTCTTAGGCTTTATCAAGAGCCGAACATACTAGGACATTCACCTTACCAATGTAGGTAAGCCGGAATACCGAGTTTCGCGCGCTGGCTCCACACTTTTGGGAAGAATTCCCAGCGCATGCAAAAGAGCAGTCGGTCGAAGGTGCCTCGCACTAAAAAGAGCTAAAAAGAGCTAAAAAGAAGTAAGAGCGCTCTCCTGCCCTAAAATATACCAATATAAATCGCAATAGATATTGCGCTTTCCAGGACTTTATTTTGGCAAAATATTCTTTGTGGGCTTTCAGAATTCCTGCAGAAACTTTAGGCTGTAATTATACAGAATAAACAGAAATATACAGTTTAAAAAATGAGAGAAAAAAGCTACCTAGTAAAACTTCGCACTTAAGAACTCGCAATGAGAAAACCTCGATGGGAAAAGTTTGGGGAAAAAATTCCTGCGTTGAAATCTCGTGCTCCCGCTAATTGCCACTTTTGTCCTACATGCAATGCAAGCAGCAAAGCTAACCCACATACGCATTTGAAAGACAGTAGTTTATCCGGATTTATTTGAGTGACGCCTAACAGGCTTGTGGAACTGGGTCTCTTCAGGCCAACCTGTCTATTCTCCATGCCTGGCTTTCTTCTGAGAAAAGAAAATACATCTCAGCTCCCGATTTCCCTTAAAAAGCTCATAATACACTCAGCAATGTTAAAAAGTTTCCACCCTAGCGCGCAAACGGTCAACGTTTTGCGTGGTGGGTGCAGAGAATTGTGGGTTGAGCCATAGACAAATATACAATCCGGATTTGAACGAAGCAAATGAACAGCAAAGAAACAAAGTGCGCGAGCATGGGTGACAAATTGCCCAGAACAGGGTCAGTAAGGCGTACAGAAGCCGCGTGCGTGCAGCAGAGCGCTCACTCTCTGGGGCATCCCCAGACCCAGGCGTCGCAGAATATCTTGCGGTAGTTGTTGCCATTCAGTAGACAATGATTCATGCAGTTCGGCAATGTTTTGCAGCGGATTGTGGCGCTGAATCGGGCGCTTCAGGTAATCCCAAACGTGCTCTATGGGATTGATGTCCGGTGATCGGGGCGGCCAGCGCAAGGGTCGCAGGTGCAGCTGCTCCTTCAGATGCGCCACAGCGGCTGCGCGATGCGGTGGGGCGTTGTCGTCTTGGAGGACGCTGTTCCCCAGGCCCCCACAAAAAGCATCAATGAAGGGCCATCATCATTATCAATCGTGTATGGCACACGTTTGGCATCAAAAGCCAGTTTTGAAACTTGAAAATTAAAAATTGATTTCTAGAGTTAGAACTCGAACTCACCACCTAATGCTCGTAATCTATCTGGAATTGGCAAGGTCTCAGCTCGTAACAATGCAAGAACATGTAATTGTGATGAGCTGCTGGCCTTAGCGACTCAACGCAGCTGATTGGCTGGAGACTAACGGAAGCAATTTCGTATTTTCATTATTAAATGCTTCTAAAATATCACGTAGATTTCCCAGTCCGGTGCTCTTCAAACTGCTCAGCAAGTTCTTCGAATATGCGCTGCACTACAGGCCACATACTGCCGCTCCTTCTGCTCTCGAGCTCTGCACTTTGCGTTGCCTGGCAACAGGTGCAGTACAGCTACCTTGGTTGCTACCGGGACTTCGTCGACGGAGTTCGAGATCTTGACGGTCTGATCGGAGTCACGCAGTACGGCAAGTACTCAAAGGACGCTTTTGGTTCAAATATAATAGCTCCTCTGACCCACAAGCTGGGCAGCGAGATCTGCTCCATCGGCGGCTTCGCCTGCATGGGTCTGCAGGCAGGCATTGGCTGCTACTGCGGCAACTCCTATGGAAGGCACGGCGTGGCTACTGGGTGCTCCTCTGCGTGCACTGGGAATTCCTCCCAAACCTGCGGAGGCAGCAGCCGCAATTCGGTATTCCGGCTGACCTACAAAAGTAAAGTATTTAAGGATGCTCTCTACAATGCAATATTATAGATCTATTGAACAAGAAACCACAGGCCTTTGACGTCATCATGCACTCCAGACGACTTCAAGCCGCCAAGCCGCTTCACCCAGGCCAGCCGAAGCACCATCGAGCCGGCCAGCGTCGCAGCGAAGCTCAGCGAACCTCCGCTCTACCGAGCCGTGTCAGCTCAGAGCCGAATCGTCTGCACCAGCCTGTGCAGAGCCGGCTGCCGAGCTGTGCTGTTCAACTCGCAGCTGCGACTCTGCCACCTGCTGCGCCTGCCTGTGCTGGCTGGGGACCTGCTGAGCGCCGAGGGCGACTTCCTCATCCGCCATTGAATGTGGGATGGGATAGAAAGGCTGTGTCTGAAGGCTTCTGAGAAACTGCAAAAATGAAGACTTTTTTGAAAAATCGATTAACTAAAACAAATCTTTGTTGACGGATTGAGATAACTGAATCATAAAAAGACGCGATTATGTCGGTCTATTTTTTTAAATCCTAAAATGACCCAATTCGGTTCTATAACAGATAAATAATTGCCTAAAGATTATTTTTCCTCATTGACCCTCCCCTTGCTAATAAAATCAATCAGGAGGAGGTCAGCACGCATCGCCTATTTAATGGAGGACAGCCACTGGCAGTGAGTTGGTTTAGTGACGCGTTAAAATAAGTTTGGGTCTGAGTGTCTTGAGGATTATCTATAGCCTCCGTGGCTGACTTGCATCAGTGTAAAAATGTGTCTAAGCTGACAATTGCACAGGATTCCGTTGTGTGGAGCTTTTTTCAGTGTCTTAATTGACAATTCTCTGCAAAAAATCGCAAGATGCACTGTTGACTTCCTATATGCCAATTTCACGACTCAGTGATTTCGCAATATCAGATACAAATTCCATTTACCCATTGGAACAAAAGATAGATGCGTTAATGCATCAGATAGATTACGGCACATCGTAAATTTTATTCCAGATTTGCTGCTTTCTTCAAAAAATATTTCTTTAAAAAAACACGTTGGGAAGTTTCATGTAGGTCGTCGTCGAACCATCTTGACACAGCACTACTTATTGAGTAATACGTTAGGATTGTCTTTACGACTGCAATTTGCTACCATTTTTGTAGTAAGCAGTACACGATGCAACACTGCAGCTACTCTCTTGTAGCTTGTAGTAACTTGTAGCTTCGTCAAAGTCTATGAAACAAAATTCACTTGTAACTTGTCACTGATCCCACTTGTACCTACTACAAGACATTTATGAAGCACCCCCCTGGGCACTTAATCTTGCCTTTTAATACCATAAACTACATTTAAGCCCGCTGGCATGAAAGCAATATCAATAAAAATTTGCGGACATGGATGAATAAGACAAAAATAGAAGAGAAACATGCAAGTTCAGGGGGGTGTTGCATAGAATTGACAAGTCAAGAGCGACAAGTTACAAGTTGAATAGTGACAAGCTACAAGCAGGGCGATTTTGCGTTGCACAAGCACGCTTGTAACATTCTCTCGACAAGCGACAAGTGCTAGACGAATTAACTTTCGTCTATGGCAAATCCTGTGTTTTTCGCGAGCGTAAACTGTGGGGGTTTGCCTTTTGGCTTATATAGAACAGCCTTCGCTTTGCTATCGACTTGCAGCCTACCGGTCTTGCTTGCGTCTAAGTCTAAGATAAGTCTAAGATAGAAGATGCCACTCACGAGTGAGAACAAGCAGATCCTGCTGCGTCTTATACGCGATAACAAAAAGGAACTATTCGGCGAATTTAGTGCAACCATAACCAAGGACAAGAGGATTCTGTCCTTGAATGTACGCGGTCGTTTATTGCCGGGCGCAGATGCGTCGGAATCCTCATCGGACGACTCGTCATAGAACATAACGCTGAGTCAGTCAAACTTGTGCAAAGACTTGGACAGCTTGTAGGCTTTAAGTAATCTCGCGGGGTCAGAGTTTACTACGCAACTTGTCACTCTCGAATAGCAGAAAAACTTGTCAATATATACATTCTATGCAACGAACCACTAGTAACGGGGCTTGTAACTTGTAACTTGTCACTTGTCAAACGCTTGTAGTTTGTAAAGCGTCTATGCAACGGAATTCACGGTTTACTTGTAACTTGTCAACTTGTCACTTGTAAACTTCGACTTGTCAATTCTATGCAACACCCCCCCAGACAATAAGGCAGGAAAATAATTTGCCCGCGGCTAACATTAGTACACTGTGCGATTTATTAGCAAGTATAATAAATCGAATTCTAATCTAGCTTACTTACTCGTATTAAAAAGCCCACAAAGGACAAGCAAAAAGAAGCGGCTGATTGCTTATACTTATCTGATTGGTCCTAGGGAGCCGAAGGCTAAAGCCAAGGATGCGATCTGAGCGGCCTATGGCGGAAAGAGAAACCCAGGGCGCGGGAACACCATCTGAGATTCCACCTCAATGATTCGGGTAATGATCGGGGCTTCGAAATCACTCTGATCACATCAAAGCGATCCCATAACCCCGAGTCTGATGCCAGAACTTACATAGACAGCCAGTTGCGCACTAAAAGTTGCCTGTCCTTTGCATTGAAGGAAGCGCCACTTCTATGTGCTACATACTGTATCTATAGGGGAATGAATTATGAGAATGCGAGACCGGCATGATGAATAAAGGGGACGATCAAGCTGTCAATGGGTCAGCTCGATGCGTGCGCTTGCGCTGAGGTGGAAGTTATTAATAGCCTGGCTAAACATACAGAGTAGCGCACGGGGGTATATCTGTTACAACTATGAGAGCAGTTACGCCAGCTGCCAAAGCCACCAGCACCCGGTCTCCCAGGCCATGGATATCTTGACATTAGGTTTCTAGTATCACGATGTCCATGGCCAGGCCCTAGGCGCAATCATATTCCCATTAAAATAACATTGGTGAGAATGGGAGTCAAGTTTGAGGCGCTTAAAATTGAGATCAGTGATATTGAAACTAATGAAGCGGAAGAGTTTAACAAGAAGAAAAATGAGAATGGAAACTGATTAGGGGTGGAAGTCTGGTGGCTAGAATTAGATACGAGAAGCAAAAGCAAAGATCAAGAAACTAAAAAAAAGATTCCTGAGGACTCCCGGAAATGTTGACGGGTACATAAACGCTAGTCGATTAGTATCCTGCACATCACAACCATAAATGAGTTTAATATGCAACATGTATGTACTTCTGATGGGAAAATATGAGAGAGTGATTACACCTTTAGTTGGTTAAGAATAACGGGAAATATAGCCTAGAGAATATGGTTTTAACGCGAATGAAGTCAATGAGTCAATTGAAAGATCCAAAATGACTCAGCCTCTGCATGAGTCAGTTTATAGTTGTTCCCGTTTCGCGATCGACTTTGCACCCGCTCGAGTCGCTCTGAATAGTGGTCGAATGGGCTGGCTGTTCCTTGGCTTGTTCAGGCGGCTCTGGCAGTCGCTCGTTTCTCCACGAGCGGAAACCGGGAGAAATGATTCGTGCAGACGAGCAGCATCATATTATAGCAGACTACCCAGATTCTTAAGGATCACCTGTAGTATTTTGCTGGCCTCCATTAAACGAGGCAATGTGCCAAAATTTTGGACGAACGCCAGGGTAGTTTGTACTCTCAAACCTCAGGAAAGGTGGCTTACCAGAATTTAAGGCCCTAGGACCTATCAGCCTAACATCCTTCATGCTTAAGCTGACTGAGAGGCTGATCTCCTGCGAGCTAACTTTTAGGCCACTCAGCAATAATCAGCACGGCTGCCACACAGGAAGGAAGCTCCACTGACAGCGCTTTTCACGCAATTATCAAGAAACTCGAGCAGGCTGTTCTTGCTGTCACCTTATCGACAATATTGCACCAGACAATTATCTACCTTTTGCAACCTATGGCAGAGATGTTGCTTTTGCAACACTGACCAGGTACCTTGGAGTAATCCTAAAAAGACAGGCTGAGCTGGTCTTCGCACGTGAAGACAAAAGCAAAGCACTCAGCGATCCTGGCCAAACATAGGGGTGCGCTGGTCACCAATGCCACTTATCAACAATCTTCGCCCGTAGGACAGCCTTCCTTGACGTTCCACGCCTAAATACCTTTGTTAGATACGAAGAATATGGGCGAACCCGACATCAATAAAAAAACACAGAAGCAATTATTCGTAACTTCACAGACTAACTAATCCTAGCTGTTTAAGTTATCAGGATAATCCGTATATTTTATCCGAATTCCGAACAGAAGGTATTGAGAAATTCAATGAAAACACTCCAAGCATGGGACAGTATTCCGGTAAATGTATTCTAGCCGGAATTTCCTTTGTCCTAAAAAGCTTGAAAAAGGTAAATTGTTTACTCCTGTACGAACGCATTAGTCCATAGTTTTAACGACATCGCAGAACGCTCAACAGTTCCTTCCTGAAATTCTCACTCCTCCAGAAGAGAACCAGCCAATTGATAGCTTGGTTGATGTTGACACTGGCAATTCCGATGTCATAAAGTCCCCAGGCCAAGGCGAGACCGCCAATTTGTACTCCAGCGTTTGGGTTTACTCGCAAAATTAAGTCCTCCAATATTACGCCGAAAATACTTGGAAGTGCAAAGAGAAACAGCAACACGGAGAGTAAAACACAGATGACGGAATTTCTGATGCTCGACTGCTGCTGAGCGTTGGTGCCTCCAGTTAGCTTCTTGCGATCCGAAATAATCAACTTGACCTTGACAACTAGCAGGATGTTGGCCAGCAGAGTTAATGCCAGGAACAGCACCGGCGGGAAGAAGAATAATATGTTGTAGTAAAGCAGTAGATCTTGGATCACTATAGGCAAGTTACCATAATCGTAATTGCAAACAATTATTCCGTCACTGTAAATCCATTTATACCCCACTCCCATCGGAATTGTGACCAGCATGCACACAGCAATAACTGTCAAACTGGCAATCAATGCCGATTTGCCGCTTAAACTCCGAAGCTTGAACGGAAAGTACACGCTCAGCGTTCGATCTACCACAAACAGTAGAAACAGAGCGCCCGAGGTCATGTGGCACAGCTGCTCGAAGTACCTGATCACGCTGCAAGCAAGGCTGGAACTGTTGACGTGAAAGTACCCGACTCTTCCGTCGCTAAGCCACGGCAAACCCTTCAGTAGAAGGCAAGAGGGGGCTTCTGGGACAGTAAGAATCGCCCTTTTCTATATGCGCCTATAACTAAGTAAAATATCCCCAGGCACTTCAGCGAAAAAAGGGTGCCTCCCCTTTTGACCAAAAGTCACCAGATCCCATTCACTAGCCTAAATTTAATGTCCCCACAGATCCGTACTTTTTTCCCCAATGGGTCATCTGGGACAGCGAAAAAAAACCTGGGACAGTCATAAAAAACTCGTAACATGCAAAAAATCCTAATCCATAATCCACTATTTTGTTTATCCTGGCGAGTTCAATGCACTTCCAGCCTTCATCCGGAGACACTAAACCTAAGCCTTATTCTAACAACTTAAACACATTGAAACATCAACTCAGGGTACTCACCCCGAAAAAAATTATAAAATTTTCAATAAAAATGCTTCCAACTGTCTCTCCAGGATCGTATTATGTTAAGCCTCATCCCAATTACAAGTCTAGGTATCACTGCAAGAGGGAATGCGAGTTTTATATGAAAAAATATTGGCCTAATGTCCCACTGAACTATTCCGAATCTTAATCAGGCAGTTAAGACTCACTGGCATTACGTTGCACTGGAGTGAACTATTGTAAGATTACGACAGCTATTACAACTTCGCTGAAATTATTAATCAGTTGTAATTTGCCTCGATTTCGATTACGTTTTTTTTAAACGTCGTGAAAGTAATTCCGGAAAAGTAACGATTAAAAGTAGCGACCAAAACTCAGAGTAGCGACCAAAACTGAAATGGATTTGGTCGCCACTTTTGGTCGCTACTTTTGGTCAATACAATTGGTCGCCTCCTAGGCGAGTACAACAGAGAGTACAGCATAAGGAAAGGGTGAGAAATGTGAGCAAAGCTCTCTCCCTTTCCCCAACCTCTCTCCCTTTCCCCCCTGACCACTCGCACGTATAGTCTACGTGGTCAACGCGGCTTTCTTCCACACAGCGCACACCGAGCTCTTTTCCAGTCATTTCTTTGCTTGTCCCTGCCACCGCTGTACTAATGACAATTCACATTCTTTCAATAATAATTGTCATTGCGAACTCTTCACCGTTAAA
This sequence comes from Macrostomum cliftonense, assembly GCA_950096795.1. Taxonomy (NCBI): domain Eukaryota; kingdom Metazoa; phylum Platyhelminthes; family Macrostomidae; genus Macrostomum; species Macrostomum cliftonense. The sequence continues at coordinate 765,979 of CATNEM010000198.1, forward strand.
ATCAACAGCTTCTCCATCCTCGGTCTCAAACTGTAGCAATATTTCATTAATTTCTTTGTTACAGAGCACAACTCTTTTTACTGGATTGGGCTTCTCAACAATCATCTGTCCACCAGCAACAGAGTTAGAAATATTGTACAAAATATTTGTTCGCTTTCCCTTGAAGACCCAGTCCAGACTGAGATTGCTTCGGATCAAAATGTTCAAACTTTTAACAATATCCGCGATATTTTCAGCCATGAATAAACCGCGTGCTGGCTGGCGGCTCAACATAACCGCTCCCGGCGAAGGAGTTGCGGGTGGTGCTGCGGTTTCCGCCTTGTAAACTTTCTTTTCAAATCCCAACTCTCGATACCAGGTGCCATCTTTAAACTCCACCTCTGCGTCTTTATGAACTTGCATAACCACTCTCATTACAGTGAGATCATAGGACAATTTGACAGGAAATAGTTTATTCTCGGGTTTGCTAGCATCAGGAGTTTCAAAATGCCCCCTTTTGGTAAAAACGTTCTCCAGAAAGTAATTATAAGTATCCACGCTCTGTGTGCTCACAGGGAATTTAACCGGAAATTCTTTCACTTCGCCTCCAATTTGTTTCCATTTGTAATAAAACATGTTATTCTTTTCTGTCACGTTGGGAACATTTGACCAGCCAGTAAAGTCATTGAGATAAACATGGTAGTTTGCCTCTGGGTCCAGACGAATGGGTTGCTCAAGTTTTTCAATAAAAGTTCCACTTGAATCTGTAAGTCGACCAGTTATTGTAATTGGGATACTTTCCTTCGAATGCGACACGATATTGTTTAGTCTTTCAGCAATCGCTTCCATTTTTTTTATAAAAAAAAATATTTTAAACCTTACTCGAAGAATTATTAATCATGTTCAGCTTAATTTTCCTCTCAAATGCATAGATGATAAATAGGTCAACGGGTGTTGCCTCACTTCTGTCGATATTGGTCACAATATTCACCGGACTGTTGTCAGTAGGCATTTGCCTGGCCGACACGTCTGCACCGAAAATGGGGAAAAGAGTCTTGAACTGCCATGCCGTAATAGCGATTCCGTTGTTCTCCTTTACGGCTAAGTCAACCAGCTCGCAGTAAAATTTACTAATTTTGTTTGTTGCAAAATCTCCATTCTGTGGCATTGGCGGGTAAAGATTATCACTGATTTCATGCTGAATTGTTCGCACATTTCCATGTTCATAACGACTAATAGTTAATGGATCTCTCAAACTGACAATAATGTACCTTGGGTTGCTGCAAGAACCCTCCTTAATACAAATCTGTAGCCTTCTTTCATTGCGTTCATCCCTGCACATGTAAGCTGTGTAAGCAACATCAATATCTTTTTCAATAGCCTTCAAATATTCAGCTTTCAGTGCTGTCTTTGGTTCAATGAGTTCCAAGTACAACTCAACTCCTGCTAGCTTAACTTCCATGCTAGTATGCACAGCTCCTGTCCAAACACTCCTGTTGCGATCGTCCCTGGTAAGCCTAAATGTGTAACTAAAGTTGCTGGTCAGGCGATTAAAAGTATTGCAGAACCCGCTCATGAATCTCAAAGGTACAAATATATCTACATTTCTATACAGAGGATTCTTTGCACCATCATCAGCACCCGTCAACGCATAGTTATATCTCCCCTTTCTTTTTGTATAACCTGAATCATTTACGTCTCCTTTCTCCTCATTAGGGATGAAGCCAGCGCCGCTACCAAGTTGAATAAAATCTGGGTTTTCAATGAGACAATGAGTGTCATACACTACACCAAAGTTGGCAATTCTCTCCAGCTCTGTACTCCCGTTCGACACGCTAAACTCCTTAAACATGTAGGCCCAGAAGTTGCTGATTAGCGTGACATCAGCGTTATGCTTGTCAGTATCAGCACCAGCATCATTTGTACCACCTTTAGTCTTGTATTGGAATGTCATGTAAAACCCGCTCCTTAGACTGTGAACGCTGACTAGAGATGAACACCCAGTGTAAGTGAATGTTAGCGTTTGACCGGGGCCCAAATTAGTTTCATTCTGATTTTCATGACTGGGGACTCTTACTTGAGTCGCTTTGATTGTGCTGTCATCACTCAAGATAGGCTTGTTGATTTTATAGAAAACTGGCGTCAGAGGATCGTTCATTTTTTAACTTAAAAAATTAAAATAAAAAAATGAAGCGAAAAAATTCTCATTACATCTCTGACTTGGAGAAGCTTGCAGAAGCTGAAAAACGAGTCACCGGGTTAATTAACAAAGAGCAGCAGTCCTACAATGAGTTTATCCAAGCCGCCACTGAGTTTCACAAACCAGGTTACACCGAAGCAAAGAAATCCATTGAAACAGTTAAGGAAGCTGTTGATGAGATTCAAGAGAGCCAGTTTCAGAATACGCTGAATAAAATTCCACCTGGCGAAACGTCTCCTCAAGCATCTCAGCAAAAATTAAAAGTAACAGATAACTTCTTTGGGCCAGTAGAATATGAAGGCAAACTCGTCTTTGGTGTTAGTGTCTGGCGTAAAAATATTTCTACTGATCCTGTGGATTATCATCTTGAGATAACGAAAGAAAGTATTGGAGTCATCAAAGAAGGCGCGGCCGGGGTCGGAGAAAACACCTCAAAGAAGGTTGCTTTCACCCAAGTATTGCTCAACTTCATGACTAAAAATCAAGAAACTATTTCTGCGAAACAGCTACAAAATTATAAAGATCTGGTGACTTTTGCTTTACAAAGAGACATAGACATCCTTAAAGTCCCTGACATACTCAAATTTTTACATGACAATGGGGTCGACCTGAACAGCTTTAGAAAGTATAAGCACTTTAAACAATGGTTCGACCTGCCAGATCAGCTAGAAGTCATAAATTACCTCGAACAGCAAAAACAACTCTCTCAGCAACAAGAGACCCCTCAACAGCAACAAAGCCCTCAAAAATTAACAGCAGAAGATGTACTCTCTCAACTTAAGACAGCAGATCCAACTCAAGTAGCTAATTACAAAACGGCAAATCCACAAGTATGGAGGCATCTAGAACAATTCTCGCCAGATAGAATGCAGCGAATTTCAAACAGAGTTTTCACACCAAGGCAAGACATTAGATCACCAGAAACATCACCAGAGACATCACCAGAGACATCACCAGATACATCAGCTGCAAGTACCGGCACAGGGATGCCTGAAGTCTACAAGCGACTAGTCGTTCTCCTAGGAGCAGCAAAGACAGGTTTAAAGGATGAGAATAGAAAAGAGTTTGTTCACATTCTTGATAAAATGCTACAAAAGAAGTACATCGATAAAAGAGCAAGAGAACTTTTACTTTCAAGGTTCAATAAAAAATAATTTTTTTCCCAGATAAAAAATGCCACTAATCTTCGAAAAAGACGTCCCTAAATACTACGATGAGAACGAATTAAAGCTCATTAAAAGAGGATCTGGACTTTTTCCAGCAGGTCATTATCCAAGAAAAGAGCGATCGGGTAACGGTATTGCTGATTTGATCGCCCAGGGGGCAAAGATTTTCAAAGTCATCAGTGAGAACAAGGAAAATATTAAAAATGCTGCCGAGGTCGGGGCCCAGGCGGTGGGAAGTGTAGTCACAGCTGCGAAGAAGATCAAGGACACTATAAATGACGTTCAACCACTCGCACCAAATTCATTGGCACCAAATTCATTGGCACCAAGCGCTGATAGCATTGATCCATCCGTTTATGCTAAGATGAGAGCCGATCTTAAAAAGGGCAGCGGTTTTAAATATGACTAAGGTAGGAGTTTCACGGGTGCTTTCTTGGGGTAAAAGACATGTGGGGGTACAAGACGTCTTGCAAAAAGACATATATAAGTAAAAAAACCACACACACACACGCACCGGTTATGGACCCAGTGCCAGAGACACTAACGTTGTTAAAGTAAATTTGGGAAGGTTTGCGTTCGAATCACAAGACGGCCTGCCGCGGTTGCCTCTTTTCAAATTTTTTATTTCGTGTAATAAAGTTGACCAGGATTGTTTTTCATGACCATATGTCTTTATCTGTAGTGCCGATATTGCGTCCATAAGTGCAGAAAATATAAAGGCCGAATGTATTTTTACACAGTTGCTTTCTACTGCCGCGTCGGCGATGCCTTTACGGTCCGCGGCCGTGAACTCAAGGCGATTTGCCAGGCGGCGTTCCAAGGCAATCGCCTTTGATTCTAGGGCATTTGTCTGCGGTTCCAGGGTATTTGTCCTTATTTCCAGGAGATTTATCTCCGATTCTAGCGTAGTGACCCTTGATTTCAATGCAGAATTCTCCGATTCTAGGGCTTGTATACGTTTTGATAGGTCACTGAGTTTTGCGTTTTGCGAAATGTCTTGTCTTGTGATTTCGTCTGTGTTGATGTACCTAGAATCTAGGAACGACAGCTTGTAAGTATTGGAAGGTTGATTTACGACGCCAGCGAAATTCATGTTGTTTTTTTTTATTTTAATTTTTATTTTTAAAATGGATTTTTCAAATGATTTCAACCCACATTTGACTCGGAACCAAATCAAATTTACTCATAACGAGGCAATTCCTGGTCATTTCAGATGTATTGTTGTTGGAGAATCAGGCTCAGGGAAGACATTCAGAATCTTTAACATGCTTCTCAGACCAGGATTTCTTGACTATGACACACTGCACATCTACTCACCCACTCTGTATCAAGATGAGTATAAGATGTTGATTGCAGGTCTACAGAACAAACTAAAAAAGGAGCATATCATTCAGTGTTTTAATAACCAATCCAAGCTGCCCAGTGATCCAGAAATTGTCGCCAGAGAATATGCTAGCCATATCCCAGATAATGAAAAGTGGCACGACATTAAAGTGTTCACTTATGGGGACCCGCAAGTTGATCCTAAAACTAAACTTCTCCCTCAGCCTGATGAACTGGAAAAGGGAAGGAAACACTTGATTGTCTTTGATGACTGCATGACAGGGCCCCAGAAGCAAATTGAAAACTATTTCACCAGGGGTCGACACAACAACTGTAATGTAATCTATATTTCCCAAAACTGGTTTGAGTTGCCAAACAAAACTATTCGTGGGAACTGCAATCTGATCCTCTTGTTCCCAACCATACCGCAAGACCGACTGAAGAGGTTAAGTAACGAGGTGATTGCTCCTGCCCATTTTACTAAGCCTCCATTTGATCGAAAGAACGATGGTCGAAAGGTATCGCAGGAAGAATTCGTTAACCTATGCTTTGAAAAGTGGAATAAACCTTATCAGTTCGTGATGATTAACAAAGAGAAAAGAACAGTAGCGTAATTAAAAAAAACAAACAAAAATGTCCATAAACTTTGCTGGTGAATCTACTAGTGGCTCCACTGCACACTCGCTTGCTTTCCTTGACAGGCGCTACATTAACGTTGACGAAAAGATCCCGGAGATCGGACCAATCAAAGGCCGCTTAAAACCATTGGAACGGTCAGCACACCATCATCAAATAAACATTGAAGACTTGCGGGCAAAAATAGCAAAGCTGACCGCCATCGTTGAGACTCTAGCTCAAACTCTCAGATCGGAAATCAATGCAAAAGACATTACTTTAAGAAAAGCGATTAATAAAAAGCGAGACATCCTTGATTCCTATTCACAAGCAGAGACTGATGCCTTATTTACCGCTTGGAGAACAACCATTAATCAAAATGTTGCAAAAATAAAAAAGATAGAAAGAGATGTTGCCACGCATACGCTCTATCTGGATAGAATTTATAACAAGTGGGGGAAAACTTTGAGACGAATTAGTCGCCTGGAACGACAGCACAATCTCCCTGACATTGACATTGAAGACGCCCGATCGTAAAATAGAAAAAAAATTTTTTACCTATAAAAAATGGCCGAAAATGATTCTCTGTATGACCCACCTATGGCACCTAGTGCGCCTCTCTATCCTACAATCAATACTTTTACCTGCAACTCTCAACAGTTCCGACTTGTAGAGATTCAGAAAATGCGAATGGATATTGAAACCGCCCTTATGAAAAACTCTAAAAAACTGAAACGCTTCAACAGCCAGTGTCAAGCTTTCGAGTATATTAATATGGTTCTCGGGTCAGTGTCAATTATAAGCGGATCTGCAGCTGCTGTTTCTACACTTCCCATCATCACCGCACCAATCGCCATTCCACTTGGAGTTATTGGGGCCTCGTGTGGTCTCATTTCAGCGGTTACAGGAGCTCTAACTCGAAACAGACGCCAGAAGCTAAAGCATCTGCAGGAAATGCAAGCAAAACAGAAAAGCATCCAGTCGGCAGTCACCGGGTATATTTCAAAAGCAATAGAAGACAAGTTCATTTCAGAAGACGAGTTTCAAAGCATTCAAAAACTTTATGAGCAGCTTAATGAGCAACAAAATTTGAATAGCATTGATGACATGAGCCAATTAAGAAATGATATTGAAACTGTCTTCAAAAACTATGCAAAAACTAAACATTTAAACCTAAAATGATTTCCCTGTAGCTTTTTCGAGTCTTAGTCATTGCATATAAAACAGTCATACACAGCTCTCCGCAAATATCACTGCTAAGCCCCTGCAGAATAAAGTCTGAGCGATAGATTTTTGGAGCTCCCATATATTCCCTTAGCTCATCAGGAACGCCCGTCCCATAGCTATCAAAGTAGTAGTACTTATGCTTTCTGCTTGGATCAATCACCCAGCAAACCCAGTGAGACCCTGGTTTCTCAGCAGTGTCAAAGTTCATGATGCCACATTCTTTCAATGTGTGGGATTCAGGTAATGTATCCTTCATAAAGACGCCTCTAAAGTTTGGGATTTTTAGTTCTTTGGCCAACTGTTCCAGAAAAATATTTGTCGTCATTATTTTTTGTCATTTTTTTTTTATTTAGTCTACGTTTTCAGTCTCCAGTGCCCAAATGGAAGACTCGTAATATTGTCGAGGTAAAATCTCTTATTATCTGCGCCTGACAGGCCAATCTTTTTCTGGGTTATTGTAAAAACATCATGGTTCTTAGACTGAAACTTCACAAACTCATGTGTAGTTTTCTTATTATGTAACAGGGCATCTCTGTAGGCTTCTTCATGTAGAGAGTTCTTAACTACATGTTTCGGAATTCCCTTGGACTTCTTAATTACACCGCTTTCACCGCACTTTACAAAATACGATTTTGATCTCAAACCAATGAACTCGGAGATAACATCACCTGCCTCTACATCTTTCATTTTACCAATTACTTTTTTATTGGATGGGTCGAACACTTGATCCCCTTTCAAAGTTTTAAATGATTCTGGATACTCTGACAAATCATAAGGGTTTTGGGGGCCCCGGTTTTGTTCAAGCATGTCCTGATAGATGTCCTCAGTCTGAATGTCTAGAATTAGAGAGTCAGTGTCAGTGTAAAGAAGTTTTACCCGAGTGTCGCCTGAGCTCCGATCCCCATATTGTCGTTTCATGTCATAGAAGAAACTGTACATAAGACGCTTCGATTCATCAAGCACAGTGACACCTGTAAAGATAGGTTTGCAGAGTGTTGCTTTCGTTTTATAAAAGAGTATGGCCCCTAGGTTATCGTTAAAGATGTGAAGTTGTTTAAATGTCGGTTTAGAAATATTTCTCTGAATAATGTCACGCTCATGAACGGTGACGAGTTTTAGATTCGTGCGGTTGCGCTCATTTTCAAGAGTCTTGCCATATACAGAGTTATTTGCCAGCTTGAACAGATCCTTGTCAAAGTTGTTGGTTGCTTTGGCTCTGAACTGGGTGTTCTTTTCTATGTAGGATTTCATCCAGGCCTCTTCAGTGAATTTGAGTGCCCTATGTATGTGTGTGACTTTACAGCCTAAGGATATGAAATATTGTAGCAGCTTATAATGAATTTTGTAGCGAGTCTTGTTGTGTAGGTTTTGGGTGAGTTTAGTGGTGTGTTCATTTTCTGTAGACAGGCTCCAAGTGCCATCCATGTGTTCGATAATTTTCGGACAGTTAATATTCTCAGGGAATGGCGCAAAGTCAGAAAAATGATCATGGAGTTCATCGGGAATTGTAACGTCAACTTCATAGAAGGCGGGAGTAGAAAAGTCGGGTTCGAATTGTTGAGTCCACTTGAAATCTCTTATGGGTAAGTCTTGACTCATTGCCCATCCATAGAGATTGTTGGCGTCTAAATAAACGATATAATTTGACGGCTGATTTTTGTCATAAGATTCTAGATACGGATTGTTGGCTTTTGCATGTCTGTTCACGCAGATTGATATGCCGCCTCTTTTCGCTGTGTCTATAAAATTGTACATGTCAATGTCGGTTAGTAATTCGATATACCAGTCTGGGTTTTCATCCCATTTCATTTTAAGTAGCGATTCCCAGCTGGTGGCGGGCAAACTTACAAAATGCGCAGGATCAAGACCATATGCTGTGTACCAGGTGTTTCTGAAGGTTTGAAATACATCAGCCAAAAGAAAAACATCAGTGTAAAGATATATTAAGTGGTAATCAAAGAAGTTTTTGCAGTTAAAGTGTTTGTAGAATGCTTGCGCGTGCTCATATTTTTCGTCGGTGAGTTCAGTCATTTTTAAATGTGAGTAGAACTTCTCTTTTGGTGGAAGTTCGCCTTTAAAAACAGGATTTTCAGCGGTGGGCGACCCCGTCACATATTCATAAGGGTAGTAACCTTTCTTTCTGAGTAGTTTGAAAGACTCGGGATCTGAATCTTCTTTACCTAAGATTTTCGCCAGTTTTTTTGTATAGACGCATTGGTCATCTGTTAAATTTTTTGCGAGATCTTCTAGGGTTAATTGAAGAAATTGATAAGTATCCTTGATTTTTACAGCGCCACTTGTGGACGTTCCATTTTCTTTAATATTGAGGCATTTAAACTTTTCCTTGTTCTCTGCTATGCAGTCAAGGTTAATGCCCTCTATTTCACCTATTCTTTCAACAATTAGGTGCAGGTCGTAATTGCGCGCATTATGTATAAAAACATTTAAGTCGTGGACATTATTTTTTAACTTTAGGTTGCAGGTGTTGTGTGCGGCACCGCGGAAATGGCCGTCAAAGTGCGAGTGGTCTCTAACTTTTGGATTCTTTAGGTTGTCATCAAATGGCTTTTTGCATATGTAACACCGGGTTGCCGATTGGTAATTGAGTTCATCTTGAGTTGACATATTTATTGGCGCAGGAGTGACTGAGCTTAATGTTTTACGCAGCTCTAACATTCTGAATATAAATTTTTTAATGCAGTCTTCACCGAAGAAATGGTTATACTCTATAATACCGGTATTTCCAAGATAATCAATATTTCCAATGCAAACGTACGCTGCTGAATTTGGGATGTGTTTGTTATTAATGAATGAGCATTCAAAGTCGGCAAATACAATAAAGGGAAGTTTTTCCATCTTGTGGTAATTTTTAAACCGTAAATACTTCTGGTTGCCCATCGGTAGAGAGCAGTTAGTTGGATGGTCCTCACAGGTAAGCTCATGCTCGGCGAGCTTAGCTTCTCGATTTTCTTTATTCCCGCGATAATACTTAAGACACAGTCTGCAGATGGAAACGGCTTCGTTGTGGCTTGTCATTTGCTTGTGGAGTAGCCTGGAAAGATCTTTTATCCAAACATAATGGGCTAAAAATTGTAAGTTCCCAATTATTAGAAGATCGATATTGGTGCTGGCGGCTGGATTTTTCTTGCTACTCCTAACAATTTCAACTTTCTCTTTGCTTTCATTCCACTCGAAGACGGTGATTCTGATTTTGTTATCAAACACTTCTTCTAGTTTTGGGATTTGAGAGACTGATAAACCACCTTTCTCAAACAATATTCCTTTACTGAGACACTTGATAAAATATCGGTCAAAATATGTTTTATAATGTGAAGTTCTTTCAGGATGTGACCGATCTTTATCGTAAAATAATGCTGATAAAACCGCCCACAAAGCACAGCAGTTATCATAGTTCTTTACGTTGACACAAGCCTTTTTACTGGCGAGCTTTGTTGGTAACTCCAGGTAAGAGGAAGCTTTAAGAGGATCAAATTTATAAATCATGACTGAGACTTTTTGAATCCCAGTAACAACCCAGCCAGAACCTCTTGATGTAAAGGCGTCAATCTTTTTAGTAATTTCTTGTAGAAAAGGGTCTGGTGAATCGGTTGAGACCGAGCTTCAACCGATAGTTGAAGCTTGAATGTTTTACGTGTTTTAAGCACGTGATCGATAACTGATTGAATGTCATCTCTAAAGCCATTTATGTTGTTGGTGTTGGGTTTTACAGGAATAGCATATTCTATATAGTGATCAGTAAAAGTTCTCTTTGCAAATGGAATATCTTCTTGGTTCATCTCCGATTCAATTTGGTTAACAATTCTTTCAAGTTCATCCTGTTCCTGCTTATTCTGTGGGTATTTAGACACATTTAGTCCTGTGAGAGTTTGGTACTTTTTAACTAGGGTGCGGCTTTTCTGTTGGTGCTCAGCTGCTGGGTTTTTTACTGGGATATACTGATCTGATGACTCCAGCTGTTTTATTACTTCCAATTGTTTCTCATAGCTGCCAAGATAGCCAGGATCCAAACCGAATTTTTCCCTAGTGAGTTCTTGAAGCCGTTTGCTTTTAGCTTGAAATGAAAGATTTTGAAGCTGCGGAAAATTTTCGGAAAAATATTTGTCCACAGAATTTTTTGCAAAATTTGCTTTTGGCATGTTTTTTTATAAAAAATAAAAAATATGTTTTAGGGTGATCACCCTTCGTGTTGCTTGAACTTCTCTGGATTAATAAATTTTGATTAATTTGAGTATTATTAATCAGATCCTGATTGTTGGCTTTTCACATCCGGAGTATTGTAAATCCCGCTTTGTGCAATGTCATAATGGCTTTAATAATGTCGGATTTTGAAATGCTTTCGGTTACCGAGGGATTAGGTTCCAAAGGGCATCCTTCACCCGCCTTAATTGTGACTCCCTTTTCTTGGGCAATTTTCTGCATCTCTAACTGGTGAGCTCTGTCATTGCCCGCTTTCACAGCCGTCGCAACCCCCCCGGCAACGCCACCGGCAGCACCAACTGCACCCGCAATGATTGGAATCAGTGCAGCGAGGGGCAGAATTCCACCTGTCTTTTCATCTGTAATGCTGCGGGGGTTGTGGGTGTGGTTATTGCAATCTTTACAATGGATTTGCTGCTGTAACGGATCGACTTTCACTTTCATGCCCTTAATAGTTACAAAACCTGGTTGTTTAGAGTCGATGATTTTGCTAATTTTATTAACTGTTCTGGTTTCGATCATTTTTTTGTACATTTTTATTTTTCAATTTATTTTTTTTCAATTTATTTCTGTGTCACTTGGAATGACGAGAAGTTCTGCTCTGGCAAATGATCTTGTAGGGGATTTAGGATTAAAGGCTTGAGACAGAAAATAGTAGTCACCAGTTGCTGTTGTAAAGTGCCTGTCTATTTTATGTACATCTAAACTGAAATAGGGGTCAGTTGCTCGTCTCTTGGTGTCCTTTTCTAATTCTCCCGGCAGGTAAAGGAATCGAACAAACTCAGAATTTGTGAGAATTTCCGGAGAATAAACCCCTGGGAGCTTTGGATAATTTTTCTGTTGTGGATTGGGAGATTTAAGCTGAACTTTGTCTTGTTTAATTGCAATTGAAGGTTTTAGGCCTGTCATGCGAGAAACTTCATTGTTAAGCTGACTGATTACTACTGGGAGTTGGTCTTTCCATTTCGTGTAGTATTGTCCGCTCTTCAGTTTGAGCTCCTCTGCTGTCTGCTTAGTAAATAGTCGCTTGGCTAAAGTTAGATTAAATCTTTCTACGAAGGCTTGATCTCTGTGAAGCTCGGTTCTACCGTAACGAATTTTTGTATTATTTTTTTGCATTAGAGTTTTAACTCGACCCATGAATTCTTTACCCGGGTCTGTCATCAATGTTTGTGGGAAGGTTAAGGGTGAATTTTCGTATATGTCTTGCAGAGCGTCCGCTACAGCTTGAGACTGTTTTGTCTTCAGTGGCCTTGCTTCTTTATAACGCGAAGCTACATCAATGACAGTGAGAGCGTACTTATACCCAGAATCGTTTGGGAGAAACAGAAGATCAGCTTGGTGCGCCTCGTTAGGCTTATAGATGTTGAAGTGGGGTCTTGTAAATTTAACAGGTGGGAAATAGACTTGATAGACAGCCTGTTTAGACAGCCATTTTTCTACTATTTGTTTTGGTTCTTTACTGAGTTCTGTTAATTTGGAGACGGCATTATTTCCGATAAAATAACCGCCGTCCCGGTAATAAATTGCTTGTAATTTGTTCTCAGTCATTATTTTGTAATTTTATTTTAAATAAAAAAATAAATAAAAAAAATGCCCGACATTCACGGAATAATTGAAAAGCTTCCGAAGCCAAGCAAAGGGTGGACAATCCCTGGATATAAGTATTGTGGACCTTTGAACCCTCTTGAAATTCAGTTAGATTCTAACAATGTGCCTAATCCGGGTCATGAGCCTGTAGATGAGCTTGATGAGGTATGTATGGAACATGATATTAAGTATCGCGACTTCCCAAATGAGAAACACCGATGGGACAAGGAAATGCTTAGAAGTCTAGACAGTATGGGGGCATCGAGCGGTTGGAGAGAGAGTATGGCGAGGAAAGTAGTTAAAGGAGTTATATATGGCAAAGCAAAGCTAGGGCTGGGGATTGGCGGGTGCATGGGAAAAGAGAGATCGGCGGGTTTTGTATTGCACGCGCCGGACAGGGAATTGGGACGACTGCTCAAAGAGCTTGGGATAGAGAAAGCGTTTTAATCTATCCTTCTTTTTCTAAGCAGTAGAAGCAGCGTACACGAGAGAGACAGACAGCCCGCGCAATTTTTTTTGTACACTCCTGCGCAAGTCAGGAAATGAGCTGTATAGTTTTGGGCAGGAACGGAGGCAGGGGCAGGGAGGTAGTTCCTTGTAGCCATGGGATTCCCTTTAGAAAGGGGCTGGGAGTTGCGGCGAGGGGGTGACAAGGTTGGCTGTTGCATGGACTGTGGGGTAGCTTCGCATGATTTTGGCGAAAATTCGCCAGATTAATGCAGCCAATGAGAGCGGTTCTTAGCTTCGCATGATTTTGGCGAAAATTCGCCAGATTAATGCAGCCAATGAGAGCGGCTCTTAGCTTCGCATGATTTTGGCGAAAATTCGCCAGATTAATGCAGCCAATGAGAGCGGTTCTTAGCTTCGCATGATTTTGGCGAAAATTCGCCAGATTAATGCAGCCAATGAGAGCGGCTCTTAGCTTCGCATGATTTTGGCGAAAATTCGCCAGATTAATGCAGCCAATGAGAGCGGTTCTTAGCTTCGCATGATTTTGGCGAAAATTCGCCAGATTAATGCAGCCAATGAGAAACATTTCCATGCTTTGGAGGGATGGCCATATGCTATTTTTATTTTAACCTATAGGAAAGCAATTTTAAGCACAAATATTAGTTGCTGGTTAGTACGAACTTATTGTACGACTTACTGAATATAACAGGAAAGCACACATGCAAGTTCTCTCCGTCATTTAGTCAATCACTCAGAAGCCAATATTATTCTCCGTCTCTCCGACTTCACCATTATTGGGCTTCCATGGCAGCGGCTTCGTCTTCTTCTTCTTCTTCCACAGCTAAAAGTGTAAAATAAAAGAGTACAAACGAAAGGTATTAAGAATAATATTTTGAACTAGAAAACGTAAGGTGCTCACCGTCTTCATACCAGCACCTTACTTCCTTTTCAGGAAGTGCGGCTCCGTCTGGTGAAGTAAGGGAAATGCCTTCAATTTGCATTTTCAGCACGTTGGAGAAGCGCTCATCAACCTTTGCTTTACGAAGCTCTCACAAATGATACTTGACTTCTATTATATTCGGGTGAAGACGGTATTGCGGAAAGTGGTGATAAAGTATTGGCGAGGGAACTAAGTGAAAGAGGATAAGTTGATGCCAAGCGCTTGTTGTAATGGCGTGGAAATGTGAGATTCTCTGCTTCATGCAGGCTTGGTTTTATATACTCAATACGAAAGAAAATTCTAGAATTTTCTTCGCCCGTCGGGAATACGAACTTATGGTTTGGGAAAAAAAAAAGAAATTGGGACGAGAGTACAGCGTTAGATAAGCTGTACTCTCGTCCCAAGAAGCGACCAAATCGTTTGCGTGTTATCTGCCTTTCGTGTCTAGCCTTTTCTTCCTTGTCTGCCCGCCGGCCCATACGTAATGAAGTGCTCATGGCTGGGGTTTTACAACATATGTACAAATACAGTACTCCCTTTATACTTTATACGAGTACGACTTGATACTTTATACGAGTACTTTATACGAGGTTTTTGTGGCTGTCCCAGTTTTTTCCTCTGTCCCAGAGGACCCATTGGGAAAAAAGGTACGAATATATGGGACATATTAAATTTAGGCTAGTGAATGGGATCTGGTGACTTTTGGTCAAAAAGGGGGGGGGTACCCTTTTTTTTGCTGAAGTGCCTGGGGATATTTAATTTAGTTATAGGCGCATATAGAAAAGGGCGATTCTTACTGTCCTGAAAGCCCCATTAATAAAAATGTCAAAAACATCTCGAGGATATGAAAAATAGCAATTTTTTCTGTCCCAGAAACCCCATTTGCTAATTGCCTGGAATAATAAATTTAGGCTAAATTTTATGTCCTGGGGGGAAAAGCATTTTAAGAGGAGGCCCCCCTCTTTTTTCAAGTAGTCGAGGATATGTTAGTTATTGGTAGGCATATATGTAAAATGTCGAATTTTTTGTCCCAGAAGCCCCCTCTTGCCTTCTACTCCCTTCGCCAGGAACAGCCACAAAAAGCCGTTGATGAAAATGTTGCAGTTGTCGGCAATGGCCATCACGCCGAGGTAGACATTCTGTCGAGTCCACACCGTCTCCCTGAATAGGTAAATATAGGCGACAAGGGAGTTAAAGAATAGGCCGGTGACAATGAACACAGGCAGAATAATTCCCGTGACCGCTCCGAGCGCCGTGTTAATCTTGCAACTGATAGCTCGGGTTGGATCACCACTTCTGCAGTCCACCAGCAGATTGTCGAGCGCATCCACAAAGACGTATTCCGTCTTAGTGGCGTTCATTTTCGCCAGCTTCGAAGATCACAAATAGTTGACTCTTGCCTATTTATATAGTCATTGGCGTAATTGCTATTTAATCGCCATTTTCCTATCGAATAGACATGTGCGTGACTGGTAAGATTCTTTAATTCTTTGAAGCTCTTTAGAAATCCACTGTTTTCAAAGAACGCTTTGTATTGTCAATAGACAATAACCCTAGGCCAAAGTGCCTGGGGTTCCTTCGCTAATGAATTAAAGAGAGACAGCACCCTGGATCATAATAATGGATGGGCTATCGAGGCAATTTACAGAGGATTACATCTAATCTAACCGTTTGAATTTTCGTGACTAATTGCCAGCCTTAAGATAATTTTTGGAAATTTCTTTTTACTCATGGATAGCGTTTGCTTTGTAACCGATGAATCGAATGCATTTGTTGGGAAATCAATTCAACCGGAACATGCGTATTGTTCAGCTTCTAAGAGCTGAATGCATACGTATGGATCCATAAATTTCAGACATTAAAACTGACGAATGCATATCTCACAGCTAAGCCTGATATATATTATTTAACTATTTTTCGTCAGCAATATTCTTATGTTGAAATCTATTTGAATCATGCGTGAATGGTAAGTCGTTGAATTCCAGTGCTATCTAGCGCTTGATTTTCGGGACGCATCATAATGAAGTTTTTCTCCCAATGCGTTTTTCGACCTCTTTGCTGGATGACCCAAATGGCCCATTGTTTTTTGTCTTACCGTCTGTAGGACTAACACGTGGCTTGTTTCTTAATACTTTCTAGAACTAATACGAGTATAAATCGTTTGCTGATCCCGAATTTTCGTCTGCCTATATTGCCTGTTGTTGTTAAAAATGCCCTACCAAGCAATTAATTTCTTAGAACGCTATTTGGCTATGCCTCTATATGGCATCATTTTTACTTATTACTTAGATCGGAGACCAATCCTAAACCGAAGTGTCTTTAACTAAGACTCGCTCTATAAGACTGGGTGACAATAGCTCTTTCAGCCAAAACTTAAATTATGAGTATAATAAGCAAAAGCTTAACGGGTCAAAAGCAAACTGGACTACTTTCTAGGCGCGCGCTTGAAAGCATCAAAGTTTGCATTTTGGGAGAGAGGAGGGGGGGGAGAGTTTCATCCTCACCTTAGTGCCCCTGCGCACTGTTCGTATCATTATTTTATGGGTCTGCGCAAGCATGTACACTTGCTCCAAGTTATCTCAGCCAAAAATAAACTATACCTTCCCTATACCCTAGCCCAATTCCTTCTCTTAGGTTTTCTTTGCCAGTTTTTTGGAGTTCTTGCTACGGAATACTATTTTGGGTAGTTTCCCGTAGTTTTCTGCCCCTTTAAAGTCACTTAAAATATCATTTCAGAGATTTTCTAGTTAGAAAAACTGGCCAAGGATTAGCGATCATCTCTCTCAGAAATGTAAGATCGACTTCATTCCCAATCCTCACCCAGCTTTATCTTCGATCCGTGCCCGCTCTGATGCATGTTGCATCGCTCGCGAAATTAAGCTAAAGTTTTCCTAATTTTCCTTGACACAATACGCATTTAGACCGTCCACAAGGCGCAACCAGTGATGGCTTTTATAGTTTTCTTTATATAATTAATGAAATTGATCGACGTAAGAACCACAGGCAGCAGAACAGGGTAGAAGCGGATCCATCCAGCACACACTGATCAACATCAGTGCGAGGCGCATCCGAGAGCTGTGTACAGCTAGCTGCTCAGTTTAAGGGCAAGTATTGTCTCCTACCGTAAGGACTGGAACCCACGACCTTATGGTCATGAGGCAGACGCCCTAGCCACTAGGTTACTACTTCTTTATACGGCATCTTGCCGTTTAAGTGATCCTGAAGCAGGCCCACTTTATCCTGTCACTGTGCGGCTTTGTGAGTGAAGATTCACTGTTCGCCAGGCAGGTTCAAAATAAAAAATGGAGCTGGCAGTGGGGTGCCTACCATGCCCGAGAGTGTTTCAGGTGCAACAGGTGTGCAGTCTTCACCTGCATCAGCACCCGCGCTACAGGTTTACCTGTCAGCGTCTGTTATTATTATTATTAACTTGCCGTTCAGAAATGCTGTGAAGAATTAATGGATTTTTCGTTTGATTTCATAAAATTATCATTTAATTTCGGCAATAGCAATTGGCAGCGCAGCCATAGAGTCTGTGGCAGTAAAATGCACTGTTTGCCACTTGAATTCATAACTTTGCCACTTTGATTTCGCCGTTACTTTATCAATTGCTTCAATGACCAGATTTCTCCTGTTGTTTCCAATAGACGAATATATACAGCCATTTGAATGCAAACAATGAAGAGATAGTGCGCTACGCGCACTCGTGGTCCAAGGCGTTGTTGCACTTGCAAGTCGTGCTTCTATCACATTGTCATTCATAACTTCAGAATTCATAACTTTGCCACTGATTTCGCCGTTACTTTATCAATTGCTTCAATGACCAGATTTCTCCTGTTGTTTCCAATAGACGAATATATACAGCCATTTGAATGCAAACAATGATTAAATTTGTCACGAGTGGCGAAGCTCTCGCGACTATTAATAGACAAAATACGACTATAAATAGACATTCATTATCACATATTTGATAATGCACGTAGAAGTTTGACAATTTGAAATTATCGGGATGACATTTAAATCCCGTAAAATGATAAACTATATCTTTGACTTCACGTCTATGGTAAAATAACGGCTCGCAAATTTGATTTGAGGGGATTTAATTGTAAAACGAATCGCCATGAAAAAAAATGAGAACTAGAAGAACAGAAACTCAAGAGTAAATCAATTTAATTCAAATAATGGTTCTGTCTATGGATTTTGTATTTTTTTCTGTGCATTAGCGCGCAAATTCTTGGCATAATTTTCGCATTTATGTGTAAATGGAATTCGAATCTTGGATTGCAAAATCACTCAGTCGTGAAATTGGCATATGAGAAGTCAACATTGCATCTTGCGAATTTATGCAGAGCGTGTAAATTAAGACGCTGAAAAAATCTCCACACGGCAGTATCCTGTGGAATTTACCCAGTTGCAAGTCATGGAGGGGATGCTGTATATTATTGTCAAGTCACCCAGAGCAGAGACTTCTACAGTTAACAGCTGGACCCGCAAGGTACAAGCATGAGTCACGTTTTCTCTGAAAGTTGAGGCCGGTCCTTTTTAGGGGCAGAGGAATGCACAAACTTGTTTACTACAACCTACAAAAGGCAGAGCTCTTCCTTGATCTTTACTGTTAATTTTTGCTCTTCCATGTCTCTGTACTATCACGAAAAGAAACTAACGAAACCGTCTGATTTATGTGTAATCAGGGACTACTAAATACTAATACAGTACTTTCGGAGTATTTAGTAGTCCCCGTGTGTAATTTTAAAGATGCAACAGTACTACCATTTGGTGTACTGTACCAATGGTTACCACTTTCAACAATCCAAGCGTATTGGAAAAGTGGAAAATAACTATTCCTAATCAAGACTTCTTCCAGAAATCCTCTGGGGTGCTCCATGGAGAAACGCTTGTGCCGCGCCGTTTCTGGTATTCTGGTGCTTGATGAAGTGCAATGGACCGCTCTGCCTATCAATGACGATGTCTTTCCGTGAATCGTGGCTCGACGTCAGCCTGAGAGGCGGCTCAGCTTAATTGGCTACGCCGACGATTCTCGCCCTCCTGTCCTCGACCGCCGAGGGCGCCAAACGGCAGCTGGACCCGCTGGTTGCCATTGCGGCGAGTGTCGGCCTGGTCAACAAGAAGAAGACCGTCTTACTATGACAAACGACATCGGGGCTACCATTTTCGGCCGGAACGGACGGAACTTCTTCGCTGTCAGCTGCTCGTCTACCTTGGCGGTCTGGTCTGGAAACAAATATACTGGCCACACAACATTGTTAAAAAGCGGCCTCATCTTGCAGGGGAGCAAAAAACCTTGCGGGTCCAGCTGTTAACTGTCTAGATGTTGGCTGGTTCTTCATAGACGCGATGCGTGTTGACTCAGTCCAAGTCTCAGGCAGGGCTTGAATTTTGAAAACGTTCAATTCTCAAGTTCACTCCGCTTGCTTAATTTACAACAGACGATTCCTGCGTGCGAATGTACTTTCCATCCTGCTTGTATTGCAAACAACTGCATTGTGGGATTTAATATAACAAATAGTTTTCCTGCTTTATTTAATTTAGCAAGGGGAGACCTTCATAAAACTTCCAAACGTGTTTTTAGAGAAATATTTTATAAAGAGAGCAGCAAATCTGGTATACAATCTACGATGTGCCGTAATCTATCTAATGCATTAACGCATCTATCTTTTGTTCCAATGGGTAAATGGAATTTGTATCTGATATTGCGAAATCACTGAGTCGTGAAATTGGCATATAGGAAGTCAACAGTGCATCTTGCGATTTTTTGCAGAGAATTGTCAATTAAGACACTGAAAAAAGCTCCACACAACGGAATCCTGTGCAATTGTCAGCTTAGACACATTTTTACACTAATGCAAGTCAGCCACGGAGGCTATAGATTATCCTCAAGACACTCGGACCCAAACTTATTTTAACGCGTCACTAAACCAACTCACTGCCAGCGGCTGTCCTCCATTAAATAGGCGATGCGTGCTGACCTCCTGATTGATTTTATTAGCAAGGGGAGGGTTAAAGACTATTTATCTGTTATAGAACCGAATTGGGTCATTTTAGGATTTTAAAAAAAACCGACATAATCGCGTCTTTTTATGATTCAGTTATCTTAATCCGTCAACAAAGATTTGTTTTAGTTAATCGATTTTTCAAAAAAGTCTTCATTTTTGCAGTTTCTCAGAAGCCTTCAGACACAGCCTTGCTATCCCATCCCACATTCAATCGCGGATGAGGAAGTCGCCCTCGGCACTTAGCAGGTCCCCAGCCAGCACAGACAAGCGCAGCAGGTGGCAGAGTCGCAGCCGCGAGTTGAACAGCACAGCTCGGCAGCCGGCTCTGCACAGGCTGGCGCAGACGATTCGGCTCTGAGCTGACACGCTTCGGTAGTGCGGAGGTTCGCTCAGATTCGCTGCGACGCTGGCCGGCTCGATGGTGCTTCGGCTGGCCTGGGTGAAGGTGCTTGGATTCTTGAAGTCGTCTGGAGTGCATAATGACGTCAAAGGCCTGTGGTTTCTTGTTCAATAGAGCTAATACACTGTGGAGTGCACCGTCAAGTACGTCAACCTACCTATGTAGGTCAGCCGGAATACCGAGTTACGGTTGTTACCTCCACAGATTTGGGAGGAATTCCCAGCGCACGCTGAGACGCACTCATCAGCCACGTTGTGCCTTCCATAGGAGTTGCCGCAGTAGCAGCCAATGCCTGCCTGCAGACCCATGTAGGCGAAGCCGCCGATGGAGCAGATCTCGCTGCCCAGCTTGTGGGTCAGTTGGACCGCGAGGTATGCACCAGCAGCATCCTTCGAGTACTTGCCGTAACGAGTGACTCCGATCAGACCGTCGAGATCTCGAACTCCGCCAACAAAGTCCCAGTAGCAACCAAGGTAGCTGTACTGCACCTGTGGCCAGGCAACGCAAAGTGCTGAGCTCAAAAGCAGAAGGAGCGGCAGTATGTGGCCTGTAGTGCAGCGCATATTCGAGGAACTTGCTGAGCAGATTGAAGAGCCGCGGACTGGGAAATCTACAAGATATTTTAGAAGCATTAATTAATGAAAATGCGGAAGTGCTTTCGTTAGTCTTCAGCCAATCAGCTGTTAGGACTCAAGAGCCTGTCAGGACTCAAGAGCCCGCGGATGCCATGTAGCTGGGTCTGTTCATCTACTGTATACTTACTTGAGACTTGAGGTCATCTATTACTTTTTCATTATGTGCAAATTCATGTTTATGTTGTAAGTTAGTAGCACTTTGTTACTGCAGTTCGAGGATAAGTACATCTATGGAACAGGCTACGATATTCGGTACTAGAAACTCAACTTGAGTTAAATATATTGTAATTCATCCAGCGTATTAGCTGCATGTAGTTCATGATATGAGATTTGTAAGGGAAACTGGCAGCTTAACTGGCGGTTGGATATCAAACTTATAGTAAATAGACTGTAAGGTGGTAGTGGGAGGGCGGGATCAACTTGGAAGAGCCCAGGGAGAAGGCGTTGAACTGTGGGTTTCGGACGTTGGGGTGGATGAGAAAAATCTGTTTGTCTCCGTTCCCCTATTTCACCCCCGATGCACATGGACATTAATATTGCTAAATGGACATGGCTGTGCGGAGTATAACATTTAGCTTAGACTTTAGAGAACGACAGGCTACAATATACATTGTCGGAGGACATGAGTTAAATGGTGGTGCCTCTAGCTACTGCTGTAGGTAGAGGTATATATAATGGTGTATATATTGGTGTATATAGCAACAACAACAACAAATCAACAACAACAACAACAACAAGGGTCAGCCTTGATGGACACCTCCTGCAGCGCGATGACGTCACAGCTGAGGTTGAGTGCTAGCTTCGCCAGCAACCCTTTTGGCCAGTGCGGCAGTTCAGCGTCCCGACCCGAAGCGTGCCCTGTGGTACTGCTGGGGCTCGATGACAGTGAGCCTCATGGTCCCCGGCGCCACCCGGAGGATCCAGTTGGGCCAAGGCGGCAGCTCGGCGGGCGGCGTCACGTCGCCGACCTCGTCAGTTGTGCTCCCACCGACGTTCGAGCCACCGGTGCGTGCTCCACTGCCCGCGCTTAGTTCTGCCGCTTTTGGCCGCCCCAGCAGTTAAGCGCGGCTCCTCCGTTCCAACCATAGGAGGCGCGACGTTTATTTGCACCTCAGTGCAAATAAATATGGAACATTGGTGTATATATTGGTGTAAAAAGAAAGGCTAACTGTCACTTTTATCCAAGAATCCAGAGACCCGGTTCAATCCTTGGTTTAATTTATAAAATTTACTGTGGATTCTAAATGAGGTATTAAGGAATATGAAATTCGTAGCATTAGCCTACAATGGAAAGCAAAAAAAGATGAAATAGGTGACTCTAGACCAGCAGCTAGTCATGCTTCAAGAAACAAGAGGAAGCTCACTCTCTCTAAGGCCAAAAGTTTCACGTCAAAAAAAACAAAGCATCTAAAAGTCAGTGCGTTGGATGATAACATCCATGTTTGAAACAAATAACACTGCCCCTGAGCTGGCCTCGGCGCCCCACTCTGCTGGCGATGGTGGCGCCCACTCTGCTTGCGATGGCGCCCACTCTGCTTGCGATGGCGCCCACTCTGCTTGCGATGGCGCCCACTCTGCTGGTGATGGCGCCCATGATGTAGCGCCAGCATCTAAGAGCAGCTCTCAGGGAGCATCTGCCACTCGTGATATCGGTCTAGAAGTACAGCAGGCCCATGTTCTGACCAGTGAGGAACGCAGGGTTTTTTTACAGCCTTGGAGACCTTATCATGAAAGGGATGATCCTTTTTTCAATGCATCAAGTGCAAGGGCGTTCACGTTAGAGAAAGCTGCTGCCGGTACATCCTGATCGATTTCGGCGAGCAAAATCGCTGGATTGGAAGAAGTATTTTGTACGCCTTGTGTTTTTTCCTTGAACACAGGAGTGGGTGGCCGTAGGAATAGGGGGGGGGGGCGAGTAGCTCGGCGGTCTAGCGCGTGTGCCACTGGTCCAGGTTCGACCCCGCGTTGTAGGTTGGCTATTTCCCCTAGCGCGGTTTCGTGCGCAGCGTCACATTAATTTGGGGCCTTGTGCACGAATTGGTTGGGCTATGGACCAGTTGTGCTATTTACGCCCATTAGGGCAACCCCCCAAGGCATGGGTGTGTACATTGCTGGAACCACCGCTTGTACACTCTATGTGAGTGCGTGACTGGATGCCGGCTTGCGTGTGTGTCTATGCCTGCATACCGTTGTGGGACGATGTCGCTTTAAGCGTCAAAGTGCCTGCAGCCCTGCTGCAGATTTAGCTTTTAGGCCGTAGGAATGGTTGTGGTCAAAGTGCCGTTGCACTGCTTACTAGTGGCTTTAGTGGGTTCCTTTGCTACATCGGCTCGTCAATGGAAATTGCTCCTTCGAAAATACTCCTATAAATTGCTCCTATGAAATTTCTCCTTTGAAATTGCTCCCATAAAATTGCTCTTTCGAAAATACTTCTATGAAATTGCTTCTTTGAATTCCTCCTTTCTCCAGGAACGCCAACTCTAGATTTATTTGAATCGTTAACGCAAGTGCTGACTCGGGTACAGCAGTCTAAAATTTGATCAAGTGTATCGCAATCACATTGTAATTTCCGATCCTCTGAAAAGTCAGAATATTTTTCATATTTTTAAAAAAAATATTTTGAATTTATCAAACACGCGATCACTTTGGCTATTTTTGGGGCCCGCGGAGACGAGCCCCCCTAATCAGAAATCTTGGCGTCGCCCCTGATGGAGAATATACAGGTTGGCCTGAAGACACCGAGTTCCACCAGCCACTCAACTAAATCCAGATAAACGACTGTCTCTCATATCCGTATGTGGGTTGGCTTTGCTGCTTGCCTTGCATGTAGGAGAAAAGTGGGTATAAGCGGGAGGAATGTTTCCCGCCGAGCTTATTTTCAGCTATTTTTATAGATTTTTTATCTGATTTTTTAACTTAATATTTCTGGTAATCCTGTGTGATTATATCTCGCAGTTTGTTATAATCCTGAATTCTGAAAGCCCTCATATATAGATTCCAGACATCCAGAATAAAATCGCGGAAAATGTTTGGTTGGCTTTCTGATTTGTAGCTGTGCCGAAAGCTACAATTTATTTAGTACAAGAGGGACTGTGGTGGCTTCAAGAAAATCAATGGCCGAATCTCTGAGCCAACTCACTGCAATTATTGTACGACGTGCTATCATGCCTACTATGTCTCAATCTAATGAATTGTTGTGGCACAGCTCAACCCTCCAGAGTCTAAACGCCACTTGAGAAGTGTCGGTGTTGTGAAGTGTCGGTGTTGTGAAGTGTCGGTGTTGTGAAGTGTCGGTGTTGTGCAGTGTCGGTGTTGTGAAGTGTCGGTGTTGTGAAGTGTCGGTTTTGTGAAGTGTCGGTGTTGTGCAGTGTCGGTGTTGTGAAGTGTCGGTGTTGTGAATTGTCGGTGTTGTGAATTGTCGGTGTTGTGCAGTGTCGTTGTTGTGAAGTGTCGGTGTTGTGAATTGTCGGTGTTGTGAAGTGTCGGTGTTGTGAAGTGTCGGTTTTGTGAAGTATCGGTGTTGTAAGGTGTCGGTGTTGTGAAGTGTCGGTGTTGTGCAGTGTCGGTGTTGTGAGGTGTCAGTGTTGTGAAGTGTCGGTGTTGTGCCGTGTCGGTGTTGTGAATTGTCGGTGTTGTGAAGTGAAAATAAAGACGATAAAACGATTTTAACAGAAATCAACGGCAAAGTAGCAGACAAGCCTAGAGAATCTGGGCCCAATGCATGTTCCACACCTTTTCACCCCCTAAAGCAGACCGGCTTGTGAAACCTGACGCAGTGCTTGCATCGCCAGCTTAGTCTTGCCAGCGCGTTCGCCCCGACGAAACTGCTGCGACCTCCGCCCACCGAAGGCATTCAGCTTGTCCATGCGATTTTGCTGTGCTTGGGAAAGGCAGTTGGCGCTGCTTCTGTCATCATTTTTGCCGGTAGCTTCGGGAGTTAGCGAGTTAGCTGCGAAAATGTATTAATTAAAGCTAAATCAAGTGTACATAGCCAATCTATCGATGGCCGAAATTCTAGGCAGTAGGTTCAGGTTCAGGCAAGGCAGTAGGTCCCCAGTTCGAGTCAGGGTCGAGGCTGCAAAAAAATTGCTCAATTGCTCAAATGAGACATATAACTGATAAATGCAAAACTTTATCTCTTTTGCCTGATTCAAAATTTAAATTAATACTAATTCATTTTCGTATTTTTTCGTTTACGCTTAAAATTTATTGCTTACCGATATGTATCGGAATTTATAGAACGATTAATTGTCGGGATTTCAATTGGCAAGCAGCTGCTGCAAATTTTTTAATAAATTTAGAGGGCATGAAAATATTTATCACATCTCTTTATTAAAAACGTGGGATTATGCGTCGAAGACTAAATCATGATTCTATGCAAAAGGCAGCTTCATCATATTGCTCATTAATCATTTTCTGCAGGTTGTTAATATGCTTACGATTGATTGCTTTTTTGCAGATGTGCGATTGGTAACACACTGAAGGCTGACTGCTCATTCGCTAAACAGGAATTTTTACCATGCTGAAGGCTGATTGCTCACTTGCAGAATTTAAGAAATTGTAAGAGAATTTGTCTTGCCAACAGAAAACGAAAATTTTTTATGTCCTCAGTACAAATTGACAAGTTAACTTGCTGACGGAAGGCTGTTAGCATGGTGAATTCTGATTGCTTGCTTGCAGTGGACATTTTTTAAGTGATGAAGGCAAAGGTGCAAAGGTGCAGAGACCTAACAACTGTAACTTTGACCCGAAATAGGGGGTCACTATCACAACAGTGAAACTTCACAAAGCCGAAAAGCATTGTAAGGCTTAGCTCTTGTAATACTTTTCGGCGTTGTGAAGTTTCGGTCTTATGAAGTTTCAGTGTTATGAAGTGTCGGTGTTGTGAGGTGTCGGTGTTGTGAGGTGTCGGTGTTGTCTATCTATCTATCTATCTATCTATCTATCTATCTATCTATCTATCTATCTATCTATCTATCTATCTATCTATCTATCTATCTATCTATCTATCTATCTATCTATCTATCTATCTATCTATCTATCTATCTATCTATCTATCTATCTATCTATCTATCTATCTATCTATCTATCTATCTATCTATCTATCTATCTATCTATCTATCTATCTATCTATCTATCTATCTATCTATCTATCTATCTATCTATCTATCTATCTATCTATCTATCTATCTATCTATCTATCTATCTATCTATCTATCTATCTATCTATCTATCTATCTATCTATCTATCTATCTATCTATCTATCTATCTATCTATCTATCTATCTATCTATCTATCTATCTATCTATCTATCTATCTATCTATCTATCTATCTATCTATCTATCTATCTATCTATCTATCTATCTATCTATCTATCTATCTATCTATCTATCTATCTATCTATCTATCTATCTATCTATCTATCTATCTATCTATCTATCTATCTATCTATCTATCTATCTATCTATCTATCTATCTATCTATCTATCTATCTATCTATCTATCTATCTATCTATCTATCTATCTATCTATCTATCTATCTATCTATCTATCTATCTATCTATCTATCTATCTATCTATCTATCTATCTATCTATCTATCTATCTATCTATCTATCTATCTATCTATCTATCTATCTATCTATCTATCTATCTATCTATCTATCTATCTATCTATCTATCTATCTATCTATCTATCTATCTATCTATCTATCTATCTATCTATCTATCTATCTATCTATCTATCTATCTATCTATCTATCTATCTATCTATCTATCTATCTATCTATCTATCTATCTATCTATCTATCTATCTATCTATCTATCTATCTAT
Organism: Macrostomum cliftonense; assembly: GCA_950096795.1. NCBI lineage: Eukaryota > Metazoa > Platyhelminthes > Macrostomidae > Macrostomum > Macrostomum cliftonense. The sequence continues at coordinate 792,570 of CATNEM010000198.1, forward strand.
CTATCTATCTATCTATCTATCTATCTATCTATCTATCTATCTATCTATCTATCTATCTATCTATCTATCTATCTATCTATCTATCTATCTATCTATCTATCTATCTATCTATCTGTCTATCTATCTATCTATCTATCTATCTATCTATCTATCTATCTATCTATCTATCTATCTACGAGTATCTATCTATCTATCTATCTATCTATCTATCTATCTATCTATCTATCTATCTATCTACGAGTATCTATCTATCTATCTATCTATCTATCTATCTATCTATCTATCTATCTATCTATCTATCTATCTATCTATCTATCTATCTATCTATCTATCTATCTATCTATCTATCTATCTATCTATCTATCTATCTATCTATCTATCTATCTATCTATCTATCTATCTATCTATCTATCTATCTATCTATCTATCTATCTATCTATCTATCTATCTATCTATCTATCTATCTATCTATCTATCTGTCTATCTATCTATCTATCTATCTATCTATCTATCTATCTATCTATCTATCTATCTATCTATCTATCTATCTATCTATCTATCTATCTATCTATCTATCTATCTATCTATCTATCTATCTTCTTACTCTATCGAACTATGTACGTTTTAATTTGTAAAATTGTAACTGTATTGGTAATTTGTAATTTGTAAAATATTAATCTTCCTATTATTTTTATTGATAATAATTCACTTTCGTGAAAACCTACTAAATAACAAGTCCCCAATCCAGAAAGAATCGAGCATTGACATGTGACTGAAACAGCAAAATTATCCAAAAAACTGATTAATAGAAACGTTATTTGAATAAATTAGACTTTGTTAGAAGAGGATCAGAACACTTCCAGCTAGTAAAATATTATTTCATTGAAATTGTATTTCTTGACAAATGGTTTTACCATTTAGGATAAATTTTTCACAAATTAGGACGTGCATAGTTCGATAGAGTAAGAAGGCAGGAAGCAAGTATCAAAAGATGACATTTGCGACTGATTCCAATCGAGCGCAATATTTAATTTTATGTCGAAAAACTCCGAATTTCCTATCTCCGTAGTGTATTGTTTCGCGAAAATTGAACTCCATAAACTTTCCAAGAAACGAAGTGCCGGCCCTTCTACTCAAGGTGTCCTTGTCTAAACGGTGCATGGCAGCTCTGCAAAAAGCATTTCTTCCTCCGGGATCGTACTATTGCAACTACGTAACTTAATTTACGCTGCTTAAACACAGAGGAGTTGTAGCCTAGTGGCTAGGGCGCCTGCCTCATGATCGGAAGGTCGGGGGTTCGAGTCCCAACCCTAGGAGACAATTTGTGCCCTTGAGCAAGGCACTTAATCCCGCATTACTTCAGTCCACCCAGCTGAGATTGGGTACCAGTTTGAGCTGGGTAAATTTAGTGTGGGTGTTGCGGCCCCTCCAGCCCGTCAGGCTAAAAAACTGTACACAGCTCTCGGATGCGCCGCGCAACTAGCTGTTGCTGTGCCGTGGGCTGTACATCTGATCGAAAGGTCGAGTGTTTAAATTAATATTTTAATTTAAACACGAGTATAGGTTATGAAGAAAGGAATTCGCTCACATTTATGAACAAAAATTTTCAAGAAATTTTATTTTGATATCACACAAGAGGTCTATGGAAGAAAAGAATTAAACAAAAAAGAGGGTGCAGAGACGTAACGACTGTAAATTTAACCCGAAATAGAGGGGTCACTATCGCAACAGCGAAACTTCACAAAGCCGAAAAGATATGTAAAACTAAGCTCTGGCTATAATTTTCGGCGTTGTGAAGTGTCGGTGTTGTGAAGTGTCAGTGTTGTGAAGTGTCGTTGTTGTGAAGTGTCGGTGTTGTGCAGTGTCAGTGTTGTGAAGTGTCGGTGTTGTGAAGTGTCGGTGCTGTGAAGTGTCGGTGCTGTGAAGTGTCGGTGTTGTGCAGTGTCGGTGTTGTGAAGTGTCGGTGTTGTGAATTGTCGGTGTTGTGAAGTGTCGGTGCTGTGAAGATTCTGGGCTGTGCAGTTTAAATAAAAACAGTGAAACAATTTTAACAAAAATAAACGGGAAAGTAGCAGACAAGCTCCCAATGCATGCTCTACACCATTTTACCGTACCTTCAGCAGACCGGCTTGTGAAACCTGACGCAGTGCTTGCATCGCCAGCTAAGTCTTGCCAGCGCGTTCGCCCCGACGAAACCGCTGTGACCTCCGCATGTACGGCAGACCAGAGCGAATTGACAGCTGTCAGTGACGGATGCCGAGTCTTGGTTGAAGTCTTGATTATCGTTGGATTGAAAACAATCGAGCAGCCAATCAAGGCACTGCAGCCAGGCTGGTTGACTTGACTTGAAACTCAGGTAAAGAGCGACTCTTCGGGCGGTGCAGGTGCTAAGTAGGTTGCTAGGGTAGCTTTTCAAGGGAACCCAGTCCACTGGAGTGGCCTTCCGTTGCTCGAAGCCGCTCAAAGAATCGAAGTTCTTGCCTGAGCCCTGGTCGCTGACGGCTTTATCATCTGGTTGATGGTAAATAAAAATGAATTTCTTAAAAAGACGGGACTTTTTGCTGCACTACAACTCACTCAACCCTGGGTGTTGAAGGGACGGCTCACCGACAGCATTCAGCTTGTCCATGCGATTTTGCTGCTCTTGGGAAATGCTGTTGGTGCTGCTTCTGTCATTATTTTTGCCGGTAGCCTCGGGAATTTCCTCGTTGAAGAAAGTCAGCGCTATGCCAGCTGCCACAACCAGAACTCCGATAATTGCGTGTGCGATGTCAGTTAACCAGCTGGATATAAATGTCTGAAACAAACATGAAAACCATCGAGGAAAGAATAGAATGGAGCCCCAATCTGAGCCGGTTATTTTTGTTTCGCTCGATCTTCACTTTTAACATCCCGTTCCCCCCGTTCCTTCCTATTAGCTCGTGACTGCCATAGACGAACTCGTTTTCTTCCCTCTCTGAAAGTAATATCCTTACTTATTAAGAGCATACATCAAAATATGCTTTTCAAAGTATTAGTTTTTAGTGTAACTCAGCTAAGCTGAGCTGCCCTTCGCTGCCAGAATCGCATGCATTTTAGTTGCCTTAGTTTTATACTTTTCCGTCATGCCTAACGGCTCGAAGGTGTATTGCGCTGCTAATGATTGTGACTTAAAGTCTGGAAAAGCTGGAAAAACTGGAGAGACCATGAGTTTCTTTCATTTTCCTGCGACACAAAATGCGTGTAAGCTTAGCAGCACAGACTTTTAGCTTGTCAGTAGCCAATGCTCTAGAATTTCTCAGATCGCTAGAGCGGCCAGACTTTACTAATGCTGATGCAACTTCAGAGTTTATACGAGTCGTGAACACACTATTCGATATTTTCAATTCGAGGTAAGCACTTGGCTTGCTCTTAATAACAGCTCGTAGCACAGATACACATAGAAGCACTCTTCATCCGTTTACCGATCACCTGGGCTGGTGGTGCGGTCCTATTTGGAGAAGCGCACAAAGCCGATCTTACATTTTGCAAGGCAGTATCTGGACAGTTTGACATCGGAGAATGGCACTAAATTACTGCACTGTCGTCGAAAGATGTGGGCCCTAGGTTATGCTTCAAACTGTGTTGCTCTCGAGTTGCTAATCACCGATTGGTTTGAGAACTCCACTAGAGCGTACCTGTTGACTTATAGATTGTCTCAGGATCCGTTAGAGCATTTGTTTGCTGAGATCCGCCAAAAGGGTGGCCTCAACAACAACCCCAATGCTGAACAGTGTAGGCAAGGTTTTACTAATTATTGCAGGCATTGTTTTGCGGTTTCTTTTGTTACTTACAGAATTCTAAGTACCAGCTTTAACTCTTCCAGATGTGCCTTCAGGTCTGTAGTTGCCAGTCACACAGACAGTCTCGGTTACGCGAAACTATCGTCGCAGTTCGCTCGATCGCTTCAGCCACCCGTTTCCCCTGGTTCCAACTGCATCAGTGAGGAGACGCTTGACCTACCTGAGACCAGCCAGGTGCGAAGCTTGTCCTTAGTTGGTGCAAGTGTAGTCGATTACATCGCTCGACAGCTGTTGCCAGGACTGAGTTGTCAGGCATATCGGGCGGCCCTGGTCAGTGAAAAGAGTGCTACTCCACTTTTGCAGCTAATAGATCGGGGTGGTCTTTGTTATCCGTCAGACGAGCCGTGCCGTCTGTGCCGATTGTGCGAGCAGACTTTCAGGAGTCACTTCAACGGTGCTCTTTGGTAGCATTAGAATTGAGGCTCTTGTTGCGGCAGCGATTAGAGCTGCAGTTTCTGCTTGTGTCTTCCAAAATGTCTGCTGCGAGGCAGCAATAGATGAAAACCACCGTTACGGACTTCTAAAGATGGTCGCCGAGAAATACTCGTGAGTAAAGCTCCTTCTTACAGTCCAGCGTCAAAATATGATCAGTCCATCTATGCGTTCTTAACTTGTCAAAAAAATTCTTTTCTTGGACAGTGAAGATTACCAGCAGATGCTAGGCATGTTTACTTTCGTATTGCTTCTGATTACTGGTTTCTGTTCAAGCTAATTCTTGAAGACAATTTGTTTCGAAATGCACTCGTTTTAAGTTCTTTGTTTCTAAGAGTTATTGCATGAACTGAAAGCAATCAGTTAAATGTGTTTCATGCTTTTTCAGCAGAATTTAGTGCTGCCTCTTATTTTCCATGTGTATTAAGTATTTTCTGTTCCCTTTGCCTGCTGGCTGACGCCGGCGCCCCCGATTCTGCCGGCGGCGCGGCCTTTGTTCGCGCCCAGGCCCTGAGGCGCGCCCTGTGACGCTGCTTTCAACATCTTGACAGCGTATTTTGTTGTTGTTGTTGTTGTTCTCTTTGGCTGTCCCTTTTGCCATTTTCTTCACATATTGTTTCCTTTGTACGGAACGACTTTTGCATATACACTGTAAAATATACCGTATCACCGTATTGTATCATTGACAGGATTAAGATTAAACCTTATGACTTGACCTAATATACAGAGGAAAGCAGATTGAATCTTTTGCTCAAAGCCTTACATGCGGTTTCCACTGGCATAGTAGTCACATAGTCAAGGATATTACTTTCAGGGGGGAAGAAAACGAGTTCGTCTATGGCAGTCAGGAGCTAATAGGAAGGAACGGGGGGAACGGGATGTTCGTTGAGATGAAGTGAAGAGTGAAGATGAGTGAAGATCGAGCGAAACAAAAATAACCGGCTCAGATTGGCACTCCATTCTATTATTTCCTCCATGGGCAGGCCTTGCTGTATGCAGCATATAGCGAAAAAAACACGTTCGTCTAGCAAAGGAAAATTGGAAGCAGATACCGAAATGCAGGGGCAAGACGCACAAGTGCACGGAAAGGATGCAGACTGGATCATTGACGTTTTGATAAAACATCCGATTTTTTCGGATGTTTTTCGGAGGGGGTTGTAGCCTAGTGGTTAGAGCGTCGGACTCACAACTTGAAGGTCGGGGGTTCGATTCCCGACTCCACTGGTACAATTTGTGTCCTTTAGCAAGACACTTAACTCTGCATTGCTTCAGTTCACCCAGCTGTTAAATGGGTACCAGCATCAGCTGGGGTAATTGAAGGTGGGTGTGGCGTCCCCCCAGTCCATGGACTGAACAGCTGTACGCAGTCTTCAGAAGCGCCGCGCAATAGCTGCGGCTGCGCTGTTGGCTGCACATCTGGCCCGATTGGGACAGGTGTAATCAATTATATTATCCGATTTTTTGTACTGAGCAGCAAAACCCCAGAAAATCCTCAGAAAATTGATGCAGCTGTTGGCATGTGTCAGGCTGAGTAGCCTGTCTAGGCTGGTACTACTTGCGTTTCCTTATTAATGCAAACACTTCAAACCTGATGCAAGAAAATAATTGTGCCTGAGCTTTGTAAGGAGGTGCTCGTCAAAAACTCAGGTTTCTACCCAGATATTGAGAAAAGTGAGACTTTTATTCATACGAGGCTGAGATAATCTTTTATCGCAAGATTTTCTTTACGAGAATTTTTTCTTTAAATCTCAAAATAAAATCTTGTCAAGAAAATCTCGGAAAAATTTGGCTTACTTAATTCACACCAATGCAAGAAATTCTTCAGTTTCTTGCAAGAAAAAGATTTACTTATATTTATTCATACCGATCAACTCCTGCGTGCGAATAAAATTTCCATCCCGTTTGTATTGCAAACAACTGCATAGTGGGATTTAATATAACAAATAGATTTCCTGCTTTATTTAATTTAGCAAGGGGAGGAATAGCTAGCAACAACACTTAAAAACTTGCGCATGTCTACTTCTTAATACGAAATCATAAAATCTTGAGAAGCATTTTCAGGCAATCGATTGCGCTTGAGGCAGAATGTTTGCGCACTCAGATTTTATTCAAATTGTTTATTCAATTATGTAAGTTTGTTGCGGGACCGGTTAGGGTATTTTTCAGGATTAAGGGGATCCTAATATCTAGAATTCTAAGATCTGAATAGCTGCAGTTTTCAAGAAACCTTCAGACACAGCCTTTCTATCCCATCCCACATTCAATTGCGGATGAGGAAGTCGCCCTCGGCGCTCAGCAGGTCCCCAGCCAGCACAGGCAGGCGCAGCAGGTGGCAGAGTCGCAGCTGCGAGTTGAACAGCACAGCTCGGCAGCCGGCTCTGCACAGGCTGGCGCAGACGATTCGGCTCTGAGCTGACACGGCTCGGTAGAGCGGCGGTCCGCTGAGCTTCGCCGCGACGCTGGCCGGCTCGATGGAGCTGTGGCTGGCCTGAGTGAAGAGGCTGAGCGGCTTGAAGTCGTCTGGAGTGCGTGATGACGTCAAAGGCCTGTGGTTTCTTGTTCAATAGAGCTAATACACTGTGGAGTTCACCGTCAAGTACGTCAACCTACCTATGTAGGTCAGCCGGAATACCGAGTTACGGCTGGTACCTCCACAGATTTGGGAGGAGTTCCCAGCGCACGCAGAGAAGCACCCTGTAGCCGCACCGTGCCTTCCATAGGAGTTGCCGCAGTAGCAGCCAATGCCAGCCTGCAGTCCCATGTAGGCGAAGCCGCCGATGGAGCAGATCTCGCTGCCCAGCTTGTGGGTCAGCGGGGCCGCGAGGTATGCACCAGCAGCGTCCTTCGAGTACTTGCCGTACTGTGTGACTCCGATCAGACCGTCAAGATCTGGAACTCCGCCGACATAGTCCCTGTAGCAACCAAGGTAGCTGTACTGCACTTTTTGCCAGGCAACGCAAACTGCTGAGCTCAAGAGCAGAAGGAGCGGCAGTATGTGGCCTGTAGTGCAGCGCATATTCGAAGAGCAGCGGAATGGGAAATCTAGGAGATATTTTAGAAGCATTTATTAATGAAAATGCGCAACTGCCTCCGTTCGTCTCCAGCCAATCAGCTGTTAGAACTCAAGAGTCTGTCAGGACTCTAGAGACCGTGGATACATCGTAGCTGGGTCTGTACAACTACTGAATACTTACTTAAGACTTGAGGTCATCTGTCACTTTTTCATTATGTGAAAATTAATGTGTACGTTAAAAATTAATAGCACTCTGTTACTACAGTTGGAGGACGAAGTACATCCAAGCACCTGCTTAGCCTTATTTTTATGAAGAAATACAGCGGCATCTATGGAACATGGCCACGATATTCGGTGCGAGAAACTCAGCATAAATAAAGTATTGTGTACTTCATCCAACGTGTTAGGTACATGTTGTTCTAGCGCTGTCTTATGATATGAGCTTTTTGAGGGAAATTGGCAGATTAGATCTAGTTTCTTTGCTCAGAAAAGAAGTCAGCGCTTAATTGAGGTGTAAATAAACGTCGCGCCTCCTATGGTTGGAACGGAGGAGCCGCGCTTAACTGCTGGGGCGGCCAAAAGCGGCAGAACTAAGCGCGGGCAGTGGAGCGCGCACCGGTGGCTCGAACGTCGGTGGGAGCACAACTGACGAGGTCGGCGACGTGACGCCGCCCGCCGAGCTGCCGCCTTGGCCCAACTGGATCCTCCGGGTGGCGCCGGGGACCATGAGGCTCACTTTCATCGAGCTCCAGTCGTACCACAGGGCACGCTTCGGGTCGGGACGCTGAACTGCCGCACCCTAAAGGCCGACTGGCGAAAAGGGCTGCTGGCGAAGCTAGCACTCAACCTCAGCTGTGACGTCCTCGCGCTGCAGGAGGTGTCCATCAAGGCCGACCCTGGGCTTCACTGTGAAAATCTAGGCGCCGGTTGGACTCTCTGGTTCAGATCAGCGGACGAGCGAGGCCGTGGAGGAGTTGGAGCGCTGATCGCACCGAGGCTGCAGCAGAGCTGTCGCTGTGTCTCCCTGTCTGGTCGGCTTCGGATCGACGTCCGGCTTCGCGGCCGGAACGCTCGCCTTTTCTGCGCGTACGCGCCCCCTGCCACCCGTCCCGATGAGGCTCAGGTCTTCTTCGAGCAGCTCTCGAAGCAGGTGGAGGAGATAGCGCAACGTGACACAGTGGTCATCCTCGGAGACCTGAACGCAATTCCGCGTAGGTCCGAGCGGTCAGTGTTTGGGTAGTGCGCTACCGGGAGCGGCGCCGCGCCATTAGCTGCCGCACCATTACGCCACTGGCTCTGCGGTCCGATCGTCGGCTCCTCGTCTATGACCTGTCTGTTCGAGACCCGAAGCGGCCGCCGCGGCGCTACTACCGCGCGCTCAGGGACGCCGTGACGCGTCGTCGCTTTGCCGGTGCCTTCGTGGCTGCGCTAGGCGACAAGCGTGGAGGTGCCGAGTACGCGGATGTCGGCGCTGCAGTTCGAGCGGAGCAAGCGGTCCCGCTGATGCAACCGGCCCAACGCGGGCAGCCGGTCTGGCATGACGACCCCGCGATCAACGCAGCGAGGGAAGATCTGGAGAGGCTTCGTCTGAGTGGGCGACCAACTCGCGAGGCGGAGGAGGCCTTGGCGTCCGTCTACCTGCAGCGGCCAGAGGCCGCTGTTGACGACGTCATTCAGGCTGTCTCTGCCGCCGGTCCCGACGCCAGAGGGCGCGTGGCCTGGTCCGCCATCAACACTCTGACGGGGCGAAAGCGGCGCTTACAGCTCCACCTGGCAGGCGACTCTGCGGATGAGCGCAGAAATGAGCTGCGCGAGTTCTTCGCCGCCATCGTGAACACGCCGCCACCCCCGCTGCCCGACAGTCTGACGCTGCCGCTGGAGACGCCGTTGCCGACGGAGGAGAGTTTCAGCGTTGCACCAATCAGCCCAGACGACGTTGTGATGTTCGCTCGGAAGTCGCCGGGCGGCAAAGCGCTAGGTCCGGACGAGGTGCCCATCGAAGCATTGCGCATCAACTGCGTGGCCACTGAGGTCGCCAGAGTGATGAACCGCGTGCTTTCCGGTGAGGGTGCGCCCAACGAATGGACTACAGCCCACATCGTCGCAATTCCGAAGAGGCCCGGCGCCACCAAGCTTGAGGAGCATCGAGGCATCTGCCTTCAGTCCTGCGCTGCGAAGCTGTTTAACCGGATACTGTTATCGCGGTTGCAGCCCGTGCTCGATCCCTACCTGCGACCGGAGCAGAACGGGTTTCGGCCCCATCGCGGCACAGTGACGCATATCCTAGCTCTTCGGCGAGTCATCGAGGAGGCGCGGACACGCCAGTCGATCCTGACTGTTATCTTTGTTGATTTCAAAAAGGCATTCGACTCGGTCGTCAGGGCCGCTCCCAAAGGTGCTTCGGGCGTACAACGTGTAAGAGCAGCTGATCGCCGCGGTCATGGCCCGCGGGACGACTGCTACAGTTTCGGCACCGGACGGCCTGTCGGACTTCTTCGAGCCATCCTCCGGGGTGCTCTAGGGAGATACACTGGCGCCGTTCCTGTTTATTCTGGTGCTTGATTGGGTGCTACGGACTGCTCTGCCTACCAACGACGACGACTTTCTGCTGCGGCGACGCGTGGGTCGACGTCAACCGAAGAGGCGGCTCAGCGTGCTTGGCTACGCCGGCGATCTCGCCCTGCTGTCCTCGACCGTCGAGGGCGCCCAACGGAAGCTGGACAGGCTGGTTGCCATTGCAGCGTGTGTCGGCCTGGTGGTCAACGCGCAGAAGACCGTCGTGCTCTGCGTGCCGAGCAACATCGAGGCTGCAATATCCTGCCGAGGCGCTGACGGCCAGGCGACAGAACTTCCGCGCTGTCAGCAGTTCGTCTACCTCGGCGGTCTGGTCCCTGACGTCCGTGAAGACCTGCGGCGTCGCCGAGGACTTGCCTGGGCTGCGTTCCGTTCGATAAGGTCAGTCCTGCAGTCCGAGGCCCTGTCAGATCGTCAGAAGGCGGCGCTGTTTCGGGCGGTGATCGAGACCGTCGTACAACGCCGAGACCTGGACGCTGACGGACTCGCTCGAGCAACAAGTCTATGCGGCGCACGCTGGCCTGCTGCGCGCCAGCTACAGGATCAGCTACGAGCGGGTCTCCAACGCGGCACTTTATCGCCGCGCTGGCTTGGACCGTCCAAGCGAACTTTTGCGCCGTCGGCGACTCCAGCTTGCAGGCCACGTCATCCGCGCCGAGTCGTACTGCCCCGAGCCGATGCAGGAGGTGCTGCTGCTAACGCGGCCTTCATTCGCGCCCTGGCCCTGAGGTGCGCCCTGTGACGCTGCTTTTCACCATCTTGACAGCGTATTTTGTTGTTGTGTTTTGTTGTTCAGAAGAAAGCCAGGCATGGAGAACAGGGGAGTAGCCAGGGGAGGGGGGCAACGCATGTTACGCTTCTTTGCTAGCCAACATCTTGGCGCCCCCTTTCCAGAAACTTGAAGGCCCCGTTAAAAATATATATCATATTTTTGAAACTTTGCAATTTAGAAAGTGTTGTCCAGCCTTGAACAATAGGAGATTATACATACGGTTCTAGAGGAAAACAATAAGCAAAGATCAGTATGTATCCTAACCGTATGTATAGACTTATTGTCACTATCGTCTAGCATACTCGAGTAGAACGTTTCTAATTCGCTGAGGCATGGTTAAACAATCGGCGTTAAACAATGAATCTTTGACTGAAGCGTTGTTAGTATGGTCAACCATAGTAATAATAAATCATTTTTAATCAGACACAAGATAAGAACGGGCATGCATGGAGAGTTCACGCTTCGATCTTAATTGGGTCCTCCTTGCTTCCTGTTTTCGGTTGGATATCAAACTTATCGTAAACAAGGACGACTAGACCATATATATATATGCTCTAGTCGTCCTTGATCGTAAATAGACTGTAAGGTGGTATTGGGAGGGCGGGATCAACTTGGAAGAGCCCAGAGCAACTTGGAAATAGCGTCTATATCACCCCTCAAGGTACATGCACATTAAGATTGCTAACTGGCCATGGTTGCACGGAGCTTAATATTTGCTTAGACTTTAGAGAACGGAATGCCGCAATGGAAAGCAATAAAGACCAGCAGCTAGTCAAGCTTCAAGAAACAAGAGGAAGCTCTCTGGGGCCGAAAATCGGCATCAAAGAAAACAATGCTTCTAAAATTCGGTACGTAGGACGATAACATCCATGTTTCAAACAAATATCACTGGCCCCGAGCTGGCCTCAACTCTGGCGCCCACTCTGCTGGCGATGGCGTCCATGGTGTAGCGCCATGCAGCATCTAAGAGCACCTCTCTCAGGCAGCATCTGCCACTCGTGATATCGGTCTAGCAGTACAGCAGGTCCATGTTCTAACTAGTGAGGAAAGTGGGCTTTTTTACAGCCTTGGAAACCTCATCATGAAAAGGATTATCCTTTTTCAATGCATCAAGTGCAAGGGCGTTTACGTTAGAGAAAGCTGCTGTCTGTACATCCTGATCGATTTCCTTGGTTATCGGTGAGCAAAATCGCTGGATTGGAAGAAGTGTTTTGCACGCCTCGTGTTCTCATTTCCTTGAACACAGGAGTGGGTGGCCGTAATAATGGTTGTGGTCAAAGTGCCAGAGCACTCGTTTCGAAGACACTAAAGAGATTCGATGATGTCACAAGGAGGGCGCTCTAACATTGCATGAAAAAAGTTCGAACCACCAGAATAACCTCAAAAGTTGTTGTTGGAATGGTCGTAATTGAGAACCTGGCAGGATTGTTTCTGCCTGTATCTGGACGACTTTATCCTTTGAAGAGCCAGAAGAGCCAGATATATTAAAAAATTGAATTTATCAAGCAAGCGATCCCTTTAGCTTTTTTGGCGCCCCTGGCTACCTTTAAATTGCGCCCCTGAGACGTGCCCCCCCCCAATCAGAAATCTTGACTACGCCCCTGATGGAGAATTGCATGTTGGACAAAAGTGGGAATTAGCGGGAGCACGAGCTTTTCCCCCAGGAATTTTTATAGATTCTTTGATCTTATTTTTTTCAACTGAACATTTCTGCTAATCCTGTATGATTATATATTGCAATTTTGTTATAATCCTCGATTCTGAAAGCCCTCATATATAGGCCCCATATCCAAAATAAAATCCCGGAAGAATGGTTAGATTTTGGTTTTTAGCTCTGCCGAAAGCTACAATTTATTAAGTAAAATAGGGACTGTAGTGGCTTCAGGTAAATCTATGGACAAATCCCTGAGCCAACTCGCTGCATTCATGACGTGCTATCATACGTACTAAGCCTCAATATAATGAATTGTTATTACACAGCTCAACACTCGAGTCTAATCGCAAGGACACCTAAGTTGAAGGACGGGACACTTCGTTTCTTGGAAAGTTTTTGGCGACAAAATAAACTTCGGAAGTAGGAAATTCGCATTTTTTTTACATAAAATTAGATATTGCGCTCGATTGGAAGCAGATGCAAATCTCATCTTTGATATGTGTTTCCTGCCTTCTTACTCTTTCGAACTAGTACGTTTTAATTTGTGAAATAATAATCTTCCTATTATTTTTATTGATAATAATTTACTGTCGTGAAAACCTACTAAATAACAAGTCCCCAATCCAGAAAGAATCGAGCATTGACATGAGACTGAAACAGCAAAATTATCCAAAAAACTGGTTAATAGAAACGTTATTTGAATAAATTAGACTTTGTTAGAAGAGGATCAGAAACTTCCCAGCTGGTGAAATATTATTTTATTGAAATAATATTTTTTGACAAATGCTTTTACCATTTAGGATAAATTTGTCACAAATAAAGACGTGCATAGTTCGATAGAGTAAGAAGGCAGGAAGCACGTATCAAAAGATGACATTTGCGACTGATTCCAATGAAGCGCAATCTTTAACTTCTTGTCGAAAATCTGCAAATGTCCCATCTCCGTAGTGTATTGTGTCGCGAAAATTGAACTCCAAAAACTTTCCAAGAAACCAAGTGTCCCGTCCTTCTACTTAAGGTGTCCTTGTCTAAACGGTGCTTGGCTGCACTGAGGGAAAGCGTTTCTACCGACAGGGATCGTACTACTGTAACTACGTAACTTAATTTAGGCTGCTTAAACACGAGTATAGGTGATGAAGAAAGGAATTCGCTCACATTTGTGAACAAATATTTTTCAAATAATTATATTATAACATCGAACAAGAGGTCGATCAAAGAAAAAAATTATACAAAAACAAAGGTGCAGAGACGTAAAAACTGTAACTTTAACCCGAAATAGAGGGTCACTATCACAACAGCGAAACTTCACAAAGCCGAAACTCTCACAGTGCAGTTTCAGTGTTGTGAAGTGTCGGTGTTGTGAAGTGTCGGTGTTGTGCAGTGTCGGTGTTGTGAAGTGTCGGTGTTGTGCAGTGTCGGTGTTGTGAAGTGTCGGTGTTGTGCAGTGTCGGTGTTGTGAAGTGTCGGTGTTGTGAAGTGTCGGTGTTGTGCAGTGTCGGTGTTGTGAAATGAAAATGACGACAATAAAACGATTTTAACAAAAATCAACGGCAAAGTAGCAGACAAGCCGTGAAAATCTCCCAAAGCATGCTCTACACCATTTCGCCCCCTTCAGCAGACCGGCTTGTGAAACCTGACGCAGTGCTTGCATCGCCAGCTAAGTCTTGCCAGCGCGTTCGCCCCGACGAAACCGCTGCGACCTCCGCATGTACGGCAGACCAGAGCGAATTGACAGCTGTCAGTGACGGATGCCGAGTCTTGGTTGAAGTCTTGATTATCGTTGGATTGAAAACAATCGAGCAGCCAATTGAGGCATTGCAGCCAGGCTGGTTGACTTGACTTGAAACTCAGGTAAAGAGCGACTCTTCGGGCGGTGCAGGTGCTACGTAGGTTGCTAGGGTAGCTATTCAAGGGAACCCAGTCCACTGGAGTGGCCTTCCGTTGCTCGAAGCCGCTCAAAGAATCGAAGTTCTTGCCTGAGCCCTGGTCGCTGCCGGCTTCATCATCTGGTTAATGAAAGAGTAAAATGAAATTTCTTAAAACAGCCGGGACTTTTAGCTGCACTATAACTCACTCAACCCTGTATGTTGAAGGGACGGCTCACCGATGGCATTCAGCTTGTCCATGCGGTTTTGCTGCTCTTTGGAAATGCTGTTGGTGCTGCTTCTGTCATCATTTTTGCTAGTAGCCTCGGGAATTTCCTCGTTGAAGAAAGTCAGCGCTATGCCAGCTGCCACAGCCAGAACTCCGATAATTGCGTGTGCGACATCAGTTAACCAGCTGGATATAAATATCTGAAACACACATGAAAGCACACAACAAGTCTAATCTGTTCCATATTATATCGTATCTTAATATATATGTTTTTAAAATCTGTGATGTTTACTTATCAGCTAATTGCATGATTAGTTGCGTAGTTTATTTTTAGTGCAATCCTGATATGTCTATGGAATAAAGTACCTTGACTGATAAATTAGGATTGCTGTCGTATTTTGGGCTCTAAATATTGTTAACTTATCAATCCTAAACTGTTTCTACGCGATGAGGACGAGAGACCCGCAACCATTGCCAACCCGATCCCGCAAGACTCGCAGAGCTACACACTGTGCCATGGAACTCGACAACTGTGCAATGAGCAGACTGACGGGTGTCACGCAAAGGCGAGCGGTTATTCAGTTGATTCTTTTGCGTATTATTGAGTTGGCACGGAAGAAGGGAGGTAGCTTCTTGAACTGTCATGAGGCCAACAAAAGCAACAATTTGGAAGACAGAGTGCTTCCCATGGTAGTCTCGAACACGGGGAGTGAGGCGCTGAGGGCAGTAGCGAGGTGAGACTTTCTGCTGATAAATTGTTTTTTAGTCTGCCTGTCTTTCTGTCTGTCTGTCTATCTGTGTGTTTGTCTGTCTGTCTGTGTGTCTGTCTGAGTGTCTGTCTGTCTGTCTGTCTATCTGTCTTTCTGTCTGTCTGTCTGTCTGTCTGTCTGTCTGTCTGTCTGTCTGTCTGTCTGTCTATATGTCTTTCTGTCTGTCTGTCTATCTGTCTTTCTGTCTATCTGTCTGTCAGACTGTCTGTCTGTCTGTCTGTCACTCTGTCTGCCTGTCTGTCTGTCTTTCTGTCTTTCTGTCTGTCTGTCTGTCTGTGTGTCTGTCTGTCTGTCTGTCTGTCTGTCTGTCTGTCTGTCTGTCTGTCTGTCTGTCTGTCTGTCTGTCTGTCTGTCTGTCTGTCTGTCTGTCTGTCTGTCTGTCTGTCTGTCTGTCTGTCTGTCTGTCTGTCTGTCTGTCTGTCTGTCTGTCTGTCTGTCTGTCTGTCTGTCTTTCTGTCTCTTTGTCTTTTTTTCTGCCCGTCTGTCTTTCTTTCTGTCTGTCTGTCTGTCTGCCTGCCTGCCTGCCTGCACATATGTTCGGCATCAAACTTCAGCTTGAACCAATGCAAAGCCGATGTCAGCCCAAAGCGCCCAAAAGTCTACGCCCCCGCTCCCGTATTGGAGTCGGTGATTCGAGCTGGCACCAACCAAAACGCCAACAGCAATGATCGAGGAGCTTATGACCAGCAACCAATGCTGCCTCCGGCTCCCATTTTGCCCGCCAGTCCAACAAACTGGTACATAGCCAACATGGAGACCAAGTTGTGCTGCCTGATGCGAGTTCTATCAGGTGTCCACCGGCACACAGTCACCATTATGCGCGCCCATAAACACTCGGAGCTGAGTCACTTAAATAATCAGCTTGTCTCAGACCCCACCATAATTGCTTTACACCAGAGGCAATGGCTACATGAACTCCTGAGCTCGAATCCATCCTTAAACTGTTTGTGCGCATGGAGACCAATATTCATGGGCGTGAAGATTGACTTATTGTTGCACGTTTCAGCCTTGGTACTAAACAATACGCGGATACTGCTGAACAAGTGCTAAAAGTTAATTTAGTATCTGAATTGCACCGCACTTCAAATATACAATAATAACTAATTTGATGTACACAAAAAACTGCTAATACTTGATGAATTTTATTTTATAGCTTTTACAGAAATTCAAAAACAACAACAAAAACCTTTGTTTTTCTGCTAAATGAAGCTACATGTATGCGCTGTTTTTTACAGTTTACAAATTGGCAAAAATTACTTTAAAAAATAGTGTAAATAATAGACTTACGACGTCGATCATGTCCTGGACAATGCTAAAAAGATTATTTTTAGTTCAGAATTTCTCGAGTGATTAAATAAATCAAACTAACGCTTCTTGCAATTATTGTGGACCTCCTATCAGTTCGTAAATCATAGAGTTGGCGCTAAACCTAGAGATTTCGATTTAAAGGACCATTCAAATTTGTCTATGGTCGAATTTAAAAACATTAGGAATGTAGATTTAAAGGGTAAACTCTGTGGACGTACATTTGTTCGTGTTATAAAATTAGATTGTCTATGGCCAAGAACCACAGAAAAAGGCAAATTTAGCTTCTTTATATATTGAATTCGGCCTTAAATGCATTAAATTTGGCTAGTGAAGAAAATTCGCTGGCTTTTTAAGTTAGTAAAATCGAAAAAGTCTCTATACAATGGTTCCTGCCAGCATAAGTAAAAGACAATGCATGGTTTTTAGGGTTGTAATAAAAACCGTAAAAAATATTGCATTTACCTCGCTAATTATATTAAATGCCTTCTTTTCTGGGATTTAACCCAAATACCGGAAAAGATAGTTTTGTCTATGACACTGAATATAGTGGCTTCTTGCATTTATTCTGGGCAGAATATTTATTTATTTTATCTCGGAAGGTCATCTATAAATGATTTAAGTACATTTAGTTTCAACGTGGAAATTTGCCAATCAACTTTGACAGACATACCACATTTGTGGTTTATATTTTGATTGCCACAAGCGTAGGCATTTAATAGATGTAGCATAGAGTTACGGGATGTATTTTTCAGGAATGTCGGCGAATGGGAATCGGCGAACCAGGCAGGGTTCGGCGAATCAGGAGGCAGCCAAATATTGGTCGGTAAGTGGGGTTCTTGCAGCTTAAAATTTACTTAGCGAAAGAAAAGGGTCTACGAATTTTGCCTGCGGGCAGTTTGCCGGCCGATGTTTGCCGGCCGACGTTTGCCGGCAAGACATTTGCCTGCGGGCATTTTGCCGGCCGACGTTTGCCTGCCGGATGTTTGCCGGCTGGAGTTTTTACGAAAACTTAAAAAAACTTTTCTGATGTAGTATTAGTAAAATGCATGAACTTCTCATGGACCACTTGGAGTAGGACGGGACCCTTCATTTTTTAGAAATTACTGTATGTTGCTCACTTTCGCTTACTCTACCTGCAATCTATTCTCTCTCTAATTCTAACAACACTCGGTATCTTTCACAGCTCTCGCGGTTCTACGGTACTGGATTCCGAGAAGCTAGGCGGGGGGTCGGTTCTTTTTTTTCTATTATCGCGAGTGCACGAATATATACCAATTATCATGCAGAGAGAATAGCACGCGAATGATATATGACTTCACAATATGTTGTTAGCACATTAATATACTCATATTCCGCAAAAAGTTTACCCATTAGTTAATTTCTGAGACATAAATCTGTTACAAATATTTAAGTGTACGAAGGGGGCCTAAAATGCCACTTTCATGATACCGAAAAATGAATACCTGTAAGGCATAGAGGGGTCCCGCTACATTACTTATTGCTATTCAGATGCAATCCTGGATTCAGATGCAATGAATGGCTATTCAGATGCATGTTAAGCTAAGTTTTGATGGCTTTTTAAATCGCTAAATGATAGAGATATTCAGGCACTGTAAGGTGAAAGAGGAAAGTTAAGGCCAGATTTTCCGTGAAAACACCCGTAAATAGAAACAAATTGCGGATATGAAGCAGTTAACTTCCAAAACGATCACTATAATTTTTGCTTTTTCAGGTTACAGGATACACTTACAGTACTACGAGTCGATTCATATACCTATTCTATTCTATCTATCTATTCTATCTATCTATTCTATTTATCTATCTATCTCTCGTAGCTAGATAAATGCTGTACATGTGTTGTATAAATGTACATTTATAAACATGCATATTTACACGTTCGTAAGCAAAGATCGAAATGTACCGAGTGCAAACTGCAGTGAAAAAGGTAACCGACAAACGTCGGCCCGCAAACATCGGCCGGCAAACTGCCTGTAGGCAAATGGGGTGCTCCCGAAAGAAAATGACTAAAAAATACACATTTTAACAATTCACTTACCATTCCAAATGACTGGAAAATCTCTTGCCCGAACGATTTCAATTCGGCTATTAGGAAAAAAAGCCTACGATAATTACATGCGTTTATGGTACTGTTGGGGACGCACTTTTTTGCTCGCGTTGCATTCATTTTTTTCGGCCACATTCTTTTCCTCTACTTATGGGCAGTAGTGTGACACTTAACCACGGTCTTTTTTAATTTTCATACAGACCAGTAAAGGTCTCTAGGTCCTTTATGTCTAGAGTCGTAAATCACTGTTCCCAGACCGTCTGACCCCTGTTTTTGACAGCTTTTAGGCGCCAGGTGGCGTCTGCGGGACACGTGACTGTGGCGATTCTTTTGTTCTCTTTTTGACAGCTAGACATCCTTTTCCCCTAATTCTATTGTTCTCTTTTTGATTTTTTCGTTACTTTTTGACAACTAGACTTCTGACCCTTAAAAGTACTTTGGGATTTAGGATTAGGAATTTCTCTTCAACTTCTTCAACTTCTACGCGTAAAAAGGATTAATTTGTATATTTTTGCGTCTCTGTAGGATAATCTGCTGCGAAAACCCATAAATCATTTTGCTCGTAAATTGTCATTTTTTGGCGCCATCTGTCGTGTGATTTATGATCCCCGGAGACTGGGTTAGGATCCCCTGATCGGGTAGGGTCACGTGATCAGACCATCAGCCTATCAGAAAATTACAAGACCGTTATAACAAACGGTGCCTGACCAATTGGAAAAATCAGAGATCAGTTTAACAAATCGGCGCGGCGCGCGCCTATTTAGGGCGCCGCCGAGAGGGACACGTGAAGGTTCGGCGT
The DNA here is from genome assembly GCA_950096795.1 of Macrostomum cliftonense. Lineage (NCBI taxonomy): Eukaryota > Metazoa > Platyhelminthes > Macrostomidae > Macrostomum > Macrostomum cliftonense. The sequence goes on from CATNEM010000198.1 coordinate 811,872, forward strand.
GACGTTCTGGCAAGTCAGTGTCACGTTCTGACATCTTGACGCTCTGAAGGTTCGGCGTGACACTCTGACGACCTGTTCAGACGGCCCCTTAGTTCATTAAGATCAACAGCTTCCCTTTAGTCAGCAAGTCCCCCTAAAGTTATCAGCGATCAGCAACATCGATCAGCTTCATCACGGTTAACATCAGCCGCTAATATCAGCACAGCTAGAGAACAGCTGCAACTGTCCAATCGTCGAGATTAGGCGAGAGCGACACGTACTAACGGTCGAGTTCGAGATCTACCTAGGTCACTGTGGAGTTCGAGACGGTCTAAAGTGTAATAATCTGATTGGTCTGATGAGAGGTCACTTGATCTTGTTTAATCGGATGTATTCTAGATCGGTCCCCTGCAGCTTAATAGGAATTGGCGAATTTTTCTCATTGCTTATTTTGTGCTGATTTAGGTCAGTACAGTAGAAGTGGTCCATCGCGAATAGCTGGGATATTCCCTATCCAATCAGAGTCCAGATTGAGGACTCTCGCAAATACATATTAAGTAGTCATAATATATCGCTAAAGTTAGTTCATTGCTCTGATCATCATAGGCATTGAAAGTGATTAGGTGTGAAAGCTAAATAATTCAGTTTTTATACTCTTTCTGACTCTATTTACTCGCCATGCTGGCTCACATGAGCAGCTAAATTAGTTGGCGCCGGTCATGGTGGACCAAAGGCGGACCAGTCATGCAGTCAGTCAGTCAGTAATTCATGCAATCAGAGTCCAGATTGAGGACTCAGCTTCGGCTGTACTTTAGTGCAGTTCGAGGCGCAGCGGCAGCCAAATTATTAATTTAACTTAATGTAATCTTTAGAGTAGTTAGGGCGCGCTTTCGGAAGAGGCTAATTAGGTCATTTCATCGCTTTGCGGCAGTTAGTTGAAGCATCGAGGCTAAAAGCTGGGATATTCCCTATCCAATCCTCTTAGTAATATAATAGTGCATTTCCGAGTCCACATAATCCGATCCATGCAAGAACTCCCTGCAAAAGTCCTCACTGAGCCTGCCTTGGTCATGCGATCTAGTCCCTGCAGTGTCCCTTAGTCGGCTATGACTTCGAGATTGACAGCTAAAAGACACTAGTTGTACTCGTAGGTGGAAATCAGGCCTCAATTAGTCGGGAACTTGGTTTCGAAAGGGCTGTTTGGTGATGCAGTCCACACAAGTTGGTGGCGGCGGGGCTGTCAGCTTCCTTCTGGGGCTGGTGGCTCTCTACCTTTCTTTATCTCCGTGTCTGTCTCTCGCTGTCTTCTCCTAGCATAGGACCTAGCCGCTCGCCACATCTATCATGCTACCCCTGGGGCTGACCTCGAGATCGGGAATGGGAGGCCAGAGTTGTCGATATAGGCAATAAGATCGGCACTCTGAGGTTGCGTCGGCAAAACGACAAAGCCGAAGCCCAACAGTACATGTAGTGTACATTACAGGTGGTGGCCTGACTTGTTTACAGGGAGCCAAAAAAACCTTTGGTCGCTCCCTTATTCAATATATTTTATTATCGAATTTGCAAGCTGTTGACTGCATTGAATTTCTTATCACATGCCTTCAATTTGGCTATCAATAAATTTGACATAACGTAATTACATATGCATATGTAAATGTACATGTAAGTCTGGACTGTAGTTGCTAAGTATAGCTTTATAAGAATAAACTCAGTCATAATGCAAAAGTTTTTATCTAGAGAACAAAAATACAAATGCACTCTACAATATTTTGTGCTATGCACCACTTAAATAAGCAGTTTACCAAAAAGCACAAGCCTATCACAAGGAGCTACTGTCTGTGTGGCTAGGTGCAAGATCTTGCATTAATAGCAAAGGTAAAATAGTAAAGTGGCATTTTTTTAATTCGATGGTTTAGATTAGATTCTAATTCTTATATAGCTCAAAATTCTCAATTTGCCGTTGCTTTTGAGGTAATTATAGAATTGTCACCATAGTAACACTTGTTAAAATGCTTTGACTACGCTGAGTCCCTGACCAATTTTAACTTCAATACAAATGTCATTTTTTAGCAAAATAATTCTGTTGATAGTTCCTTTGTTTCGTAGCTTGCGAACGTAAACTGGGAATAACAATAAGGTGTAGCTTAAAATTTTTATGGACCAAGTATTATGGACCAATTTCTAATATGGACCAATTCTATGGACCAATTTATATGCCTTCATTACAATAAAACGTTTTTTACATCACATGAAGCTGAAAGTGCTGCTGGGGCTTTTAATTAAATTATCAATCGTCATATTTCAGAAAATTGCACTCAATATTCTGAAGAATTCTAATTGGTTATGAATGTTACTTTTCAGTTTTTAATGATTAAAAAACTAAAATAATGTAGATCAAAAATTTGCGGGGAAATGAAAAACTTAAATGAATACTAAAAAATATAAAGCACTTATCATCGATTTTTTTAACTCTTAGGCTAAAATCATAATACTTGCATGGCCTCATACATAATGTTTAGTTGACACAAGAAAAAAACACTGACTCAGAATAAAAAAGTAATGTATTCTGAATTTAAAAATATGCATAATCATGAATAACTATTTTTAGTCAACTTTTGGTTTTTTCTGTTCTTTTTTGTAAAAAAAATATTGTAAGTTTTTTATTGCTAGGATTTGGCTAAATTCACCACTAAATGTACTTTTCTAAACCTAAATTAAATATATGTACATTGTATGTGGCAAACTTTAACTTTTTTCAATTTCAGCCTGAAGAACAAAACAAAAATGTCAGAAAGTCCCGATCAGGACACCAACACTGATGAATATCCCATCACGGATGATCAGCGTACAGCAATGGAAGAGTTGGATAGACTTCAGAAAGTCAGCCCCACTGAATGGAACGGTAATAGTTTTTATAATGCTAATTTATAAACAAAATTCAATGGAAAGTATTAAAATTTAACTGTAATAATTTTCTTCAGATAAAACAGACAAACAATTCTATCAACTGTTAATGGGTAAGTATTAATTTTATTATGTCTTCTACAACCAGAATCATTAATAGAAAACACAGCAAGCACAGAATAATAACTAAGTCGAGGCGAAATATCTCCCTAACAACCCCAGAGCCCCCAGCGGACTACGACGACACCGTAGCCCGGCTGGAAAGCCTCAACGCCGAGCTCAGGCGCGAACCCATGCCGCCCGAAGGCTCTGCGCGACCGTCGAAAATTCGCTTCAGTCAGGAGCTGGTCCAAGTGGCTCCGTCACCCTCGCCGCCGCCGCCGCCCCCGCCGCCGCCGCCGCCTCCAGCCTCAAACGATGACGACAAACTATTAGAATCTTGTCCGCCATCATCGCCTAGAGAAGAATCCAACCAGACCATTGAAGCTGAACAGAAGGCAATTGACAATAGCAACAAAAACAATGACAACGAAACAGCTACTTCAGACGAGCGAAAGGAGGACGAGTCAAATCTGTTGATAACTACACCTCCTGATAAACAGGAGAACAGCGTTCCAGAAAACACTGACCAATCAGATTCGGGGCCAAAGTCTAACAGAGCAACAAGTAAGTAAAAACCAAGTTCTGATAACTGAATAGCTGATGATAAAACATAGATATAAGGACTTCCAGTCGAATTATGCGGGATGCGAGTTATTATATGGCGCTGTAACTGGGCGCTCTCCGGGATTTTATTTTGTAGCCGTGGCTGGGTTACAGCCATAGACGATATTAAGCAAACCCACTCAACGTCATTCAACAGCAGTGAGCGACAACCAGTAATGAAAAAACAAAAGTACAACGATATGAAGGGTGACAGGGGGATATGAAAAACAGTCTTTGCGACAGAGAAACACAGTTTCTAGAGCGGATACTTCACACAGGCCCATCAGGAGACACTCCGCCGTTCGTTGGCCCGATGTTCTGCACGACCGTGCAGTTATTGAAGACGAACGTGTGTCCGCCGCATCGCGAATCACTTGCCACCTCCGGGACCACCTTGCCGTCGACCAACAGGCTTGACGTCTTGATCAGATTCATCGATGTCCGCTTGTACGCGCGCACGCCTTCTACGCTGCGGTGTCCCGTGCGCTCCATGATAATCTGCTCGTCCACTCCGGCTTGGTACAGGCGCGTCGCACATGTTGGCTCTACTCCTTCTAGATCTTCAAGCTCCAATTCTCGCTGTTCATTCATCGCAGCGGCCAGCCATTGATGATCACGCACATCGCGATCAGGGCGTGACTCTACGAACGCTCCGAACGCGGCTGGCAACACATTCGGGTCAAAGTTACCAACAAAATCTTTCGAATAATCCACAAGCGGATTTATCACTCTACGCATTTTAGCGATTTGCGTTTGACTATGTATGGGCGGTACTTGCTCGTCCGCTCCGCGTCTCTCCCTCAAATGGTCACCAACGATATGGGCCATAGACACTGACTGGACTTCTCCGGGATTATATTTCTCTCTCCACGCGCGCGAGTTTGCCCATAGACAGTCGCGCTCCGGGATTATATTTCAGCTTCAATATAATCCCGAGAAACGCCACTGGTATCTATGTTTTATATGAGATGAAGCATGGCTTTATTCGGGAGCTATTTTCATAAATCCAAATTATACAAATGGCTCCCTCAAAAGCCATGCTTTATCTACTACATAACTGATCATTTAATTTAAATAAAGGATCGACAGAGGTATAGATCAATGACATAAAATAAAGCATCCTGCCTACAGGAGGTAGAGCATGACCCCTTTTTGAAGCAACATTAGGGGCAGAGCACCGACTCCCAGTGAAGCATCAGAGGGGGCAGAGCACCGACTCTTATTGATGCATCAGAAGGGGCAGAGCACCGACTCCCACTGAAGCATCAAAAGGGGCAGAGCAGCGACTCTTATTGATGCATCAGAGGGGGCAGAGCACCGACTCCCACTGAAGCATCAGAAGGGGCAGAGCACCGACTCCCACTGAAGCATCAGAAGGGGCAGAGCACCGACTCTTATTGATGCATCGGAAGGGGCAGAGCGCCGACTCCCCATCGAGGTAGAGAGGGTTGGTTCCTATTGTTACTATGGTTTACCATGCTATAAATAACAACGCTTCAGTCAAAGCTTGATTGTTTAACGATGTCTCAGCGAATCAAAAAAGTTCCAGTCGAGTATGCTAAACAATAGTGACAATAAATCTATACATACGGTACTATCGTTACCTCTAGTACCGTATTTATAATCTCCCATTGTTCTAATATGCGTCCAGAGCCCACTCACTGTCACAAGTATTGCTAAACAAAAACTATAAATCAATGCTTACAAAGACCAATATGTCAATCACTCGTCAGCGAGTTCCAGTTCAACAAGCACTCCGCTAGCCAACGGTGGCAGCGCAGACGGAAGCGTCTTCCAGTGCTGGCTGCGAGCCAAACGCGAGCAGCAGCGGGATCAAGAGCGTCGCGACTTCGAGCATCGGCGTCTCCAAGCCGAATCTGACGAGCGCGAGCGGCAGCGCCGGCTCGAGACGCAGAAAAGTTTCGACGCCTGGCTGCAGGAGAAACGCCAACAGCTTAAAGAAGAAGAGCATCGGCGACGAGAACAAGAAAAATTAGATAAGGAGCAATGCGACAAAGAGGCTGAACAAAGACGCCAAGGCCAGCCCAGCGTGAGCCAGTGGCTGGCTGGGAAGCGGACCCAGTCGGCTAGGGAGCGAACTTTTGCCAGAGCTGCCAAGCAGGAGGAAGTCAAGGCGGAGCTCAATAGCGGCCGGAGCCACACGCCGCGAGATGCTCGTCGAGCTTATCGAAAGTGCGTCCTTGATGGGGTTGGCCTACGGGTGTCTGGTCTTTTGTGTCGTTAGAATCCCTAATAGACCTCATAGACCCTTGAACGACACGTCTACAATACTGGTTAATCGCTGTTTAGACACAGAATAATAATAAAATAATAAAATGATTTTAAACACCCGACCTATCGATCAGATGTGCAGCCCCCGGCATAGCCGCAGCTAGTTGCGCGGCGCATCCGAGGGCTGTGTACAGCTTTCAGCCTGACGGGCTGGAAGCTGTACACACACCCACACTAAATTTACCCAGCTCAAACTGGTACCCAATTACAGCTGGGTGGACTGAAGCAATGCGGGACTAAGTGCCTTGCTCAATGGCACAAATTGTCTCCCAGGGCCGGGACTCGAACCCATGACCTTCAGGTCGTGAGGCAGGCGCCCAAGCCACTAGGCTACAACTCCTCAACAGACTGTGACATAGAATGTTTGTTGATTAAATACCGAACAATCCAGTTACATGCGAGACATTACTCGTGGTGCGAGACATTACTCGTGGTGCGAGACATTACTCGTGGTGCGAGACATTAAGACGTGGTATCGTACCCTGTTAGACACACCCTGTTAACACGGCATCTTCACCTGTAAGACACATAGAATTAACAACTTTAATCACACGAGATTCACACCTGTTGTACACTGCTTTAAACTTTCATAGATGGCTACGTCGGAAAAACGAGCAGGAGAGGCGCGAGGCTCAAGAAGCTCAACGACGAATGCGCATAGCCGATCTGAAGATGCGACGAACCAGAAGATCGATGGATCTGGCGGACGCAATGCTGGCAGCTAACAGCTATCGATATCTTGATTATTACGGCTATCGTTAGTGGGCGCGTGTCCAAAAGCTGCACTGTAAATATTATTCTACCGTACAGATTATCAAATTTAAATTAGCGCCAAAATTCCGGCTTTTTTTATTTTTAATCAGAATCTCTGTTCAACAAATGGCTAGTTGAAAGTTTTCCTTATGAAAAAAGAAGTAATAGAAATAATTTTTAATAATTTGTTAACAATAGTAGCATGGTAGTGCAGTAGCATTTTGAATTTCTGTTTTTACCGCCACAAGATCTTCCATATTTTTGTATTTTTTCCTGCTTTTTACTCTATCATTGAGTTTAAAGTGTATTTCTCCCTTACATTTGTCTTCGAAATACTTTTAGATTTTCTGCGTATTTTCGAATCAGCTACCTTAACTTGATAATTATTTGCCAATAAAATTTGACCTTCGAAGAGATAAAGAATAATATTTTTTTATACTACAAAGTTGATTGTTGCATTGAAACTTGATTTCATTAATAAAGTTCAATTCAAAAAATCTTTGAAGTTTTACCTACATACTTACTTACGACGTATAAAGTCAATGATTATGTACAACAGGCCATTGATAACAAATTACAGCCCTTGACTCAACGGTAAACTCATTTAGTAGATTTATAATTTAGCAAAAAAAGCACACAGTAGTGCCGTTTCGTGGGTACCAAGTTTTATATTGATTGGGGGTACACTGTTAAGTTTGAAGTCCAACTGATAACCTCTAAAAGTACACAATTGCCTGCTTGTGTCCAAAGTCAAGGCAAGGGTCGCAAATGCATCGGATGAAAGATTTCGATGCATCCTGGGAGTTCAGGGGAGGCGGGGGCAGAGATATGCCACACACTATGCAGCTTTGCCGCACCAAAGACCGTAAAACAGCCTCCCTAGATCGGCCCCCCTCCTTCCACTTTCATCTCCCGTATCTAGCTAGGTAGTCCCTGTCCCTACCTGGAAACTCTAGCAAATTCTAACTGGCTAAAGGCGAATTGTCCCAACCCAACAGTTCGTATTCTATCCAACCCTAACCAATCTCTCTTCCCTACCAGGACGCTCCTGCGCCCCGCATTAGCAAGCCAACAGTGGGAAAAGCCCCAAGGAACTGTTTATAATTTCTAACAAGAGAGGAGCGAGAAATGGAGTGAAGGGACCAATAAATTTGTGGTTGCGTTCAATTTGATCGACTATAGCTGACGTAAAACCACCCCTAGCGTTGGTACGATCAGTTTTTCTCCAACGACGACCGCAGGATGGCCAAGTCGAACCCCGGCCACAGTTGTTCAGTCCCTACCTGGCCTCCAGTCGGTGTTGCTGACGCGAATTTCTGACGACTTTCTCCGCTGTCCGCAGTGCCAGCTGCGCTTCAGCCAGCCCCGCCTGCTAGTCTGCCTGCACGCAGTCTGCCGAGCTTGCCTAGACAGTCTGGCAGCCGCCGCGCCGTCCAGACCGTCTCGCTATCGAAGCGTCCAGATTAGCGTCGAGTGCCCGGTTTGTCACCGGCTGACCGATGTCACGCCAGGAGTTGATCGCCTGCCCATTGACAGTGTGCGAGCTCGGCTGCTTGAGCTGGTTAGCCTCGCCCAGGAGCAGACAGGCGCAGTTGCGGCCACCGGTGGTTCCCTTAGCGACGGGGCCAGCGTTGCGGAGCTGTGCGACCTGTGCAACAGAAATCGAGCAGCGAGTAGTCGGTGCCTCGACTGCGGCAAACTGCTGTGCATCGCCTGTCGTCAACGACATCGTCGAGTTCGCGTCACCAGCGAACACGAACTGGTCGACGTTGATCGGCAGATGGCGCTCAGATGCGAGCGACACACGGACGAGCTGGTGAGGTTCTTCTGCACCTCCTGTCAGGTGCCCGTCTGCATTGGCTGCACCTTTTCTAGCGAGCACGCTGAACATTCGGTGCTGAAGTTCAAAGACGCGGCTCGTCAAAAAGCCAACGAGCTGGCCGAATTTTCTCGGCTTAGCGGAGAGAAGCTTCGACAGTTGCGAGCCGCTCTGCAATTGGCCAGGAGTATCGAGGCCCACCTGAGCGACACTGAGACCGCCATCCGAGAAGCAGCTAGTCAGCAGGTCAGAGACAACATTGTTGCACTCCCTTACTAGGTACTCCTGGTATGGCTTCGCTACCGAATCTGTCTAAATTTCAAGTTTACCACAGAAAATGGATTGCGGTTTCATGGAATCTCGATACCTAAAAAAAGAAAAGGTTAAAATAGATAAAATTATTTCATGAAATATTCCGTTTTTAACTGATAAATAGACGGGCTAAAGATAATCAGTATGTTAGTTCCAGCATGAAGTGAATTGTAAGAAAATTGCACGTCAAAATTGCTATTGCCACGAAATCGTACTAACAGTAGTATAGAATAATGGAATAAATCAGTTTTAAAGTAGTTTTACTATCTGTACACTTCAGGTAGCAGCAATCAGAGCAGCTCAGCAGACTCTGCTAGACGAACTTCGAAGTTTCTACGATTGCTGCTCGGAACTTCTATCTGGTCGGCACGAGCTGGCGGCAGCGCTGCGCGATCTCTCAGAGGTCAGCAGCTTCGGCGAGCTGGTCGAGCGCGGCCGCTACTCTGAGTCGCTGATGCTGGCGCCCCGCGTGGCAGCCACCCTGGCCCGCTACGCCCATTACCAGCCGCCGACCCCGCCGCCAACGCCGCGCCGCTATCGACTGGTCTTTCTGGACGCAGCATCGGGCGAAGCGGCCACGACACAGATCACGCTCGGCCGCTTGGAGATGCAACGCCTGTCCGCCTCGTGCTGTTTCACCGATGGCGAGACCAGTACCGAAAGCAGCTGCGTTGACGTTACGTCATTAAGCAGCAGTGACAGCGGCAGCAGCTGCGACCTGACTGCCGATGCGCCGGATGAAGACGCATCGGCGGCTGAATCGTTTTTCACCTACGACAACAGCACGCTGAGATCGTCAGTATGCCGATCGTTGACAACGGACACTCTGGTGGCAAGCGCTGTGGATGCCGAATGTCAAACCGACTTTCACTTGGTGGTGCAACTTGGCTTTGCTAAGGCTATCAAGCACGACTTTGTACCGAATGCCTTTGACATGCCAAACATATGGGAATCACCCAACGAGCTCAAGGCGACTAGCTGGTCGGTGTGTCAGCAATCCTTAGACCTCTTCGAGCCAGAATCCAGTGCTAATTACTGGGATCCTGAGGTGCAGGTCAGCTTTCCCAGCTGTGTCGTCCAGAATGTTTCTTCCCTAGGAATTGTTTGCTTTCAAGGCCATCTAGATTCTGTTGACGTCCTCGAAGCTGAATCCACTAAGCGTCATTCGTCCCAGGACGAAGTTCGCGTCTGCAGCGTGATGTTCGCCTCGATGGAAAGCGACGACTGCGATGGTCTAGAAAGTCACCCACCGCCGAAACTTCTCAACAGCGTTGGTTGCCAAGATGATGCGATGTTTTCGTTGAAATCTTGGCAAACCGTGTCGGCAACAACGCAGACACCCCACTTGCCCAGACGCAGAGATCTGGCTGATTCATGCGCTCAGACTGTTCAGTTGGCGTCGTTCTCGCGCTGCACGCAAGTTCAGGCCGACTCGGAAGAGCGGGCTACTCAGACTGCCCGACTGCGCCGCTGGGACGATTGTCGGACTGATCGGGGTACTCAGTGGGAGCCCGCCGGTCGAGCCTGCCACGAGTTTTATCGGTCTGGTCGACTTGTACGCGTCGTCGGCGGTCGCGACAGTTGCAGCAGCAGCGAAGACGTGTGCAGCTCACTGGCGTTGAGTCCGCGTTCTGGTAGACGATACGAAGATTCAAGGCTTCCCGGAGTTTCTACAGCTTCAGCAGCAGCGTCTGCAACAGCTGCAGAGGAGCCTCAGTTGCACCAGCTAACTCGAAGAATGCAATCCAATCCGGAACCTCTACCGGCAGCTCTTCCAACAAATTATTCAGCGTCGTCTGCTGGACCATCGACCGCCTCATCAGCAACTCGTCCAGCAGCTACTGGTGTGAAGTTTGCAAAGCCTTCAGCTGCTGCACGGCCAGAGGAGGCCATGTCTTCGCTGGATCGGTTAAAGAACTTTTGTACGCGTCTGAGGCAGCGGAGAACTGGTCTAGGCAAACAGAAAATTGTTCTACTGACTGATCAGTGATCTTGTGTGCTCTTGCTGAATAATCAAGGCTCATTTAGAGCGCCCGTCTTAATTAACAAATAATAGTGTAGTTTAACGAAAATATTGGTCATTTTTTGGTCAATTGTAACTGTTGCAACACGCGTATGTTGTTTACTTTTTTCACGTTTATTTCAACGCCCATGTGTGCAAGATTATTTTCTCGTTTAAAACATCCTTGTTCAATGATACTGTTGAAGATTTTATTTTCTGTTCTTTTAAAAAAAATTCAGTAAATCCTATCAAAAGCTGAGCGAAAAGATCAAAGTCAAACAGAATCTACCAGTGCTCGAGACTTCAATCTCAAGAAATTAGCTGAACTCAATTAACGGACAAAGTCAAAGGTCGAACGAAAGGAAACCACTTTGCTGTGAAGCTCTTTCGATCTAATCAGATGGAGTGTAGAAAAGTTTCTCAATAAAAAAAGTTGGAGGCTTTTTTGTGTCAGGGGTGAATTAACGGACCAGGCTTTTTAGTTAAAATTGGTTGATTTCGAAATAAAGCGCATGGTCAAAAAGTTAAGGCAATATGATTGAACACGCATGATGAGCTGGCGCTTCTCCTTCGATTAATTAGATTTAAATCTCTCAATATCCCCTTCTCCCTCCCAATCTCTTTTCCCATCTCCCAGTCTGTCTCTCACTGTCTCCTTTTGTCTCCCCCTGTCTCATTCATGTCTCCCTCTCTGTCTCCCTCTCTGTCTCCCTCTATGTCTCCTTTTGTGTGTCTCTCTCTATATCCCTCTATGTCTCCCTCTCTGTCTCCCTCTCTGTCTCCCTCTCTGTCTCCCTCTCTGTCTCCCTCTCTGTCTCCCTCTCTGTCTCCCTCTCTGTCTCCCTCTCTGTCTCCCTCTCTGTCTCCCTCTCTGTCTCCCTCTCTGTCTCCCTCTCTGTCTCCCTCTCTGTCTCCCTCTCTGTCTCCCTCTCTGTCTCCCTCTCTGTCTCCCTCGATGTCTCCCTCTCTGTCTCCCTCTCTGTCTCCCTCTCTGTCTCCCTCTCTATCTCCCTCTCTGTCTCCCTCTCTGTCTCCCTCGATGTCTCCCTCTCTGTCTCCCTCTTTGTCTCCCTCTCTGTCTCCCTCTCTGTCTCCCTCTCTGTCTCCCTCGATGTCTCCCTCTATGTCTCCCTCTCTGTCTCCCTCTCTGTCTACCTCTCTGTCTACCTCTCTGTCTCCCTCTCTGTCTCCCTCTTTGTCTACCTCCCTGTCTCTCTCTATGTCTCCTTCTATCTCTCCCTCTCTGTGTCCTTTTCTGTCTACCTCTCTGTCTCCCTCGATGTCTCCCTCTCTGTCTGCCTCTCTGTCTCCCTCTCTGTCTCCCTCTCTGTCTGCCTCTCTGTCTCCCTCTGTGCCTCCCTCTCTGTCTCTCTCTCTGTCTCCCTCGATGTCTCCCTCTCTGTCTGCCTCGATGTCTCCCTCTCTTTCTGCCTCTCTGTCTCCCTCTGAGTACCTTCGGATTCTAAAGTCAGTCCTATGTCAGCACAATACTTAGTTAAAGTTATGTTTTTTAGGAAGCCAAAGTATCCGAAAAATCATTTCGTCTCGCCCGAACAGATCAAGATTCGGAAAACTTTCTTCTGTTCTGTACAAAAATTCTAGACGTCTCTTGACTAGAAAACGGCTTTGAAGTCAGCCACAGTAGCTTTCTATTTTAAAAGAAAGCCTTGATTAAGCCAGAAAAGGTAAAAAGGAAATCAATAAAGCGTAAATTCCTTTGCTACCCTTTCTCAAGTAACTTTCAATTAAAACTAATAAAAAAGAAATTTAAATTCGAACATCAAAAAGGCTTTGCATTCGGCTGTTAGACCAGGCTTGTAGTTAAGATCAATATGCCTCTTGTATATCTATTTTGTTCTTGTCAGCAAAATTGGGACTTTGATCAGGACAAGACTCAAGGTTTGTACCAAGGTTTGGGAACCCGCTAGAGTAGCCGCTGGACACGGATGTCCTCAGTCTAAGACTATCGAACGGTTGGCTTAAAAATCGTGGAATACTTGTTGCTTGACCGAAGCTAACTAAAGCTGACCGAAAAAAAACAGTAGCGATTTCTTTCTTCAGATCAACTAAATATAGATGTAGAAACTAAACTGAAGTCCCAAAACTATCATAATGGATCGTTAATAATTATTAGGGTAGCAACTCAATACGAATAGAGGACGCGCTGAAGGATTTCATGAGAAAAACTTATGTAATGTAATCATGTTCGCTTGCACTAAGATAAGGTAACAAGAAGAAAAAAGAGATACATATATATATAATATAGAAATAGACTCCTCTGTAGCTTCTCAATAAAGTGCCTTGATTAGGTCACTCACTCACACCAGTCAGTCAGTCAGTCCTGAGTCCATCTGATTATTCTATCTTGAGTGTCCGACTCTTCTCACTCTAAAGCTTTAATTCCCAAGCGACTGCGTGGCCCGTGAGCGGTGAGTGGTTGGCGCGAGTGTGCAGCTGAAACGATGGGCCCCAGTTGTCGGCTTGGCTGTTGGCTTATTGGGGCGGTGGGGTGGGTGGGTGGGGTAAGGCAGTCAAGAGTTTGGGGTGGTTGGGTGGGTTGGCACGCGAGGGGGCGTCTTGAACTTGGGCTAGAGATAGTGTGATGTATCTTTTATCAAAGTGTATATATTAGGAAAGGGCTGGTCAACCGACCATGACTTATTTTCTTAGATTTGGTTATCCCTCAGCTCAGGCTACTCAATTTGGCTACTCTATACATATATAGAGAAAGTCACGTTCTCTCTCTGGAAGGTTTTTTCAGCTAAGGCGAAGAGTTTATAGTCAGACGTAAGCTAACAGTAAGGATTATTAAATGGAAAACTACCCAGCCGCTAGTTCTTCGACGAATATGGCTCGATGGTCGACACTTGGTCGTCGGAGTGTTAGAAATTTAACCGCATTATTGAAACGCAACGGCGGCGGAGGAGGCGGCAGCAGCAGCAGCAGCGGCTCAGCAACAAAGCTCGCTCAACAGCCGCCATCTCGCAGTCATCACCGACTGTCCATGCTAGACAACAACTGCGTGGCTGGTTGGACTTGTATCGAACGCGATCCGGCTGAGCAGAAACAGCAGGTACAGAAATTGGAACCGTCAAGGATTCGAACTACGGTACTTGGCTGTCCGAAACGCTTGCGAGCTTCGCTACCACCATCGTCAAGGAAGCAGATTACGTCGGATCCTGGAACCACCGAACCGGTTGCCGTGGCGCCATCTCCCCTGTTCGAAATTCGTCGCAGACAGCAGCAGCAACAACAACAACAGTACCATCGTTCCAGTTCGAGGCCTCATTCCAACCTGACTGAGCAATCTCTCAGCAGCGATGATGACCTGAGCGATTTGCTGCTCGAACTTGACGGTCAACAGCGTCGTTTGACGGTTGTTGGCCGACGCCTGTCTAGTCCAGCGGATCTGTGGGCCCTGTTCGCTAGTCAGTGGCCAGTTGCTGTGCAGTCTCTGGGCAGTCGGTGGCGCATTCGGCTGCAGCGATCCGACTGGCCCAGCACCTGCTGGCAGACTCTGACCTCGGCTGAATCCGCCGCGAAATTGCCGCAGCTGCGCTGTCTGCCGCCGGACTCTCGACTGTTGATGGAGTCATCCGCGTCACCGAATCTACCCGACGATGGTCGCGGATGCAGCTGCGAGTGCACTTGCCGCGGTGCTGATGTTGCCGATGCATCATCAAACAAGACTGTGGCTCCAACGTCAACGTCCAGTGTCGGAAGCCAACAGAGAATCGAACGTCTAGAGGCGCAGGTAATTTTTTTTAATCAAAAGACTTTCCGTTAGTTTTTCTTGCTAGCGAATGAATCAATTTTGTTTCGGTCTAGGTGACGTCAATCGCTCGCCAGCTGGACTCTCGACGTCATCGACTGACGGAGCTTCGCGACGAATGTCGACAGTTGCGTTCGGCTCGCGACGCTCTCCGCCAAGAGCACGACAGTCGGACTCGGGAGACTCGCCGAATGTTTGCCAGCCTGTCTAGCGATGTCCAACGCATTCTGAACGGTTGGACTGCCGGTTTCGAGCAGACTGCGACTGCCAGCAGCTCGGAGCAGCGCGCTCAAGTTGAAGCCGAGCTGGAATCCTACCGTCAGGAAGGCGTCGAAGTGTCCGCCTTGCTGGATGACGTCGACGCGACAACTAGCGAGCTTCGCGAGGACGTTCTCAGCCGGCGGCGATGTCGATCGAGTCCAGCCGAGGTCGAGATCCTCGCCCTGCATCTCAGCCGGGCTACTCAGCGTCTGGCTTCGTTGAAGAATCGATTTCCCGAGCTGGATGCCAGAACTCGGGACCTACTTCGTCAGGAATCTGACCTTATTGCCAACGATGAACGACGTCTCACTGATGAACAGCAACGTCTGGAATCTTGGCTGCGTCGCGTCAAGAAGCTCACAATGATGTTGTACACGTTCAAGCAGCTGGCGGAAGCGCAGGCGAAGGAGGCGGAGGTTACCGGACCGAAGGCCTTGACGGTAGGACAAGCGTGTGCTTGAAAGATATATGAGTAGACTAATGAGTGCCATACAGTAAATGATGACCGCTCGCTATTTCAGAGCTCTCAAAGGGCTTGCATCCAACAGCTAATGTAAAATTCGCTTCCATCAATCAAATCCTGTCTCTTCTGCATGCTTAATTTTCGGCCCTTTAACACCACTCTTTGGAACTCAAAACAATATTCGTCAAGCCTTTTTTATCTTTTGGGAATAAATTTATTTACAACACCAAAATCAAGGACTTCCAGTGTAGAAGGACGCTATACTCCAAACAATTGAAGGCCGGTTTTACACTACCGAGATTCTACTATTTTGTCTATGGCAAAAACTTATTAATTCAATGTGTTTTCTTCTTGCAACATTTTAGGGCGTAACGCCCTTCTTAAAAAACTCACTCCTAGTGGTCCTTGGCCAAAATTCCATCCATGTACGAGCTACGTGTCCATTGAACACAAAAAATTCTTTCTTAGGGTTTATTGAGACCGAAAGTATTTTTTATGGTTGCAAATTGAAATTTTTTCGCAGGGTTTTGTTTTACTAAATCCAACGAAAACTGTTGTATTATAGTTTGCGCCGTCATATTTGTGTCTTCAAATACAACTTAGGATTTCGCTTTCGGGGTTTTCAATCTGGGTTTCTGTTTATTAAAACGAATTTCATTTTAGCATTGGCTGACAGCATTACGAATACAAGTACAGGCAATAACCCCAAAAAACGCAGCACCTCTTCAGTTCTGTCCAAACCTAAAATCTGACATTTCAATACGCAGCTTGGGGCCTAACACGATTTTGGTAAAAAAATTTACAAAAGCTTCGTATCTGTCTCTGGTGTAGCTACGCTTGCACTTTTGATTTGTTCTACTACAGAAGAAAATCAGGAACTTTTGAAGCTGGGTCAAGAGAAATCATCGGTGTGAAAAAAATAGCGTTTGGCCGGGGATTTGCAACTCGCTTTGAACAAATATTGCTAACACTATGGGAGCGTAGCATATGAATTAGCGATATGGAGTAGCGATATTGAGTAGCGATATGGAGTATTAACGATATATTAACGATGGATCAACAAGGTTTACGATGGATTTGAAAGATTAACGATGGCTTAGCAAGATTAACGATGGATTAACGATTAACGATGGATTAGCAAGATTAACGATGTATTAGCAAGATTAACGATGGCTTAGCAAGATTAACGATGGATTAGAAAGATTAACGATGGATTAGCAAGATTAACGATAGATCAGCAATATTAAAGATGGATTAGCCAGATTAACGATGGATTAGCAAGATTAACGATAGATCAGCAATATTAAAGATGGATTAGCCAGATTAACGATGGATTAGCAAGATTAACGATAGATCAGCAATATTAAAGATGGATTAGCCAGATTAACGATGGATTAGCAAGATTAACGATAGATCAGCAATATTAAAGATGGATTAGCCAGATTAACGATGGATTAGCAAGATTAACGATGGCTTAGCAAGATTAACGATGGATTAACGATTAACGATGGATTAGCAAGATTAACGATGTATTAGCAAGATTAACGATGGATTAGCAAGATTAACTATGAATTAGAAAGATTAACGATGGATTAGCAAGATTAACGATAGATCAGCAATATTAAAGATGGATTAGCCAGATTAACGATGGATTAGCAAGATTAACGATGGCTTAGCAAGATTAACGATGGATTAACGATTAACGATGGATTAGCAAGATTAACGATGTATTAGCAAGATTAACGATGGATTAGCAAGATTAACTATGGATTAGAAAGATTAACGATGGATTAGCAAGATTAAGGATAGATCAGCAATATTAAAGATGGATTAGCCAGATTAACGATGGATGAGCAAGATTAACGATGGCTTAGCAAGATTAACGATTGATTAGCAAGATTAACGATGTATTAGCAAGATTAACGATGGATTAGCCAGATTAACGATGGATTAGCCAGATTAACGATGGATTAGCAAGATTAACCATGGATTAGCAAGATTAACAATGGATTAACAATTAACGATTTAAAGATCATTACAGATAAAAAACTCTCTTATATATATTTCCCTAACTTTAGCTTCAAACAACTGCAAACTCCGAAGACGAGGCCCGTCGCAACCTACTGCACAACATCACCAGCGTCTGTCCCGACCACGATCGTCGAGTAGTTGAAATTGGCCGTGCCGAGGCTGCCATCGAACGACGCCGGCGGATGATTCGCGAGGCGGCCGCTCTGAAAGCCGAGAAGACGTTGCTGGCCGCTGCCAGCCGGTTGAAACCGGTTCAGAAACCCGTGGTGCGGCCCGCTCCAGTTTTAGTCACAACTGAAGTCGAGGGACTAAATTAATAGGATCCAGAAATCGCATGGTCAGTGCATTTTACTGAGCTGGCGATTAATTTTTTTTCCAATTCAAAATAAATTCATTAAGAATAATTTTGGGATCATCGTAAGCTTAACTTTTATTTAATTACAAAATATGAATTTTTACTATTTTTAATAATGATTTTTTATTTGTGTCAGAGGGATTGACAAGCCCTCCATTGAGTCATTTTTTGCTCGCGTCAGGTCGTTAATTTATTTGCTGTTTTTTAGTCTCTCTTATTACTTTGATCAATATAAATGCTGTCGTGTTGCTATAAATTTATCAATTTTATTCGAGCAATCTTGTTTGCCTGTTATTTTTAAAGTTTTTATGTAAAGCATTTTTTAAAAGTCAGACCCAGTCAGAGCGATACAGTTTTCATGCGGTAAATTTACGACTACATAAATATTAACCCCTAGTTCTAAGTTGTTAGACTGATTATTTTCTTCTTTCTAAGAGTTTTTTTACTTTTGGCAACGTAACATAACAACAGGTCTTTTCAGACTAGTAAAAAATACGATTGAAATAAAAATGCTGCCTGGGAATTGAGTAAATTTATGCAATAAAAAAAATTTTTTGTTATGGTCTGTCATTCTCCATACATGCACATGCAAGTGATCAGGGAAGATCAAAATCAACTGATAAAAAATAACAAAAAATGGACTTTTGTCCACTATACGGTAAAGTATGTTTACTAAATCACTATCTTCATTTTTAATCGTTTTTGGAAAAAAGATCGACCTTCATCGCTTTTTTCAAATGTAATCCACCGTCTGTATGTGGCATGCATCCTGTAGAAAAAATCGCTGTAAACGTATTGAAAGGTAGCTCGTACATGCACTGCATACACACTTATACATGTAATTTCTTCGCCAAAATTATTGTATTGTGGCACAATGCATCTTAGATATTAAATTGAGTTTAATTTCATTGTTCAATAATGCTGATATATTGTTCTTATTTTATTTTTGTATTCCCACACTATTTATATTTGTTTAAAAATTGATTGTTATGAAAATATTCAAATAAAGTGCTCTGCATTTTAGCGACTTGTTTCTAGTTAGCACCAAGACCGGCACCAGTAATTTTTTTTTGGCTGTGCCAGATTAGAAAAGTACTGAAACTTATTCTACATGTCAAAATGTAGAGTGCCATGTGTTTTTGTTGTTTGAAACAATGTGGTTGCGGCGCAATTTGGATTTTTGTTAGAACTATTTGGTGCTGGGGTTGGTGCTTGCCTATAACTCGCAGCCAAATCGAGTGCCAGGAGTATTTTGTAGATTTTTTGTTGTAAGACATTATTATGCAGCGGCACTGAGGGAAGCGCAATTTGGAACTCAATTGTATAATCCGCAAAAATATTTTAGTTGTTATACTAGCTTCCGGTTTTTTCTATGTCGTATAAATAAATATAATCGTATCATTAATCGACTACTTTCAGTAGTCTGTGAAATACGGTTCAGCCGACTGTCGCTGACTCTTGACTTTTATGAAAAATCGTTACCCTCTCGAGAAAAATATTAAACGCAACCTGACTTGGCTTATTTTTTTGTTTATTAAAGTCTATAGTTTTTTTGTCCGCACCGCATGATGAATGGTCGACTTTTTGTACTGTTTTCCATGACTAAGTTTAATTAATAACAATAATACGCCTATAAGCAACAAATAGTTCATAGCAGTAGGCTAGTAGTAGTAGCTAAATGTATGCCTCCACTTTGTTAGGTAGGTGGACATATTCCTTAGCGAGGGTAAAAATAGTGCATCATTAGGGGCAGTGAGTGGAATTCAATCAATTCCCCTTGGTCTACTCCATATGTTGGCAGTTTTTAATGTTGTTGAGTGTAGGCCTACTGTATAGTGTATATAGTCTACTATAGGTCAGTCCAGCCAGCCATCAATTCTTAATTTTGGACCCTGTAGCTATGTGCAGAACAGATGCACAGTTACTGACAGACTATATAAAATGTGCTCTAAATTCTAAAAAATATTTGGATTTGGATTGGAATTATTTTTATACTTTTATTGCTTGCTCTATATTTGCTCCAGAAAGCATTTGGTAATGGAAATGGAATATAGGCTATAGCTAATACTAATAGGCATTTTTATAACTTTGCTTCCATTTGGCATGTATCTGGTATGATGTTATTGCTTAGTAATATGATTGACATCTATGACTATATATTTGCTGCTATTTGGCATGTTATTGGCATCTGTCTAGCATATGCTATGAACTGTATCTATGTATCATTCAGTAGCATAGCCAGGTGGATTAACCAGTGTATTGGCCAATATGCCAAATTCAAAATCCTCCAAAAAGTTACTTATAAATTAAAATAATTATCAATCATATCTACTTGCTTCGCTTTGCAATTGCACATTCTATTTATTAATATTATGTATATGTATACTATGCTTATGAGATTCATTGAAAATCCTGGCTATGCCCCTGGTTGGTATTATTGCATCTGTTTGGCATGTGATTGACATATGCCTATTCCTATCCTAAGTATATGATTGGTATCTAGTCGAGGTATTGTTGCTTCTGTTTGGCATGTGATTGGTATAAGTCAGTATTTAGGTATCTCTGTATCTATCTCACATGTATCTGGCATATGTTAGGCATATATGCTTGGCATCTAGGTATATTTGTTTGTATTTGGCATGTATCTGGCATGTGTTTAGCATGTGTTTGGCATCTAGGTCTTGTTGATTGTATTTAGCATATATCTGGCATGTGCTTTGCATGTATTTCGCATCTAGGTCTCTTTGATTATATTTGGCATGTATCTGGCATGTGTTTGGCATCTAGGCATCTTTGATTGTATTTGGCATGCATCTGGCATGTGTTTGGCATCTAGGTCTCCTTGATTGTATTTGGCATGCATCTGGCATGTGTTTGGCATGTGTTTGACATCTAGGCATCTTTGATTGTATTTGGCATGCATCTGGCATCTGTTTGGCATATGTTTGGCATCTAGGTCTCTTTGATTATATTTGGCATGCATTTGGCATGTGTTTGGCATCTAGGTCTCTTTTATTGTATTTGGCATATATCTGGCATGTCTTTGGCATCTAGGTCTCTTTGATTGTATTTGGCATGTATCTGGCATGTGTTTGGCATGTGTTTGACATCTAGGCATCTTTGATTGTATTTGGCATGCATCTGGCATGTGTTTGGCATCTAGGTCTCCTTGATTGTGTTTGGCATGTATCTGGCATGTGCTTCGCATGTGTTTCGCATCTTGGTCTCTTTGAATATATTTGGCATGTGTTAGGCATGTGTTTAGCATATAGGTCTCTTTGATTGTATTTGGCATGTATCTAGCATGTGTTTGGCATGTGTTTGGCATCTAGGCATCTTTGATTGTATTTGGCATGCATCTGGCATGTGTTTGGCATCTAGGTCTCTTTTATTGTATTTGGCATGCATCTGGCATGTGTTTGGCATGTGTTTGACATCTAGGCATCTTTGATTGTATTTGGCATGCATCTGGCATCTGTTTGGCATATGTTTGGCATCTAGGTCTCTTTGATTATATTTGGCATGCATTTGGCATGTGTTTGGCATCTAGGTCTCTTTTATTGTATTTGGCATATATCTGGCATGTCTTTGGCATCTAGGTCTCTTTGATTGTATTTGGCATGTATCTGGCATGTGTTTGGCATGTGTTTGACATCTAGGCATCTTTGATTGTATTTGGCATGCATCTGGCATGTGTTTGGCATCTAGGTCTCCTTGATTGTGTTTGGCATGTATCTGGCATGTGCTTCGCATGTGTTTCGCATCTTGGTCTCTTTGAATATATTTGGCATGTGTTAGGCATGTGTTTAGCATCTAGGTCTCTTTGATTGTATTTGGCATGTATCTAGCATGTGTTTGGCATCTAGATCTCTTTGATTGTATTTAGCATGTATCTAGCATGTGTTTAGCATCTAGATCTCTTTGATTGTATTTAGAATGTATCTGGCATGTGTTTGGCATGTATTTAACATTTTAGTTTCGGGTTGGAGTCTATTCTGACTATTTGCAGTGATTTTGGTTGCCCATTTTTCAGATGTCTGAACAGCTCACAGCTGCTAAGCTTAAACTGTGTTTCGAGCAAAATCCACAGCTCGATCTTCGACAAATAAAATGTGCTTCGTGGCGTGATTCTGATGGGGCTCTAAAGGATGTTTGCTTGGCTCTTAAGCTCAATCCGACTGCTAAGAACCTAAAACGAGTTTACTCATGCATGAACCGGCTGTTTTCTTCGTCAGCTTATTCTACTGAAGGTGGCAGGGAGGACGTAGAAAATAGGTAGGTATAACTTCCCGTTTTATTTTATTAATTATTTTGACAAATTATTTGAATTTCATTTTGTGACTGATCTTTATGAGTATGTTAACCATATTATACGAGTATTTTAATTGGTATGGTTCTTTCTTACTGGGCATATCGCAAGGCTTAATCTAAGTTCAGTCAAAGCCTGCAGGTAACAGGTGCAAAACAATATAACTGGCAAAGCAATCATTTTTTTAGGCCAGAAAAGGATGAATGCGTTGGTTCTTCTGGAGTCCAAGCAGCACCACCAAGTAGGTAAGCGGATGCTTTTGGTATGCTCAGACGTAAGACAATGGATGCCTTATTCAAATTATTTGCAAAATTTGTCTATTATCTGTTCTAGAAAGCATGTGGTTGCGCTCAACAGTGAGGAGATTATGAAGCTTTCAGACGGTGAAAATTTTTGCTCCCGATGGACGGATGTTGTTTTTCCGAAGTTTCGTCATGGAATAAAATGTGGTCTTTGTGCGAAAAAACATTATATTAGAGTCGACGGAACTGTCATTGCCAGCGCTTATTGTCGTAATCGGAACTGTGCCGGAAGCTTTCGAATTGAAAGTACAAGTGACAAATCCACTTGGACTTTATTTGTCGTCTGCGAAGGCAATCATGATCACGTGGTTGAAAGGCCTCTTAAACACGCTCGCCGCCGTGAATTCGCAGAAAGAACAATGAATCAGTCCCCTGCAGTTTTTCGTGCTCACCAGGTCGCATTAGACGGACTAAATCCAGATATCCCGTCCTTAAAATCTCTTTACAATGCGAAGCACGAAATGTTAAAGGCAGAGTCACTGCATTCTGATCCCGTTGTAGACTTTCTACTTTTTGGGAGTACACACAAACCAGCATTTTGCCGAGACGTCGTTTACTCATTTGGTAAGGAATCGCCTTCTTGTATCCTTCTGTTTCACAGCGCAGGTATTGAATTGCTGTACTCGTTGTTCAAGTCGTCTCATGAAATTCAATTGGGCTTGGATTCTACCCAATGCCCCGTGCTGCAGCCAAAGGGTCCAGCATTATTCTACCATGCGCTTGTGCTGCGTCACCCCGTTCCAGGGCAACAGCCAATCAGTATCATGGATGTAATCTCTTCACGCCAAACTGCAACAACAATTGAGTGGGCTCTCAACCGCTATTTTCGAGACAATGTTTACAAGCGGCACTCATCAATCCATGTTCATCAAGTGTGTACTGACTTTAATCATGCAAATTTGCAAGCTCTGTGTCTATCGTTTAACAGCACTGATTTGAGCGGCTATCTAGACATCTGTTGGGAGGTTTTGCATAGAGAGCGAACCCTTAGGGATGTCCAACGCATGACACTAATTGTGCTTGGCCGAAGTCATATTCAGCATGAATTCTCTACTCTTGCTAAGTCGTGCTCGATTCGAGGTGCGCCACTTCGCCTACTAAACGTAGCTTTTGCTGAGATTGTAAAATCTGTGTCGCTATCCGAGTTGCAAACAAATTTGATCGCTTTTTACGCTTTACTGACTCGGGAGTATTTACATGAAGTGGAGCCACTTATTGATTTCCTCAGCACTGGAAATACGAGTACGGGGGGCAATTCGGAAACTGGGCAAGTGAGCTTCACGGCGAACTTCTCCAGCCAACTGAATTCTGCTGGCACTCGTCCACATGATGAAACAATAATGAGAAGGTCGCCCTTCTGGCATCTAGCTTGCGACATTCGCGCCACATCTGCTAGCGAGGATTTCTACGGAACGCGCTGGGCGCCTTCATCTGTTGATCCCAGAGCTCAAAGGCAAATCCCTAATCCATACAGATGCGAAGAGTTGGCAGCAAAAGTAACAAATGCAATCATGCCATACATGCCTCTTTTCACCAGCATAATGCACAAACCGCTACGGTACGCCAAGGACACAGACGATAGTTCGGTATCGGTTCGCTTGCCACACCACTGGACTGAGGGCTCCACGGAAAGATACATTGGTTTGGTGAAAAACGCTGTCTGCGAAGGCAAGGTACATACTCTCCGAGAGTTTGTTAATCGGTTGCATGTTTTTCTTGCTGGAGCAGAGGTGATCTTTTCCGAAGCGATTCCGCAAAAGCGTGCATTTTACGGTTCTGGTAAAAATAGGCAGGGCTGCAGAAATCTGGACAGTGACTGCTCTGCCAACCGAAGCAATCTGAGGCAATCATACGAAATCAACTCAGACCTAGAAACTATGGATACAGAGCCAATCAATGTTGATCTAGACGCGTCTATGGGAATTTCTCCCGATTTTTTCGCCTACCAGGGCCGCCGCAGGTCGTGCCTCACCTGCCAGCGTTGGAAGTGGCGCTGCCAACGATGCCGCCGCCAGTGCCAGACAGACAGCAGCCACCTCTACTGACCGCACTGGTACAGGTCGTGCCTCACCTGCCAGCTTTGGAAGTTGCGCTGCCAACGATGCCGCTGCCAGTGCCAGACAGACAGCAGCCACCTCTACTGACCGCACTGGTACAGGTCGTGCCTCACCTGCCAGCTTTGGAAGTTGCGCTGCCAACGATGCCGCTGCCAGTGCCAGACAGACAGCAGCCACCTCTACTGACCGCACTGGTACAGGTCGTGCCTCACCTGCCAGCGTTGGAAGTGGCGCTGCCAACGATGCCGCTGCCAGTGCCAGACAGACAGCAGCCACCTCTACTGACCGCACTGGTACAGGTCGTGCCTCACCTGCCAGCGTTGGAAGTTGCGCTGCCAACGATGCCGCCGCCAGTGCCAGACAGACAGCAGCCGCCTCTGCTGACCGCACTGGTACAGGTCGTGCCTCACCTGCCAGCTTTGGAAGTGGCGCTGCCAACGATGCCGCCGCCAGTGCCAGACAGACAGCAGCCGCCTCTGCTGACCGCACCGGTAAAAAACGTCGAGTCTGTCAAAGAGAATATGTATTTTGTCCAATGTCAGCTGCACAATCAGCAACGTCGAACGAATCGCTACATTCTGAGATTCAAAACAAGGAACGACGAAAGAAAATGGGAATTTATTACAGCCCACCGCCTGGATTTTTTCAAAAATCCGCTTGTGATCTAACTCTTTTGAGGAATGGGGGACAAATTGTTGATCACAGTTGGCGAAACCCAGCCACCAATGAGTTGAAGAGAAGCACAATTCGTCTGCACAATACCTGCTCGGTTGACAATCTTCTTACATGCATGCAGGTGGTTTTTCGAGACAATGATCTCTTCCGCCAAACTTTGCTTTTGACTAGCGCCTTTTCGCAACGCTGTAATATTCTGGTTACATTGTTAGTGAAACTGCTGCAAGCACGTGATGATGCGACTTCTCAAAAAGTCCGCTTTGACTTTTTGTGCCAATGCGTTGAACTCTGGAATAAAGGAGTCCTTCGTCAGCAGACGGAAAGAGTTGTGTATGGGAATTTTTACGGGAGTGACGCTGACATTGTTGCCGACATACTCGGTGATTTGCACTCGTTTTCCGAAGACAGTGTTTGCACACACGATGGCACATGCTCAGAGCCGACAAAACAGTCTATTGTGCAGCAACTGTGTGTTCCTTTTTCGAGTGGTGAAGAATTAGAAGACCAAATTCTAGTGCGAGGTCGTCCGCATTCTATTGACGTTAAAGCATTTGTCGAGTCGTCATTCAGCGTTCAATCGTACGTGGCTTGCGCTTCAGTACGGAAACCTGCATTGGGAGATTTAGACACATGCGAAGGAGTCCGAACCGTACTTCCCCTGCGATTCAGTCGACAGTCGAACCACCCGCCACTTCTGATTATTTCGATGCCCGATGTTGTAAGGTCTTCCTGGAGAATCGATTACCCCGAGATTCTGCACCCGTTCGGACGGGGCGACGTGCCTCAGTAAGAGTTTTTTTAACATTCATTAATTTAAGACGTAATTTTACACCATATCTTCTTTCAAGAATACATATATTTGCTCGTGCCGGACTCGCAGAAATCGTTTCGTTTAAGGGCCGTGCAAACAGTCTCACTGCCATCAAATTAGCTCGTATGCCAAATTTCGTATGATAATATCATTTATTTCGTATAATTTCGTATGTACATACGTCGAGAATGTCTCTATTCACGTTCCTGTATATTATGTAAAGAGCGTTACATTAATAAAATGCACGTCTTTGGTGGATGCTAAAGTATCCACAGTAGAATATATTCAGTTTCACATTTTCTTATTTCAGCTACTACCTGGCAGGCATAACATTCTACAACGCAGAGCACTACTTACTGAAGGTACGGATAAAAGACGCTTGGTACGTGTACAACGACTTAAGCCCTAAGCATCTCAGCAGAATCGGGAGAAGGATAGATCCCGTCGGTACACCCAGCCTGCTCATTTTTATTATTACACAGTGCAATTGCAGCCTCTAACTCAGGGCTAACCCGCCTGGACTTTCGCCCGGTAGTACTATTTTTCCTGTGGACACCCCACCCTATCATACGTACGCCTTGCGGGGTTAAGGTTTATTTGCTACAATCAAAGCAATTACTCCATTTATTTAGGGACCACAGTTTGCCAATTTTAGTCAACAATTTGTGCGCTTAATAAATGACATGCCCTGATTCTAACCTAACATAGACCTAACATAGACGGCCCCGCATACTGCAGGCACCAGGCCTCGCCCCTAAATATGTTCGCCTTCAGATGATAATCCGTGGTAGCTTGTAGACATTGCGGTCTCCTACGGACTCAGATTTGGACCCTGCTAAACAGCATTGACCGAAAAACAGGGACTCTATACTAGGCTTAATGAGCATTCTAGACAGTGCTGGAACGAGGACTTTTAGCATAAGGGCAATCTTTCCTAGCAGCATGAATCTAAACCGGCGCTGGCAGAAGTATCTGTACCATTAGGGACGGCTTCGATAAGGCTCTCTCTCAAACTGGCTTGACCACTATAAACACGGGACAGTACAGTTTCCTTAGAGTGCAGTTTTTGCCATTCAGCCCATATTCTTTTGCGTTTAATAATTCTGTACGAAGAGTCAAGGTTTTGCCATTCAGCCCATATTTTTTTGCGTTTAATTATTCTGTACGAAGAGTCAAGGTTTTGCCATTCAGCCCATATTTTTTTGCGTTTAATAATTCTGTACGAAGAGTCAAGGTTTTGCCATTCAGCCCATATTTTTTTGCGTTTAATAATTCTGTACGAAGAGTCAAGGTTTTGCCATTCAGCCCATATTTTTTTGCGTTTAATAATTCTGTACGAAGAGTCAAGGTTTTGCCATTCAGCCCATATTTTTTGCGTTTAATAATTCTGTACGAAGAGTCAAGGTTTTGCCATTCAGCCCATATTTTTTTGCGTTTAATTATTCTGTACGAAGAGTCAAGGTTTTGCCATTCAGCCCATATTTTTTGCGTTTAATTATTCTGTACGAAGAGTCAAGGTTTTGCCATTCAGCCCATATTTTTTTGCGTTTAATAATTCTGTATAAAGACTTACGTTTTTGGACCGTTTTTGATACATTTCTTTAACAGAGGCAAGTGCTTCGTCTAAAACTTTGTCTTTTAATTACCTAATTACAAGGGCCAAATTACCAAGGTGCAGGGAGTTAGTTGGTAACAGGTAAATTTACCATTTGTATAAGTAGAACCACTAAGTTAATCTGACTGGCTGAACTAAAGTACATGTACTCATGATGGTTTCTCTTTGTTCGGTGCAAGTTAAGGGCTACCAGCAACCATTCGATGATAAATAAGCTTCCGGAATTTAATCGGCTATTTATTGTATTGTTTAACCGATCAGGATGGGTTTTTTGACGTCTGCTAATAATATATTGGCCTGATATACTACTGTCATAATATATTTTATAATAATTTACTACTTTTTAAAACCCTACTCCGTTGTTCATCATATTAACACGCGTTAGAGAAACTTTGTGGAGTATCTTATCGTCTATTGCAGCTGATACTTATCGATTCCATAAATATAAAAAATGTTTACGCCAATGCAGTTAACAGTTTTTTAATCGTAAAATGAAATAATATCCGCTTGTTTAATTAAAGGCGTTTTAATTGAGACATGCTTCCAGTATCTTGGAACTACAGTATAAACAATGAAGCATTGCGGAGGAAAAGTCGAACAAGAATGTCCTGCACGCGACATTCATTGGAAGTAGATTACTAGCACTAAAAATATTGGAGCCCGGGCAACGAGAACTTATTAAGTCCGTGCTATGAGCGCTGAATGAATACGCAGTGCGTACGATATTGTGGAAGCAAAAATAAGCACTAAGCAAGTATGGCGTACCGTACACAGATAATTATAGAAGCGAACCATTTCAGTCAAGGAGGAAAAAAGAAGAATTTGTAACGCGTTTGCACTGACTTTATTATTGGCAACGCAGCGGCAAGGTAAAGTTTAAGAGGGGTTCGCCAACCATTGAGCAAATAAGGTGGAAATGCATCGCTACTGCCAGTAGTATGAATGTAAAACAGAAGTAAGAGTATACGGTGGAGGAACAAATGCTTCCATGAAGGATTGTTAGCATAACCGCCTAGATTCAGTGGCGTACGCAGGAATTTGGATTGGGGGGGGCCGCGGCCCAAGGGGGCGCCATGGGGGTCGGCCCAAGGGGGCGCCATGGGGGGTGCTTGGGGGCGCCTTTTGCCTGAGGTGGGCGAACTTTTTCTGAGATGGGCGACCTTTTTCTAGGATGGGTGCCCTTTTTCTAGGGTGGGCGCCCTTTTTCTAAGGTGGGCGCCCTTTTTTCTTTCTCTAAAGTGGGCGCCTTTTGGCAGACATTTTGGGGGGCGCATTTTTTCGGGGGGGGGGGGCGCGGCCCCCTTGGCCCCCCTTGCGTACGCCACTGCCTAGATTGAAATGTAAAAGAGAAAATCAAAGAAATATACTTTTCACGGGAAATATTTAAATGTCGCAAAGCACTGATTTGTAATACATTAAGGGAAAACTGTTAACTATTAACTTCAAAGCCTAGCCGCAGGAACTATGCTGTTAGCATTACATTGCATAAACCAAACCGTTGTAGACAGACTCTGAACTCAGTACTTTTTTGTTGTACAAAAAGTGCGGGCGCAAATATTGCGTGATGGTGCGAAAATATGCTTAAAATTTATCACCTAAAATTTAGTGTTCTTCCTCGGCCTTAGTCTTTGAGGCACCGGGTGGGACATTCTCGGCCGTTTACGCATCACTCGTTTATCCCGTAGCCGCCTACTGCTACTGTCAGGAGCGGCGTCCTCGTCCGGCTGCTGATCCTGAGGAGCGGCGTCCTCGTCCGGCTGCTGATCATGAGGAGCGGCGTCCTCGTCCGGCTGCTGATCATGGGGAGCGGCGTCCTCGTCCGGCTGCTGATCATGGGGAGCGGCGTCCTCGTCCGGCTGCTGATCATGAGGAGCGGCGTCCTCGTCCGGCTGCTGATCATGGGCGTCCCCATCCTGCAGCTGCCTTTTTCGCATAATACGCTTACATTGACTACGTCTCTGTATACAACGAAGAGAGCTAGCGACGGCGGACAAAATTTTAAGACAATTCGCATCGCCATGTTGACAGAGATGATGAAGGTCTCTTAATAGACGCCTCCGTTGCAACGATAATTGCTTAGCTGTAGGTCCTTGATGACGTTTAGACAACTCAGAATGCACACAACCGCGCTGCAACCATGCCCTGGAATTTTTCCGCTGACTATCCCTCACGCAGCCACCGCGCACACCGTGCAGAAACACAAACTTTCTGGGCTCCGACATTGACTGAAAAACAGCAACCTTTCCACGACCACAACGCCTGTAACCTTCTTCTGTGTAAACACGAATATCCGAATATTTTAGCTCTCGTGTGCAAGGGCAAAGGCAGCTGCATACCTCAAGCAGGCCAATTTCTTGCGATGCAGAAATCACAATAGCCATTGGGCTACCTGGGCACTGCGGTAGTGTCCCAGTAGCAGGAAGCTCACCATCCGACTCGGACTTAAGCAATTCGGTGACAGTAGCCTGAAAAAGGAACAAATATTGATAGTAATTAACAGTAAACAGTTCGACGAAACGAAAAATGCACTAACATAACAATGCACAAACGAAAAATACCAAAATGCAATAACATGCTAAAATAGAAGCAAATATACCTAGATACCTAAACACACGCCAGATGTGTTTGGTCAAATACCAAGTGATTGACACCTGATGGTAAAATACAATCAAATATACCTAGATGCCATACACACATGCCAAACACATGCCAGATGGATTCAGAGATACCTAAATGCCAACTCATACCAATGACATGCCAAACAGAAGCAACAATACCTAGATGCCAAACACATGCCAAACACATGCCAGATACATGCCAAATACGATCAAGGAGACCTAGATGCCAAACACATGCCAGATACATGCCAAATACGATCAAGGAGACCTAGATGCCAAACACATGCCAGATACATGCCAAATACGATCAAGGAGACCTAGATGCCAAACACATGCCAGATACATGCCAAATACGATCAAGGAGACCTAGATGCCAAACACATGCCAGATACATGCCAAATACGGTCAAAGAGACGTAGATGCAAAACACATGCGAAGCACATGCCAGATACATGCCAAATACAATCAAAGAGACCTAGATGCCAAAGACATGCCAGATATATGCCAAATACAAAGATGCCTAGATGTCAAACACATGCCAAACACATGCCAGATGCATGCCAAATACAATCAAATATGCCTAGATGCCAAACACATGCCAAACACATGCTAGATACATGCCAAATACAATCAAAGAGACCTATATGCTAAACACATGCCTAACACATGCCAAATATATTCAAAGAGACCAAGATGCGAAACACATGCGAAGCACATGCCAGATACATGCCAAACACAATCAAGGAGACCTAGATGCCAAACACATGCCAGATGCATGCCAAATACAATCAAAGATGCCTAGATGTCAAACACATGCCAAACACATGCCAGATACATGCCAAATACAATCAAAGAGACCTAGATGCCAAAGACATGCCAGATATATGCCAAATACAATAAAAGAGACCTAGATGCCAAACACATGCCAAATGCATGCCAAATATAATCAAAGAGACCTAGATGCCAAACATATGCCAAACAGATGCCAGATGCATGCCAAATACAATCAAAGATGCCTAGATGTCAAACACATGCCAAACACATGCCAGATGCATGCCAAATACAATCAAGGAGACCTAGATGCCAAACACATGCCAGATGCATGCCAAATACAATCAAAGATGCCTAGATGCCAAACACATGCCAGATACATGCCAAATATAATCAAAGAGACCTAGATGCGAAATACATGCAAAGCACATGCCAGATATATGCTAAATACAATCAACAAGACCTAGATGCCAAACACATGCTAAACACATGCCAGATACATGCCAAATACAAACAAATATACCTAGATGCCAAGCATATATGCCTAACATATGCCAGATACATGTGAGATAGATACAGAGATACCTAAATACTGACTTATACCAATCACATGCCAAACAGAAGCAACAATACCTCGACTAGATACCAATCATATACTTAGGATAGGAATAGGCATATGTCAATCACATGCCAAACAGATGCAATAATACCAACCAGGGGCATAGCCAGGATTTTCAATGAATCTCATAAGCATAGTATACATATACATAATATTAATAAATAGAATGTGCAATTGCAAAGCAAAGCAAGAAGATATGATTGATAATTATTTTAATTTATAAGTAACTTTTTGGAGGATTTTGAATTTGGCATATTGGCCAATACACTGGTTAATCCACCTGGCTATGCTACTGAATGATACATAGATACAGTTCATAGCATATGCTAGACAGATGCCAATAACATGCCAAATAGCAGCAAATATATAGTCATAGATGTCAATCATATTACTAAGCAATAACATCATACCAGATACATGCCAAATGGAAGCAAAGTTATAAAAATGCCTATTAGTATTAGCTATAGCCTATATTCCATTTCCATTACCAAATGCTTTCTGGAGCAAATATAGAGCAAGCAATAAAAGTATAAAAATAATTCCAATCCAAATCCAAATATTTTTTAGAATTTAGAGCACATTTTATATAGTCTGTCAGTAACTGTGCATCTGTTCTGCACATAGCTACAGGGTCCAAAATTAAGAATTGATGGCTGGCTGGACTGACCTATAGTAGACTATATACACTATACAGTAGGCCTACACTCAACAACATTAAAAACTGCCAACATATGGAGTAGACCAAGGGGAATTGATTGAATTCCACTCACTGCCCCTAATGATGCACTATTTTTACCCTCGCTAAGGAATATGTCCACCTACCTAACAAAGTGGAGGCATACATTTAGCTACTACTACTAGCCTACTGCTATGAACTATTTGTTGCTTATAGGCGTATTATTGTTATTAATTAAACTTAGTCATGGAAAACAGTACAAAAAGTCGACCATTCATCATGCGGTGCGGACAAAAAAACTATAGACTTTAATAAACAAAAAAATAAGCCAAGTCAGGTTGCGTTTAATATTTTTCTCGAGAGGGTAACGATTTTTCATAAAAGTCAAGAGTCAGCGACAGTCGGCTGAACCGTATTTCACAGACTACTGAAAGTAGTCGATTAATGATACGATTATATTTATTTATACGACATAGAAAAAACCGGAAGCTAGTATAACAACTAAAATATTTTTGCGGATTATACAATTGAGTTCCAAATTGCGCTTCCCTCAGTGCCGCTGCATAATAATGTCTTACAACAAAAAATCTACAAAATACTCCTGGCACTCGATTTGGCTGCGAGTTATAGGCAAGCACCAACCCCAGCACCAAATAGTTCTAACAAAAATCCAAATTGCGCCGCAACCACATTGTTTCAAACAACAAAAACACATGGCACTCTACATTTTGACATGTAGAATAAGTTTCAGTACTTTTCTAATCTGGCACAGCCAAAAAAAAATTACTGGTGCCGGTCTTGGTGCTAACTAGAAACAAGTATTTTAGCGGCAAGAATTTGTGTGGTCTAGGTCACCGAACTCCTTCCTGTTGACGTGAAAAATTTCGAATTGCGGCCTTGACCTTCGAATTTATTACAGTATTAGCACTTAAAACTAAAAATATCCCAAAAAATGCACAAATTATGTAAATTAAATTCAAGGGGAACTTTAAGTAAAAAAATCAGATCGAACCAAATATTAGAAATTGTTTTTTATGATTGATAAAAAAAAGTTGCAAAAAAATATATTTTTAGTTATAACGACAGCTATGCAGCATATTAAATGTTGATTTTTCTAAAAAAGCAACTGTCAGCGCATCGCCGTTTTCGTTCACGATTACGGATTACTATAAATTCAATAACAACGCTTTTAGTCAAGACTTTATTTACTAATTCTAAAAAATGGAATTCTATCGTCGACTTGTGACAGAGATTTTACCCGATAGGCTGCAACGAGTGCCTGTGCCCGATAGCTTCTTTGGAATTTTCAAACTGTCTTGTAAGTTTACGCACAATGGTGTACTTTTTATTTGTTCATTAAAAAGTTGTCCATGCTTATTTTGATTATTTAGTTTAGTAACCTAGAATTTTTTATATAGCTGCTTTTCATAGTCTATGGAGTACTGTGATACATAGAATTCAATTTTAATTGAGTTAAGCACTTTTATTTTAGTTTTATAGCTACATAACACAGGCTTTAAATTATAGCTTAAACTTCCTAAACCAATTGTACAAGTTTTTTAATTTGCTTTTATAATATTGGCAATAAAATTTTCTGCAGCAAATGATATTTATTTATTCTTTTTTTCATATTTTTGCCTAATTTTTCCTAAATAATAAAATTTTGCTCATTGAAACATAAATTTATAATTTATAAATTCCTTTTTTAATTCAGTTAATTTAATTGATATGTATATGGATAATAGTGGATGGGAGTTGAAATGGGATGGATGGAATAGAAGTTATGTATAGGAAGAACCTTAGGATTCAACCAAATATCTATGATAGTTAAAATGTACAAGTAAATTACCATTTGCTATTGCCTAGTAAAATTAAAAAAATATATTAATTTATAATTAATAAAAACTAGAAATTTCAAGTGGTATATGCAAAATTGCTACCTTAATTATGGTAGTAATAGCTTGCCACCATAAAACAAGAACCTCTATACAAAGCCCTCTAAATGGCTATCAAATAGTATCTTGGAAATACAATAAATGGCTTGATACTTTGCTTTGGCATTTAACTAAGTACTTGCAATTTAATTGATATGAACTTAGCTTCCAAGGAGTCATTAGGGTCAACAAAGTTGAGATAATGGTTTATAATCAAATGGTTTGGCAGTATATTTTCCACTGGTTTGTTATTACTCTTATGCCAGGCAATGATAGTGTAGTAGCAAAACAATTGGGTATATATCATGATACAATTAGTATGCCCATTTCTAGCTTCAACT
This sequence comes from Macrostomum cliftonense, assembly GCA_950096795.1. Taxonomy (NCBI): domain Eukaryota; kingdom Metazoa; phylum Platyhelminthes; family Macrostomidae; genus Macrostomum; species Macrostomum cliftonense. The sequence goes on from CATNEM010000198.1 coordinate 846,248, forward strand.
AGTTAATGAAGACTGCGTCTTACATATAGGTATGAATGAGCCAGAATGAATTTATATTCACTGTAAAAGTAAAATGGTCAATTTTTACACAAATTAATTTAATTAATTGATGCAGATTGGAAATAAGCAATGATGGCATTCAAAAGATTGTCCACTATGTAAATTTCTTAAACAAAATATAGAATAATTTACCATCTAAAATAGCTTTGGACCTCTAAAAGAGATAAACAGTATTCTCTACTTAACTCCTTGCTATTATGCCATACCCCATTTCCTCCCCTCTTTGCTATAAAAGCATTTCAATTTAAATAAAATATAAAATCATAATATGCATATTTTGCAACAAAATAAAAAAGTGAAATTAAAAGCCATATACTAGGGATGCCAATTCCGGTTTACCGGTTTGCTGATTTTACCGGTTTTAGCCTGGAAAACCGGTTTTTTGGGGTGGTTTTCGACGGTTTTTTGAAGGTTTTATTCTGATATTTATTCATTTACGATTTACGAATATGATCGATTTTCAGTCACTTGTGATTTACGATTTACGAATACGGAAGTTACGAACTTACGGTCACTTCCCATTTCATTTTTCGAGCATTTAATTTCGCATTTCTTAGAAACTTCGAAGCTTTTTCAAACTCAATAGTGCGACGTGCGTTATGCTCTGCCCTTCAACTCACCCCTGGGCCCTGGCAATGAGTCTAGCTAGCTAGTGTAGTGTAGTGTCTACTAGGCAATAGCTATCTAATATAGGCCTACAGACATAGTAAAGTATCTATCTATAATTCTATATTTTAGGCCTCTGCCCTAGACTATTTTAGTAATTAATAGGCCTATTTGTCTATTTATTGTTTATTGATTCAATTTCCATTTTCAATATATAAAAATAAAGAAGCATAGTATTTGATTCAACAAGTCACTATATTACTAGATTTACTACTAGTAGTACTAGTTATTATTAGCATTAGTTATTACTTTGTAGTCAGTACTTGGTGCTATGAATATATTAGGCCTATATTCAAGAGTTCAGACTTCATAGTTAAGAATTTTAGAATAAATTTGAGTCTATTTAGCTTTTAGCTATTGATGTTTTCTATTGGGTTACATTAGACCTTGGGACAAAGGACTCAGGAATCAGGACTTTGGAAGGTGGCTCAGCCTGACTCTGTTAGTTAACTAATAGTAATACTTTCAAGTTTTCTTTCACATGTAGCATGCAGATTTACATTGAAAGAGTGAAACTTTCATTTCTTCATAATATCTTTAGCAAGATATCATTTTTTATCGTATTGTGCTTGGAGTCTAGGACTAGGAGTAGCACCATAGACATGGAAAAAATTTCACATCACTGCCTGAATTCAATTCACGACGTTCACGAAGTACCTGAAAAAAACAAATTTTGACTTCAGCAATTTTTAACACTTACTTTTGCCAATATGTCTACACTTGATAGTTGATTAATTTCGTTTTAAGAAATTTATGCGCAAACCGGTTTTACAAACCGGTTTTTGAAAAAAACACGGTTTTTAAACCGGTTTACCGGTTTCCAAAAATGCACGGTTTTTGGCATCCCCACCATATACTCTATTTGTAAAATTGAGTATTAAAAATAATTATCAATTTTATTGTTAAAATATAATTTTAATTCATATAGCTATAGATAGCAGCATTATTGAGCTCCAATGTTTACATTGTGCTAAAAAATTTTCTGTTACCTAAAAAGCTCACAGTTGCTTAACATATCTAGATGACTCAAATGGTACGCATTATATCAAAGAATTTAACTGCCTTTTACTTAATATTTACACATCAGCCAGGTCGCTATGCGTGGTGCTGTCTGATGACTGCGAAAATGTATGCTACATAAACATATTTAACAGCTTTAGGAAGCTAGTATGCAATGAAGGCAAAAAAATTTTTTACACTTACAGACTTCTCAGTTTCAGACAAATAAAAATAATATTAATATTACATTGAAAGTTGTATTACCCATCTAAGTCGAGAGCCAGAAACATCCTTTACTTGCACTATAAAAGCTAACGATAGATTTAGTACAATTCGTTAAATTATCACTTAATATTTTTTCATTAAAAATTAAAACCTACAAATTGTCTAAATAAAGAGCACTAAAACTCTATTCTCAAGTATATTCCAACAATAACGGCTTAAAATACAGCAATAAAATTGTCTTCGGTAAATTTGTTATTGTCAAAATTCAAAATTTTGCACGCAAAACTTTTGCCAAAAATTTCGCATTTTTTTCCTCTTTTCCCTCAATTTTAACAGCTTTCCCGAATTTTCCCAGAATAACCACTATGCTCATTTGATTCACAACATTCATGGCTACACTGCAACGTTGATCGCGTAGCATATCATAGCATTTCGTAAATGTTTGACCCATTTAACTGTCTAAAAAAGGTCCGAAAATGGCAAAAATCACATCTTTTAACTTTTTCAGCTCACAGACTGTAACCATCATTATCTAACGAAAAGTGGTACACTGCAAACTTTAGATAACACTTTGCTGCATTGTTCTAGACCATTTTCAATAGTTTTTGGTCACACTGGCCAGACTGTATTCCTACTCTTGAGCAATTTTTTCCAGATAAAAGTACATTTGGGGTCATGGATGCCCATCAGTGCAGAGTTTTGCTGCAAATGTGGAGTTGGTAAAAAGGCCAGCAAAAATGTAGTTCATTGACACCTCACTCAAGTCCAGGCATTGTTCTGTTCGAGGGTGGTGAAACAAAATGTATCCATTTTTTCGCCTAATTTTAACCCCCCTAAAATGGGAAAATACCATCGTATAAAAATTATCTGTTGGTCATTTGAGCCTGTTAAACGCATAAAACCTCATAGTGATGCGAGATAAAGTTTTGTACCTGACTAGGCTGGGATGAGCCATTTTCTGACCAAAATCACATTTTTTTCACTTTCGGACCGTCTGGTGACAAACCACTTTGTTAGGCAGTCTTGTAATGCAGTACAAACTTGTAGCAAACACTTAGTTCTAGAAAATGGAGTGCATTTTGTGCCATTTCCAGCTTACATTCTGGGCTAAAATAATCATCAAATTGCAACATGTATCTACCCGACTAAAGTACACGTGTACTTTTGTACTAAAAGTACTTCTAAGAACCCAAGTCCTATTTCAATTGAAAGGCCATGAAAGATGTAGTTCGATGATACCAAGCAAATCTCTGTATGTTATACTGTTCAGTAGTTACAGCCTATTAAGTATGTCAAATACACGACTCCCTGAGGTGTCTAAAAATCACACAAGTACACCCTGTACAGCCATTGAGGGTTAGTACGAAATTTCGAGATAGCAGTTTTGTGCCTAGTTGTTATCGACGTGTTGGATGCATTTCCTAAGGCGTAACACAAAAAATGTAAATGTTTGAGGCCTTCTCCGGCGAGGAAAATGACGAAAACTGGCCAAAATCACGATTTTTTAATTTTGGGCCCTGTGGCTCAGAGGCGATAGGCTGTGGCGACTCGAAATACATTACAAACTTGTAGAGGACACTTAGATGAGTAAATCAAAGCAAAAAAAGTCCCATCTGTGAGCAAGTCTTCCATCGAAGAAATTTGTTCAAAGAGGTACCGTACAAAACTGCAAAATTAAAGTACACGTGTACTTTTAGTACTAAAAGTACACGAAGGTCTCAAAGTCTCCGCTCGTTAAATAGTCCTAGGTGCCCTTGTTGTAAGGCGGCAACTCAAAGGCCGCGCTAGCGCGCGGCCTTTTCGTTGCGTGCAGCCGAAGTTTGAAAAAATGCACATTTTTCGGTACTCTGAAATACGTTTTTTCGCACTTTTGGTACAAAGACTACAAAATGAGGGAAAAAGACCAATCATAATTTTGTAGAATATTGGTGCCCCAATCTACTAGGGTAGGTCATTAGGCGACTCAGTGTAACGAATCCTTATTTTCTGGGATCAAAGTTTTCAAGGGGTCGAAAAAATCGCAGTTTTTGGTTGCTGTGGCAACCGCCAAATGTCTGTATGGCACCAAAGTTTACTGGGATTGATAGAGCTAGGTGTTTTACACATTTTGTCGAAAACCGCAACCTTCTAGGTAGCACAGATTTTTTTCTACAAAACTTCAAAGTTCAAAAACGTGATTTTACACGTGTGCAATTGCGCTCAATCTTATACTCGTATCGGTATGAACTCGCCTAGCGCAAAATCCAAGGAAAAAAACTCGCTACGCTCGTTTTTTTCCCTTGGATTTTGCTTCGCTCATTCATACCTAACAAGTGGGCTCATGATCATTGTTGTCATTAACTAACCTAGATAAGTGCAACTTGATAGTTATTAAAAAAGAAGAACTTATCAATCTTAATATCACTACCCAATCTCCCAAAGTTCTACTAGTTGGTCCTCTATGAACTTGTAGCAGATGTCCCACAAAAAATTAGGGAATTATTCCTACCTGGGTATTTTCGTCCATAACTTGGGTGCAAGTTTGCACCCTTTGCTAGATTATGTTGGTGGCTATATAGCAAGTAGCATAAATTTGCATAAATTTTAGGCACACTCATTTAAGTGCCTGACAAAATTTTGTTCCATAATATTTGAAGTAAAATGAGCTTAATTTTGGCTTTTCTGCTTTTTTTAGATTAATTATACATAAATATCTAATTTGATCAACATGCCAGTACTGTATTTTCCCAAAAGTCCCAAATGTTTTGGTGTTTTAGATCTTAAAGTGTAAGCATGTATACATCATGAAGCAACATATGCTTATATAAATTTGTCAATAGAATAAATTCCTAATGATGCATCTAATTTTATATTACCCCTCTTGTCTGCAGTGTCTGAAATGGCCTCCCTAGCCCTGTTCACTGGCGCATCCAGCTTTCTAGCCTATTCCGTGTACACAACCTGCCGACTAAAAATCGACCAATACAGAGCAGGCAATGCTGCAGCTGGCAGCGGCAAAGTTGGCAAAGGCACCCTAGTGAACATCAGCCTACGCAAAGATGTACCAAAAGTGGCCGATACAATCAATTGCGACGAGATTGGCGAGAAAGTGGCCATGTGTCGCTGCTGGCGTTCTAAGAAATTTCCCTACTGCGATGGATCGCACAATCAGCACAATACCGCCACGGGTGACAATGTCGGCCCGCTGATTGTTAAGAAGTAGATTTGGTTTTTTTGGCTAATTTGATGCCGACATTGAGTGACGTCATGCTTCATACTTTTAGTCCCTCACTTGATTCCTCTTCTTTTGATTTCCATTGCATTAGCTCAAGTAAAATTAAATATTTTCTATACTGTAACAAAAAGGAGGTAAATTTTTTTCAAGTTCATTGTTCTATTTAGTTTTAGTCTAAATTTTGCTACTTTTAGTAGTTCTCTAGCAGTTAGTAGTTACCTTAGCTTGTATAATATTCCATACTTTTAGTGTGTTATACTGTTGCTCCAAATTACGCATTGCCACCGGTAATACTTTCGTTAATACTCTATTCCTAATATTATGATTCAAATATACTGCCTTTAGTTTGCATCGCACTGTTGGATAAAATATCCTCAAATATGAAAAAAATGAAACCAACAAAAAATGATTCGGTTATTCGCGAAGCTTTTACTCAAAGTTTTATATTTTTTAATAAATCTACTAAAATGATATATTGCTTGCTTACATTTAGTGAACAGGCAAAATATGAATGTACGTTATGCATGTATATATATAGAGAAAGAGATAGATTTCAGCTTTACGCAATTTGAAACGTTCTATACTACTTATTTGGCCAACAGCGTTGGATGCAGACTGAGATGCTGATCAAGGATATCGCAACATTTTTTCTATTAATGAAAAATCCATCTTAAACGCTGCCATAAGAACCAAATAATACAACATGGTCATCAACAAACACAAGCAAACTATGAGGAACCAGACTGACTGTACAGCACTCCATCAATGTGGACAGACGGACAAAATATTCTATCGAAAAATTAAACTCTATACTTGGAAAAAATAGTTTCCCTCTTACTAATTCAGCACTGCAGGCAGACTGCATCGCAGTATTATGATAATACTTAGCCATCTACGATTAATTAATAAAATTCAATCAGTTATTTAGTCGTCAATCTGAATAATGTCCATTGGCTGGGCTTGTTGCTGACGTCTGAGCATCTGCTGCTGCTGCTGCTGTTGTTGATGCTGTTGCTGTGCAAGCAGCTGCTGATGCTGCGCAGGCGTCACTCCACCGATTGTTGTTGCTAGGATCGGCATCGGAGCTGCGGGCGCGGCAGCGAGCGGCGGCGGCGCTGGAAGGTGCTGCTGCTGCTGTGGCTGCTGCTGCTGCTGCTGAGTCATCGCCGGCCTCAAAGCGATTCGATTCGCTGTTGCTGCCGCTTGTTGCAGCAAAAGTTGCTGCTGTTGATGATGCTGCTGACGCAGCTGCTGCTGCTGGTGTTGTTGTTGTTGAACAACCTGACGACCGTTGAAGAACGCCTCGTTGTAACGAATCTGTAGGGATGGCAAATTTTTCAGAAACGTATCGCAATGCAACAGCGCACTGTCTCGGCAAGTCAGTTGAAAGCTGAACGCCGCCTCGAATAGCGAGGCCAAGCCCTCGGCAATCCGGTAGATTTTATTAGCCGGCACAACGCAGCGCAGCACATTCAACAGTTGGTCGTGCGTCCACAATGGGAACAGCGAGCGGCCGACGTGTTCCAAAGCTACGTAGTCGCCTTGGAGGGCGTTCTCAGGCAGCAAAGCCAGGTAGGGCCTAACAGTGCACAGGGTGATTGCTCGGCCACTAGTGAGATCGCCTTGCACTTTTAGAAACGAACAGGCGCCTAGCGCAGTCTCTTTGATTAACTGCTTCTGAATGCTGGGAGCCGATTGTTGAGCAGTAACTTGCTGCTGCTGCTGCTGCTGCAACGGCTGCGGCTGCTGGAGTTGACCGTCGGTTCGGCGACGTTTAGGGTCGCTTGGACCCAAGTTTGCTGCCGGCTGCTGTGGCTGCATCGGCGGCATCGGCTGTCTAACAGCATTAACTGCAGCTGCTGCTGGAGTCAGTTGCCGAGCATTGTTTCTTAACTGTTGCTGTTGCTGTTGTTGCTGTTGTTGTTGTTGCAGAAGCTGCTGCTGGTGCTGGTGCTGAATTCGGCGCACATTATTGGCGTTGGAATTTGTGGCGACTGAAGCGGCGGCGGCTGCTGCGGTTGCATTGCTGACTGGTGCCACGATGGGAGCAGCCGGCGGCCTGCCGTGAGTGATTGTTGCTGGGCCGGCCTGTATTAAAGGAATTAATAAATTATAAGAGAATTGAATGGCGGGTTTAACTATTTGTTCAATAATAACAGCTGTATGTCAAACTTGCGAGTATGTAGAATTTTAGGGTTAAGTTTATCACTATATAGCGCATTTTTATGTGCTGCTTCTATTTTTGAGTGTCAGTGAGGGTCGTGAGAGAGATTTTAAAGTTCATTAATGGGGAGGCGATTCTTAAGTGTTATTGATGAGAAAGATTCATGAGTCTTTGAGAGGAGATTCTAAGGTGTCATGGGTGGAGATTCTAAGGTGTCATTGGGGGAGATTCTAAGGTGTCATTGGGGGAGATTCTAAGGTCTCATTGGGGGGAGATTCTAAGGTCTCATTGTGTGAAGATTCTATCTGTCAGTGAGAGAGATTCTCAAGTGTCATTCGGGTGAGATTTTTAGGTGTCATTGGGAGGGAGATTTTAAGGTGTCATTGGGGGAGATTCTAAAATCTCATTGGGGGAGATTCTAAGGTCTCATTGGGGGAGATTCTAAGGTCTCATTGGGGGAGATTCTAAGGTGTCATTGTGTGAAGATTCTATCTGTCAATGAGAGAGATTCTCAAGTGTCATTCGGGGGAGATTTTTAGGTGTCATTGGGAGGAGATCCTAAGTTGTCATTGGGGGAGATTCTAAGCTGTCACTGGGAGGGAGAATGGAGATTCTACGGTTTTTAGGGGGAGATTCTTAGGTGTCATCGGGAGAGAGATTCTAGGGTGTCATTGGGGGAGATTCTCAAGTGTCATTTGTTGAAGATCTGTCATTGAATGAGGCATTCTAAGAGTCATACGGATATGATTCAAGATTGTCATAAAGGGGGATTCTAAAGTTATCATTACAGATCAATCTGTCCACCTTACCTGTACAAACTGCGCCCCATTGAGGACAGGTATCCCATTCGCCGTGGCAAAAGTGCCTCCAGGCCCAGTGACCAGCGGAGCAACGCTGATCATTGTGGGCCGGTTGACGGCCATCACGTTGAACACGGCTGGCTGGTGCAACTGCTGAATTTGCTGTTGCTGTTGCTGCTGCTGCTGCTGCTGCTGCAACTGGTGCTGATAGCGCGTAATCTGGCCAGCTAATCGCAATTCAGCGTGGCTAGCAACGTACTGAGTAGAGCCAAACGGATTAATAATATTTAATTCGCGAACGTTGCACTCTGTTAGGCGTTCAATCATGTCCAAGGACACCATTTTGCTCAGCATGCCCATCTGTACTCGCAGATTCAGCCTTGGCGAAACAGAATTAAAGAATGCGCACTCTTTAGGCGAAGGATAGAAACCGAAACCTTCGGTGTCAGGCAGGCCAATATTCATGCCGCAGCTGTGCAGATATGTGTAGGGCAAGAATTTGATCTCCTTGCGAAATACGAACGGGCAGACAATGTTGTTGATTTGTAGGAAGCCGCCTTTCATCTGGTTGAGCTCGTCTAGACTGATGCCGACGCATCTGGGGAGGGGGTAGGCGGCGGTTCTGTTAATGAACGTCTGATGCAAAGGCATATTTGCCAATGTGAAAAAATCTATTGATTTTAATAGTTTAATAAATTTATCTGGACTATATCATACGGAATAAGCATGTCAGTCTATGAGAATGGGATCTGATGCTATTGACTGAGACCTAATCCCGTGAGACTGGGATCTAACCCTGTGAGACTGGGATCTAACCCTGGGAGAATGGGATCTAATCCTGTGACACTGGGATCTAATCCTGTGAGACTGGGATCTAACCCTGTGAGACTGGGATCTAACCCTGTGAGACTGGGATCTTACCCTGTGAGACTGGGATCCAATGCTGAGACTGGGATTTAACCCTGTGAGACTGGGATCTAATGCTGAGACTGGGATTTAACCCTGTGAGACTGGGATCTAATGCTATGAGACTTGGATCTATATAATGCTACGACACTGGTATCTAATGCTATTAGACTGTGATCTAATGCTATGAGAATAGGATCTAATGCTATGAGAATGGGATCTAATGCTATGAGAATGGGATCTAATGCTATGAGACTGGGATCCAATGCTATAATTAGGCTAAAAGCATAAGAATCGCTTACCTATTAGCAGCTATATCAGCGTAGCAGCGGCGCACAGCATTATAAAAGTCCATAAACTCTTCGAACTTCACAAGCATGTTGTCTCGCTTAGAATAATCGTGCTTGCCGTACTCGCTCAGACAATGCGACTCGTTAATCTCGTTAATAACAGCGCCCTCTTCCTCCGACATGTACGAACTGCGCAGCGGCGGTCGCTTCTTCAGCTCCTCCGGATAATTGTTGGGAAAGCGCCACAACAGTTTGAGTTCGACCATGCGAACGACAACATAGGCAACTTGGTCGCCTTGTAGGCGTCGATAAATTTTCGGTATTGTAGCGCCGTCAATTTCGGCGAAGCTGAATTGCACCTGATTGGACGGCGGCTTCGCGTCTGACGAGTTCTTAGTCGAGGCAGCGGAGCTTGCCGACGTCCCCGCGGAGTTAGCAGCTTGCGCAATCGGAGCCAGCACTCTGGGCCTGATTGGACGCTGGTTAGCTGCATTAGCAGCACTGCCATTGACGCTGTTGTTATTGTTAACAGTGTTGTTATTGTTGTTGTTGTGGTTACTATTGTTCTGCGTTGTCGAACATGAGGACAACGATGATTTCTCGTTTTTCACTCTGGCGTCGGACATTTGGCCGTTGCCTGTTGATGAGCCTAGGGAATTAAAAAGTATTATTCAATAATTACGATTACTTAAGGTTTGTTTGTACTTTATTGAAGCTAACTAATTGGCGCTAATATTTATTACAGTGCGTCCAATCACGCATGATTATATTTAAACTGTTTTCACGCCTTAAATACTGGCCAAGATAGCGAGGCCATAGACTAATTTAATTTCAGCAACAGAAGTGGCTGACGGACTTTTAAATCTGATTGGACGCTATAAATAGCTTATTCAACATTTATTCATCATATCTTTCCTCATAATCGTTGACAGTTAATAAATATCCATGAAGATATTTTAAAAACGAGGCTTCGCAGCCATTGGTCGAAGGTCGAGTGGACGTAGCTCAATCGCGATAGCTTGGATTTATATGAAAACTTCTCCAGAATTATCGCTGTTTACGAATTTTACTTTGTCTTTGTTTTAAGCACTGAGATGACGAGTTAGTAGGAAGAGCTGTAGATTTTAAGTGTCAATATTTTTGGAAGTTGTTTACTTGCATGTGCTCGGGTTAAGAGTATTATTAGCTCCTTACTAATTATTGTGACGTCTTCGTCAAACAAAAATAGTAATTATTAACATCACATCTATTTAGATTATTTGCAATCATGACTGATTAAAAATGACCTAAAATGTCCGTTAATGTGACGCAAAATAACGCACTAAGACTATGTGAAAATGACGTAATTTTCATCTTGTGCGCTTAATAAGGTTTAGCCAACAATAAGAATTTTGACCCGAATCTTCTGTGTGTGTGGGTGCAAGAGGCAGCCGGTAACTTCTTCGACTCACTTAATGGAGTGACAGATGTCAAACAGTTCGTTACTTAATAAATTTCTGAAAAAAATCAGATAGCTTATACTGCCCGGGTTTTACAAGCATATTTACTTGACTATTATTGCTACCAGTTTTCAATTTAGTTGAAATCATTTCCGTTATTCTTTGCTTGTGGACTGCAGATACATTGATTCATGTATGACTAGGCACATCTCTATAGTTTTTTTTAACGGACAAAAGCGTATGCGTGTGCTTACAGTGTGTTAAACTAGTAATGTTGCTTATAATGCACCATGTATTAGTTTTAAAGCACCACATGCTACTTCCATATGTACACGTGCTTTTATTTGGCATCCTTTGTCGAGATCTTTGTTGTATCATTCTTTTGATTTCTTTTGAATATTTTGTCTATTGATTTTGTTTTTGCAGGAAGATTCAAAGGATTCGATTCAATGTAACCAATCGATTCCCAAAAGTACGCCAGTTTTTTATGGCGATAAAACGCAATAACTACTATAAGCAAGTGGCAACTTAGCAATATAATAGCGTCAATTATCACGAAATCGACTATAGAATAGGCAGGTACTCGTAATTTAATAGACGCGCTTAGAATGTAGGCGCTCCGATGTTTACAGCACTTCGTTAAGTACACTTGCAGTTCAATTAATGTACTAAAAATTTTCTTGACCTTAAAATGTTTTAATAAGAATTAGGAGCAATTCTTTAGCAGCGTTACCATGACCAGTGAAAATAACATTCTTGACACACATTAAAATGAAATTTGTGAAGGTGATAACTCCATGTAGGAAAAAAGACAGTCAAACGCATATTATTGACAATGCTTACCTCCAAATGTACAGCTGTGACTAGGTGCTCCTTTAAAGCTCTTTGACTCTTTGTGCAATTCGGAAAATAGAATTGAGGGGCTTTTTAATTGGATAAAAGTCCCTTCTAGGTTGGCTTCCTAACAGCACTAAGCAAACAGAGCTTATTTTGTTAAAAATTTATCAACCTATCATAAACGCACTCAATTGTGTACTAGCGAGATGCAGATAGAATAGGCTAAAGTGGCAGTCAAGGGAGCGACAGGAGTTTGACCCGAATAAACTTATCCTTAGTGGGACTAAGTCGGGGTGTGTTGATATAAGCAAAGAAAAATCGATAATTTCTTATCGCACAAAGCGTGGGCTAATTTTAGAAGGCGATGTACAAATGTACATCTTAGCCCAAACCTCTAATAAGGTTGCGAATACAGTGCGGCTCCACAGAACTTGGCATTTAAAACCAGGGGACCAAATAAATATGTACAAGCTAGAAAGGAGAGGGGTAAAGGAGAAAAAATCGATAAGTTGCTATTGGCTACGAGAGCGGCGGTTGAGGGGACGAAATTCTAGCCCGCATAGTAAAGCGAAACGTTTCAGGCCACAGAGCCTTCTCTCCAACATAGCTATTGTACAGGGAGGGTCTTCTGAGGGACAGAGGGGTAGAGAAGCGGGGTTTGCGTTGTGCGCCAGCCAAGAAGGAAAGACAGAACTTGATGGGGGAGGGTTTCAAAATTACACTGGCAGTGGGCATTCAGAGCAAACGAGATTTCCGAAAGGTTAGGAAGGATAGGAAGGAAAGGGTTTCCCTAAAGCGAACGCTAGAGCGAGTGAGTAATGCGCATACAGATTGTATAGCCGCTATATTTGCACCACCCAGTATCAGTATCACTAGCAAAGAAGATAATGGGGCCAAAATATGGTGCTCGGATCTGCTTAAGCAGCTTCGTTTGCGTAATTTTTTAAATAGTACTAACAATCCGACTGTTTTAATTCTTGGGAAGTAAAGCATTCGTCCCATGTGCGTCAAATATTGACACTAAAAAGACGGTTTCTACCAATTAAAGCCTGCTTTTTTTCAGAAATCATTACAGGTAAGAAATAAAGTGAACGGAGATCTCAGACTGAGTCTTGTTTTTTATGACGCTAGTGCAGCAACCAACAACAGATCCCGAGAATAAGATTTCGACGTCAGCAATGTAGTTTTGTTTGCTTGTTCGTATTTAAGATATAAGCAAATAAAAAAATGATGTGTAGCAAATGTATAGCATGTAGAGCAAATAAACATGTATAGCAAATAAAGGGTCAATCTGCTCTTGGACTTCGTTGATATTGTCTTCGGATTTTTTAATCTTCATTAACTGACAATGCGCGTAGAAGTGTGACAATAATTACACCGTTTATATAGCTTTAAAAAGTGTGGTCAGATTTAGGCAGAAAGAAGCTTTCAGAATTGATTAGAATAAAGAATGGTAATACTTTTTATATTGCGCGCAGATGTTAAGGTATTACACCCGTAAGTTTTTACACTAGTAAGGATGCCGTAAATGACGCTTTTTATAACAGCGATTTACAGAAACATGCGTCCAATCTAAATTTTACTGGAGCTGTGTTGGAGGAGATTTTAGTCAAGATTTTATATAGCCAGGACTTAAAAGACAAAACTGGGCTAGTCAGTACAGTCACATTTGTTGTGGCTCTTCAACTATACGCTTGTGCTAAAGTGCTATTTATAGATCCAAAATATAGAACTATATATATGGTACAAATAATAAAATATATTAACAATTAATTGAAGAGTAACATTCAAAGCCAAACATACCAAAGTGATACGACAGATTCGTCGAGCCCAGGTTTAAAGCTGTATCAAGTCCTCTCTTCGCGGTGTCTGCTTGCAAGTCACTGTACTTGCTGTGTTCAACAGACTATGCACATTTAGGGGTGACATAAAAAGAGGCTTGAGTTGGGGTAGAAATTATTGATCGAAACCAAGTGGTTTCGTGACGCTTTCTTATTGGCTAGGCATAAAATAACTGGGTGCTGGTTGGCTTATCGATTTACCAGTTTAACAGCAACCTCCTCCTTTGCTTACTCATTTTACACAACCGCTTTACTTTTGCTGTAGAAATCGCATTTATTTTTCACGCTCTGCTTCGTGTTCCATGGTCTCCAGATTGAACAGGAGGGAGGGAGGGAGGGTGTGTTAAATGCACAGGGCGCGCGGGGAGGAGAGAGAAATTTGGGGTGACGGCGTCTGTGCGTCTGGAGGATAAGAAGAGCGTGTGTTTGGTATAGGGGGCCGGGTATGGCTACTCCCAAATTTTAGATGTACATAGACTCGGTGCGCACAAATTTTTCAATTGCACTCCCGCGCGATTTTCCAGCGTGGGGAATCCAAATAGACAGTTTTTTCTTTGTTACTGGCTTCCCAACAGCCAATGCTCACATTTGTACGGATGAAGAAATAAGCTGATAAGAAAACTTGCTATTAACAACCTCAATAATTACCTAATTAATGGTGCGGAAATTCTGCTGTTAGATAGCGGCTAGTGGGAATGCCAACAATACTGTATGGTATCGAGTCAAGTAAGTTAATAACATAATTCTGCAATCTGAATAGCTTAGCAGAAATTAGAGCGTAAATTGGGCATTATAAAAGATTTTACTCTTTTAAGTTAACTAATCTGAGTTTACCACTGCACTACGCTGTCAAATAAGTTTTAATGAGTTTTTAAGACGATTGTCAATTTGAAGTCGTTCAACATCATTCAAGCTCACACATTTTCTAAGCGCAAGTCGGCAAGCCCTTATTTATTGATTTTTTAGCCTGACCGACTACCCATGTTTGCCAGCCAGAAGGATAGAGTTAAAAATCTAAACAAAAGCAAATCCTAAATTCCTATTCCTTAAGTAGAGAAGCAAGGAGCAAGGGCAGACTGGCACATACTGGCTACATGTAATGTATTATTTCCCCAACGCCCATATTGGCAAAGGTCGAACGTCACGTGACAGAGCCATCAACCAATGAGCGACGAACGAACGTATTATAACAAATGATAATAATGCAAAGTCGACGGTCACATTGCCCGATTTCTTGTAAAAGTGAAAAATTTGTATAGAAATATAGCAAATGCGTCAATTTCCTACTACATGTAGCTATAATATACAATTTATATATTCAGCTTAGAAACTGATTTATAATGTGCGTTGGAGCAACCTAAGAAAACTTAAATGGGGTGACCAGATCCAGCTAGCAAATGTTATAGACCCTAATAGAAAAAGGTTCCCTAATTTCCCTAATCTTGCAGCTGAAATTCGCCAAAAGGTTCGCCAAAAGAAAATTTTGCTGCCACACTTGCTGATTCTCAAGGCGTTTCAATTTCTATGTACTTTAATAAATTATGGTAGCTTTATAAACAAATAAGAGTGCAAACGCTGTATCTTCACAATTTGTAAAATAAATTTTTGTGATCATTCAGTGTACTGCATTTATACAATCCATTTATAGTCTTGGTGGGTGAAAATTACGAAGCTTAACTTTTTTATGTGATCTGAGACACAGTCAGAGATATCAGCTCAGGGGAGAATACTTTTTAATGTCCGACAGTGTACATGGTTCTGGCACTTGCTGTACCTGGTGGTCTACATAGTACATAGTACATGTACACCAGATCACAATGGGCATTGATGAAAGCATGAGAAAATTGTAAATTCTGTTGCAATTGGGAAAATTTGACATGTCTGAAGGTAAAAACACATTAATGGCTAAAACAGAATCAAGTTTTTGGTTCTACACAGGCCATTCTTGGTTTCAGATAATTATTACTGCATGACTGTACATGTACATACAATTGACAGTTTCATTAAATCTGGAGACATTTGAATTATGTCAACACATCGATTGAAAGTTTATTAGAATCCCCTTATTGGAGCGCAAATCATTTCCACAGAAATTACAAGGGCTTTATCTTCATGTGAATTGACTTTAACGAATAATGCGGTCCTTTCCAAGTCTTCCAGACGATACCATCGCACCGTTTATCTGGAATCCTGCCGCCTTGATAATACTGCCCAGTCGGGTTTGCTCGATAGCAGGAGAAGTACCAGAAACCGCCGCGGAACCGCCTTGCACAGCTCCCGCCAAACTTTTTGTCCACCAGATCGTTGTCCGAATCAAATGTGCTAAACGAAGCATTCGAATGGCTGCTAAGCGAATCGCCAACGCTCTCGTCACCATGGAAACGGTCCACCCGAAGCTGATAATTGTGCTGTTTACCTAGAACAATGAAACTTTCGTAATTAACGTGCTTCACCTGGCCTTCCCAATCTTCCAGAACTATCCAAAGTCGGTACTGGCGCCTCGAAGTCATTTCTGATAGTGCGTCCAGTCCGAGGAAGTGCTCTCCAGATGGATCTAAAAGTACATTCATGATAAATAGTATCAGTCAAGTTATGCGCGACCCCTAAATCCCCCATTGCCTATACTTAAACATGTTTTCAAGCAGGTTCTTTTGATTTGCAAGTACTTTTTTATCGTACTATTGCATGTAGTCAAATAAGTGAAAAAAAATAAAATGGAGCTTGCTGTATATTTGCTCACAACTTTCACGACTAAATTATTGGCACTGTATTTCCAACCATTTAAAACCATGTAATTCCTTAACGACACGAGCCTTACATAACATTTACCGGGCCATTTACCATTCAATAGCAAAAATTTATCCGGTTTAAACCGGTTCTGTGGAGTGTTACCCGATCCTACAGTGGAGAATGTCATCTTTTACCCGTCTAGGCGGCTTCAGTCCAATTGAGGGCAACGTCTTTACTGCACATTGCAGCCCGAGCGGGATTTCTAAAAATAGACGTCCTCTTCTAACCTCGTTTTAGCCAACCCCTCCCTCCGCCTGACTGGCTCACTGCGTGCGTACAGTTTATAGTTTTCGTCTACAGCCCTGCCTCTTGTGTACATACTTTTTAAAGCACGGGAACAACTGTATCTCTTTGCCATGTCACATCACGCGTGAAGCGCGTGACTAATAAAATGTACATTTTATGACTCTCTTTATGACAAGATTCAATGATTTGATTGCAATTTTACATGCAGATAGTTTCTCGAGGTCACAGCTTAAAGTTCAAATAAATTGAGCCTCCAGATTAGAAAAAAAGCAAGGTAAAACTTGCTTTGTACATCTATTTGTTTGCTCCAGATGACCAGATTTTTTACTTTTTGGCTTATGTTTAATATTAACTGTCATGTGATGACCTTCCTTGTTACAGCTATTGTCACACGAATAGTTAATTTTTCCAAATCCAGAAGCTAATGATGATGAATTCATCGATAGAAACCCTTATCAAGACTTGTGGTCGTCCTATAATCCCAAAAATTCTTTCTCAGCAAAGGACCCTATTCGACTTTCAAGAAGCTGTCGAAACCCCTTTCCATTGTTGCTTAAAGACAAGAGGAAAGTAGCGATGCGGGAAAAGAAAGGCTTAATTGGGAATAGAATTAAGTACCAATTTATTTGTAGCTTGAAACTTGTGACAAGAATTATCATTTCTCTCATCGTCTTTATTACATTACATTGCTCATGGTCTATACCTCCTGATTGAAGTAAGCAGTATGAGATTTTGGTGACATATTTCGTTCGCTTGATTGACTATATTTATTATCTATGAGATTCCATGGTTGATTAGGTGTAAAGGTGTAGCTCGTAATTAATTTCGGGGATAAAAAAGTATATTACATGTACATCGAAGCATAGCAACTAACTCACCGCCAAATCCGGTTTGATATGATGTCCAGTTACGAAAGAAATTGGTTGATCCATCACTGCGGCTCAGAACATAAGTCCAGCCTTGATTTCGCATGTCGCAACGAACCTTCACGGGCCTGGCCACACCCAAGTTCGCAATGAAAACTCCATCGGATAAATCTGACCTTGATTTCTCCTTAGCATAGATCTCCGAGCAGTCTGCAAAAATAAGTTTTTATGGCAGATAGTAGCACCCACTAAACTGATGACGTCACACCCATTCGCAACCGATTCGAAAATATGGCTAATAAATCTGCGCTGGGATAAATTATATAGAGTAGCATTAGCTCACCTTGAATCAATGATTTGCCATTGATATTGGGAAGAATAGCGTCGGCAGTATTTGCCATAAAGTACTGTTGTCGCTGATCATGCGGGTGAGCCTGTTGCTGCGTGCCGCCACCGTCTTTCATCATCGAAGGCATCGCTGGGTGAGCCGCCATGGATGCCGGCTGCTGGCATTTGCAACTGTTCTGCAGTCTATTCAACTGATCTGTCATCTGCCTGATTCTCCGTTCTAGCCGTGAAATGCGGCTATCCGATTCTTTTTTGAACCTCGAGAGCGAAACATTCCATCGCCTTTGATTAGCCTTGTGCCCGCTCAACGTTGCGGCCTCGAGTGCTTGGATTCGCTGGACCAATCTTCGATTCTGATGAACCATTCGAGCAAAAATCAGTGCAAATCTATCTTCGAATTCTTCGAGTTTAGGAATCGTTGCTTCGTTGTCGCTGTTGCTCGCATTTCGAACAGTCGTTTTGCTAATTCTGTCCAACTGATTCTTCATGTTGTCCAATCGTCTAGACAGATTTAGCATCGATTCAACTGTTGCTGCTCGCTTACTGAACAAACTGTCGAATAGTTTTTCCATGAAAATTGAATGCGCCAATGATTCGACCTGGTTTGCAACAATGCCCTCGTCTGTATTATCAACACGATCAGTCTCAATAGGTGAAGTTTCGTTCTGAACTGTTTTGGCTTCCTGAGGCGACTCTACTTGCTTCGATTGATTTTGCTTGACTTTGGCATCTTGACGCAATCGTGTTGGCAGTTCAGCTTCTTCCAGTTCTCCACCACCGCCAATTATTGGCGCCGTTGATCCGGCCATCTGTTGAGCTCTGACGATGCTGTCATTATCGTCAATAAAGTGAAGCTTAGCTGCGATTGGATGGGGCTTACGCGAGCTACTATCGAGTTTGATAGCGAAAATGCAGATAGATTGAGTTCTGTTGTTTGGTGATTTGCCGCACTGGAAGCACAACGATGCAAAGTCATTGTTGGGTGCTCTTGCGGCTGATTCAACGCTCTGATTTTCAACAGAATTTAAAGTCCCTGTGTTAGAGTTATTTTCTAATTGCGTCAGAGACTGACTATGTATTGTTGGAAAGAATACTTCACAAATATGCAAGGAGCTTTGATTCAGATTCTGAGCTGTGCAACTTCTGCATACAGTTTCAAGTTGTACCTGAGTTTTTGATTGCTTTGGAAACTCATTAGATTTGCTTTCTGAACTTGATAATTCAATTTTCTGAAAAATGCGACAAATCCAAACAGATTTTGAACGATCTTCTTGCATACATTTTGTAGTACACAACCGGAACCAAGAACTGCCTTCTCTTTTACTGTACATTGTTTTGTTCGTCTCAAGGTGCAAGCTCGTGTTTTTCAAATCGATGTCAGATACGGCTTCTCGAGATGAGACGTGTGTCTGATTAATAAATTTAGATCCCTCTTCAGCTGTCAGGTGATTTGTTAAATTCTCCACGTTTTGAGAGCCCATAGAGATGGAATTATTGTTATTTGAAACATTACTTGCATTCCGCCGCAGCAGTTCTTCGTTTTGTACATGTAGTTCTGGCTGTATTTGCTGCTGCTGCTCGGGCTGATGTTGGGATTCCGGCTGTTTCTCTTGCTGCTGCTCCAGCTGCTGTTGGGATTCCGGCTGTTTCTGTTGCTGCTGCTCGGGCTGCTGTTGGGATTCCGTTTGGTTCTGAAGATTTTCTTCTGGTTTTTGTTCATTTTCCGGTTGCTTCTTGTCTAGCACTGTTTGATCTTGTTCCTGATGATGCGGCAGACTCTGATCAGCCGTCGCAGGGCGGTTCTTCTCAGACGAAGCATTGTCGTCCGATTCTCTGCTTGAACGACTCTTTTCGGCGATCGCATCAACAGCATCCAGCAGCTTGTCGTCATCATTTGAGTCGTCTTCCCTGTCCTTATCCTGGGACTTTTGTCGGCTTTGAATTTCTCGTCTACTAACTCGATAGCGGCTCTGCTTGAACGATCTATCGAGATCGGCTTCCTTGTGAACGGAGCGAAGAAACGAGCATTTAATAAGCCGGTCAGGCGATTTCAGGCTCTGAAGCAGTCGGCCCTTTGCATAAGTAGACACTTCCAGCCGGTTCACTGGCATTTCGTTGTCTGTTAGCCAGCGCTCAACATCGCACAGATGCTCGTAGCAGCTAGTGTGATAGACGCAGATGACTAGGGTGGAGAAAATTATTCTTGATAGTAAATTTGGCATGGCTTCGGGCAGCTATTCGACGCAGACACGGAGTTTTCTTCAAAAACAAAAAAATCTGGCCGATTCAAACCAAGCAAATGCTTTTTAATACACTCCCACGCTGTCAACTTGTGTGCGTGTGGGGTGTGTAAGTGAACGTGGCTTTAATGCCACACAGTCACTGCAATGCGCCACTAATGCTCGTGGAAATACTTCTACCGAAACTAGAGCAGCCTGGAAAGAGATTCGACTGACGTAGCTGAGTTAGTTGAAAAGGACTTAACTTCTGGCAACAGCTGTAGCTTCTCGTAACCACCCCCTATCCTTGGTAAGCCCACGTCAGATGTCTCATGCTGACTGACTGGGGGAACGATATCCCCTCCTAACAAAACAATGCTCGCTGTCTGAATGCATGAATGAATGTACACTAGCCCAGCAATTGGCCTTGTGAGTACAATCTCCTGGGGTTGAATTGGTACGCGTGGCATACCGAGACTTTTGGGGATTGTTCGGAGTAGAGAATTTGAGGCCTAAAATATGGAAGAGGGGCGTGTTTCTGGGAGGCAGGATTAGACAGCATAGAGGGAGAGAAAGAGGGACACACTGAAGCGGAAGAAGCTATGCGTACACGTAGATTTTTAAAGCAGAGACAATACGTATCGGCTTACGATTTAGCTTACGTGGCAATTATTGATTTGTTAGCGAGGCTGCATTAACTTCATTCATATTGGATTGTGTTTGCCTTCCGTGACACAATTTTTGCGTATCTTAGCATAGGAAATGAAAGGACACATGCTTATAATTATTCGTATAAATGGAATGAAATGATAATTCATGCGTACTATTAGTTTCCCTTTTCAATATTTTTCAGGAAATAAAAATCCAATCGTTCGTATAGTTTCAGGAATCTCGTAATTTCGCATAGTTAAAAAACATATTAAAAAAGATTTTAAATTGTATGGAGAAAATATCTCACAGCTAGCTATTTCTTTAAAGAAGTTATTCAAGCAAACCACAACCAGTCACTTAGAATAAGGTACCGCAGCCTTATTTTGATGCACTGCTGTAGGACTAAGGCCACGTTTAAAGGGTCGCTGTTACCTGTAAGCATTGTTTTATAACTGCTGGGCTAGTAAAAAAGCAACTACTCTAATACAGAGCAATAACCGTTGACTCTCAGGCCAGCAATGTCAAACGACTCAGCCGATTTCAACAGAACCGAAAATCCACCGCCGCCGCAGTGCAGCTCTCGCCAATGCCCTCGTCAGGCAGTCGGCACGGGCCCAGTGTCGGGACTGGCGCTCTGCTCCCAACACTTGGAGCGCGACTTGGCCAGGGCGTCTGAACTGCAGGCCAGGCTGCTGCGCAATCTTCGCTTGCTGAGGGAGCCGGAGGAGAGGCAGCTGGCCCTGAGCAGAGAGTTCGACGCGCTAGCTGTTCAACTGGCCAGCGTGCAGCAGACTTTCGATTCTATTCGTGACAGCATCGAAAAATTCTCGGATAATGTTGTTTCGCAACTGCAACGGGCTCAAGATTCGATAGCTAGGAAACTTTCTGACACCAGGGAAGCGATGGACTGCGAGCGAGAGCTGACAGCTGCCGCCACCTCCGATGCTGATCGGCATCGAACAATGGAGAAGTTAAAATCGACCGAATTGTGGTTGGAAGAGGCCACGGAAAGATCGACGGAATATCGACGCACGAGAGGATCGACTAATCACCTGTTGGCCGGGGTCAATCAACTGAAACAGCTGATTGACAGAAGCATTGAAGATGTGATTGCGTCACCGACTAGTATGCAAATGGCGGCGACAACTGTAGCGGTCCGAGAGAACTTGACTAGCAGTCAAATTGTCCCCAGTCCGCAACCACTGTACCCGGTGATCAATACCGCTACCCCCAGTCTGTCTCTTCAACACACGCAGCAACCCTCGGCGCCTCCACCACCGTCATCGCAACCAGTCTGTCGACTTGTGAATTCCATTGACACGCTGCCAAGCGAACCGCATCACGTGACTGTGTGCACAAACACAACAGGATTCGTGTCTGACTCAAACAATCGACTGATTAAGGCGAGTACAGCATTAGCTTCATCGGAACTGCTGCAGCAGCATCGGCCACTGCCTCAGCCGTCTATATTTGTGTCATTCCTACCCGAATGCGTCGACTATCTGCTAGTGACGTCATTGAATGGACAAACAAATATTAGATTCCACAGCAGCATCGATTGGCAGGTATGGATCAACGGATTGCACTGCGACAACCAGCGTCAGATGTTGTTTATAGCGCAGGCAAATGCTGTGACTTTAACGAGCCTCTGCGGCGAACCTATCAGAGTGATATCCGGTAGAAGCCTTGGCGTGTCAGTTGACTGGATCAGCAGCATAGCCGTTACGGACAATCAGCTATGCGTACTGGACATCGGCAGCAATGTCATCCTGTGCGTTGACAGAGACTCCGGCAAGTTAAATTCTTTAATTCAGGGTGACAGCAACGGCAAAGATTTTTGCGCCATGCACGAACTGGCCCTGCACGAGGACCAACTGCTGGTGGTGACCAAGAACGGCCAGATCAACCGGTTGAACCTGTCGCATCCGGGTATCTACCCTGGTAGCCAGTCAGCCGGCGTCAGTTTTAACCGCCCGCCATGGAAATTTGCCGTTGACAGCGTCGGCCAGTTGCTATTCGCTAGCGACCCGCACGACAACACCGTGTATGCTGTAAGCACCGCCAGTAGCTCCGTTCGAGCTCCTGACGGAGTTACTCAGCAGAGTCCGCATTCTAAGCTCACAGACTCAACGGGTGCAGATGCCGCTCCAAGCCTTGTTCGCCCAATAGGACTAGCCGTGTTTCAGCTGCAAACTGAGTCTTCAAGGCGATTGGTGGTGGCGGACAGCGCCCAGATGAGGCTGTTCGTTTACGAAATCTTTTGATAGTTTAGTTTCTGCTCGAGAAAAAACGGAGGACGGTTTTTGAAAACATTTTGTATTACAGAACTCTAAGTATCTTCTGTTTCACGATTTTATCATTCGAAAGGGAAATTGAGAGACTTGTCTAACAGGGACGCTTTAAAATACATTCTTAACAAATTCTTAAGAGTTTTACGTCCATGTAAACAGAATCCTAGTGGTTCTTGGCTATGAGTAGTTGCATGCATTTGAGTGTATTCTTAATCAATGCACTTGACAATAAGTGGGTTGCGAACATCGTAATTGTACGCTCGTAGCTTACCGAAGCGAGTAGCTTTTCAAAAGGAGTTATTGTCTCCATAAACAGCGATGATTTGCACGCAGTTCACCAACTTTGTTGGAAAATACAGTGGATCTGTTTTTTGTTATAATTTTATTGGCTAAAGCTTGAAGTACGCAAAAAACTTCAACAACAGACTGCACGTTTAAAGAAAATTGATAAGAAATGAGAGTGACATGCAAGGGACCAATTAAATTGCAGGCCTCTTTCGGTGTCAGCTTATAGCAGATAACAGACCAGAGAAAAATAGCCGCAAAAACATATTTTAGCCACAAAAAATTCACCTGAAAAAGGCCCTAGCTAGGTGAACTAAGATAAACTCTGGCAGAACTTTTTCAGTTGAGGCTACCGATACGAAAATAAACTACCCGCACGAGCCTCGACATCAATGCGACGCTGGAACAGTGCCCAACTTTCTGAGCTGCAGCAGCAGCAGCAGCAACAGCAGCAGCAAAAGCAACAGCAACACCAAAAGCAGCGGCAGCAGCAGCCGTTCCCACCACCGTCACCAGCACTAAGGCGGATGCTTTCACTGCAGCGACCGCACCATTTTAATCGAGAGCGTCAATCAACAACAGCACCGCAGACGAGCGCTTCAGCCGGCAGCTCGACCAATCTGGAATTTATGTCAACGCCACTGCCGACCCCGACGCCGCTGACTCCGCCGCCGCTGCCGCCCAGAGGCCAGCTGGCACGACCGAGGACTGGCAGCGGGTTCTCCAGCATCGTGCTGGACGTGAACCGCCTGTTCCATCGAAGACGCGGGTCTTCATCTTCTTCGACAATAGCCAGTTCGGATTCTGATCGACGTCGGAGCGGGCGCTCAACAGACGGCGACGAGTCCGACGACGAAGGCGCCTGCGAAGAGGCCGACGAGGAGAGGGAAGTATTCGACAACGAGCTGCCGTCTGAAATAGTGCTCAGCAGCGAAACTGCTGGGGAGCCAGCTGGCACTGCGCCTCATGTACAAGCTGAAGCCGCAGTCCAGGAGGCAGAAGACGCGTATACGGAGATCCCACTTCAAGTGCAGGCGTTCGCAGCTTCCTTCAACGTCGCAGTGCCGGTCACCTCGACAGCAGCATCCGCAACCGAGGCCTTCATCGTACGGACAGTCCCGGGCGTTTCTTGACACCCTGGAGACGTTGAAGACGCCAACTATACCCGAATCGGATCCTGAGTCGCCAACAGTGTACACAACTGACTGCGAGGATCGCTATCATCAATACATTTATCAACGCTTGCGTCATAATACTTCATCGGTGATGCTGTCAGCTGGCGAGGACGGTCAAAATCAGTACAGGTGAGTCACTGAGCCTATCTCAGGTGAAGATAGTCTACTATGCTACTGTGGAATACAATATGATACTTGGACTCTCTGGGATTTTGCGCGCAGATGGGCCTCACCAGTTCCCAGCTCTGCCTCGCATCAGCTGCGATCGCCAGCTGGCACCAGTGGAGCAACCGGGCCTCAGACGGGTTTCCCATTCGTCTCGCATCTCGCTAGTCAGCCAATCGGCCTCTTCACTGCCAGGCGCTGCTCCGCCTCGTGCATCGTCCGCTGCCGAACGTCGGGTTTCGCGAGCATCGAGGGCGGTGAAGCTCAACTACGAGTTCAGCACGTCTAGCGGAAAATTTTCGCTACAGAGGCTGGGCTCGCAGAGCCTGTCAAGGCTGGAGGACATGGCCCAGGTAGGCAGCAGCGAGCAGGGCACCAACTACAAACGCAGCTACGTGTCGCTCTATCAGCCGCTGCATCCGCTATTCCTAGCCTTGAAAGTGTTCGGCGCCTTCCACACCAGACAGAACAAAGGCAGGCCGGCTGGCAAGTTCACGCACAGCTACGTCTACTCCGGCATCGTGATGCTGGCCCTGTGGTTCAACGTAATTCGCTATCTGTTCGTGTACGACTGGGGCCAGGAGCGGTTCGACTCGCTAATGTTTCTCAAGCTGACGCACCACGTCATCTACATACAGGCTGCCGTGGCTTTGACCGTTATGTTTCAAGCGTCTGGCAATTTTCCGCGATTTTTCAAAGCCTGCCACGAGTTTATGAGCCGGCGGCACAGCCTCACTTATCGATACTCGCTAGCTAGGCGGGCCAAGGTCTCCGCCGTGTTCGGCTTCGGCGTTGTCGCTCTGGAAGTAATCGTGTTCCTCATATGGGCCAATCAAGCTGACAGCGAGTACTACAAGACCTTCCTGCGGCCGTACACTTATCTGTTGCCATGGAGCGACGCTTCTAAAGGTGTGCTAGGATTTTTCTACCTGACATTCGACATCTATATGTCGGCCGCCTGGGTGTTTCCAGCTTTGTTATTCTGCAATTTCACTTGGATTTTTGAACGAGAATTTCGTTTTCTAGCTCACCGATTACAGCTAGCCTGCACCAACGATCACATCTTTGTTGGCGACATCGAGAAATTTCGACTGGAATCGTGGCGAATCAGCAAATTGGTGTCGGCGTTCGATCAATTGTTCAACTTCTACGTGTTTACAGTGTTCATCACGGATATACTCAGCGTGTGTCTCATCCTGTACAATCTGATTGTTGGCACCTTTCCTGGCAGCGGGATCATCATTGAGGTCTGGTTTTGGTTAGTCTTTGCCCTGTTAAGGCTTTTTGGCGTAACCATCTCTGCTTCTAGAGTTAATCAAGCGGTGAGTACTTTATGGTGTACTTTATGGGTGTGCGTAGTTAATGCGAGTGATTCAAGGGTGTGATTCATGGCTCCTTGGTGTGATTCAAGCGTTAAATTGGCTCCTAGGTGTGACTCAAGGGTAAACATGCCTCCTAGGTGTGACTCAAGGGTGAACATGGCTCCTAGGTGTGATTCAAGGTTGAACATGGCTCCTAGGTGTGTTTCAAGGGTGAAAATGACTCCTAGGTGTGATTCAAGGGTAAACATGCCTCCTAGGTGTGTTTCATGGGTGAGCATGGCTCCTAAGTGTGATTCAAGGGTGAACTTGGCCCCTTCTAGGTGTGATTCAAGGGTGAACATGGGCCCTCCTAGGTGTGATTCAAGGGTGTACATGTCTCCTAGGTGTGTTTCAAGGGTAAGCATGGCTCCTAGGTGTCGCTCTAAGGTGACAATAGCTCGTAATTTCAAGGCTCAAGACTGATACAAAGTATAAACCAAATTCGTGCGCATTTCGAACTATTCTCTAGGCTTGCTCGCCGTTGAACATAATCCAGAACATGAACCTCAAGGATTACGCTGTAAATCCGGCTAAGATAGGCCAGGTATGTGGAGTTGTACTGTTTGACATTAGATAACTATTGACATATAATGACACATATAAATGTACTTTATGTACTTTTACCAACCGTGCCAGCTAATGATCTTCCTGAACAAGCTCACTATTGGGAATATCGGATTCACAGCTTGGAATCTGTTCACCTTGTCGAGAACTTCAACCATGACGGTGAGTATTCGACTGCGCTTATAAAGATAGATCTATCTTTCTGAGATAGAACCAATGGAAGAGAAAATGTTAATTAGAAGACGTGTACCCTGAAAGGCCTCCAGCAAACCAATTTGAGGTCACGTAGCCTATAGAACTTTAAAGCCAATTTTTAAACCAGATTATTTTTAAAGTTAAAGGAGCTCAAGCTAACAAAAATAGATAAGATATGTATTTTTTGTAGAGTACTGTAGAGAGGTGATCAAATCACAGAGAAATAACAACGTGCCCTCATTTTATTGTATACGTGCGTACTTTTGAATCGCCTCGAGGTAGAACTACAATGAAAATAATTCTTTGTTTTAAAAGCTGCCTTGAGAAATTTATTTTTAATTTTTTGAAAATTTTTTTAAGAAAAATATTAGGCAGATACATGTCTAACAGAGTAGAACCTGTGATACATTTTTATAAGGGTAAGAATTTAGACAAGATTATCCTAGAGGTAGAATCTGGGGGAGATTATCCTAGAGATAGAATCAGGAGGAGATTATCCTAGGGATAGAATCTGGAGGAGATTATCCTAGGGGTGAAATCTGGGGGAGTTATCCCAGGGGTAGAATCTCGAGGAGATTATCCTAGCGGTAGAATGTGGGGGAGATTATCCTAGGGGTAAAATCTGGGGGAGATTATCTTAGGGGTGAAATCTGGGGGAGATTATTTCAGGGGTAGAATCTAGGAGATTATCCTAGGGGTAGAATCTAGGGGAGATTCTCCTAGAGGTAGAATCCAGGGGAGATTCTCCTAGGGGTAGAATCTGGGGGAGATTATCCTAGGGGTAGAATCTGGTGGAGATTATCCTAGGGGTAGAATCTAGGGGAGATTATCCTAGGGGTAGAATCCAGGGGAGATTCTACTAGGGGCAGAGGGGGAGATTCTCCAGGAAGTAATGTCTGGGGAGACATCTCGTAGGAAAAAATTTGCGAAGATTTTCCCCAGCATGTTCAATATTTTATTGTTGTTAGAAATTTTAGAAAATATTTCAGAAAGGAAACATAAGTAGCAACCGTTCAATAGTCAGTTTCGTCTCTAGACGAAAAGCCCATAAAACTGACACAATCAATCAATAATAATCCGCGCCACTCATCCGTCACAACCCACCCCACCAAGATCGCAGCCATGATCATCACCTACACGGTTCTATTCGTGAAACTTGGCGCCAGCTACGGACAAGACGATCGATTGAAGCCGCCCGCAACAACAATAGATTTTACTGCGACGACTTCGCTATATAATAGTAGCACTTTACCAACACACTACTGACTGGCTGGGCTAAATCAGTAGAATAGCTGCGGACAATTTATAACATGTTAAAATCAACTAAAAAAAGCATAAAAACCGATTTATATACATTTTTTCCGCTAAAGCAGCGGAATTTTATTTTTTTTATGAACGATTGCTTCTTTCAGGCAATTGTATTGTCTATTGTTTCGCTAATTTATGACTGGGTAAGTTAGTCGACAGTAGCATTTAAGACAACAGAGATAACACAAAACTTTCACGCATTAGTTTGTGATAAAAATTAGAATAGCGAGAAAAAAACTCTCCTTGCTCACTACTCATACTACTGTAACGAGTAGGATGACGCAAATAAAATACCATAATTTATTTGCAGACACATACAATGTAGGTGGGCAAAAATAGTTGCTTTATTTAATAATCATTAAAGGGGATTATACAGCTGCAACGGAAACAGCAGCAAGGAGGCAGGCAAAAGTTTCAAGAAGTGCTACTTACATAAAAAATCTTGTAAGTAGTATAGCTGTACTAATGCGTATAATAATAATATATATACTAATATCATCGATAGTAAACATACCATAGGAAACCCCCGAACAACAACAAAAAACAACAAGTAAGACAAGGAAAGACAATTTTTTCAAGAGCAGACAACAAAGAGGGATGTCAAGGGATGCATGGGAAATAAAATAATTATAATTATTGTCAATAAATATTATAGAGGGAAAAACCGAAATGAAAATGCTAGAGACATTACAGCTGCTATGCAGCTGTAAATGACCAAAAAATAAAATTAGTTAAGACAAAGAGCCAAGCCGAAGTGCGAGACCAGGAGACAGGAAATCGGATCAAATCGGGTAGAGCTCCTATGACGGGACAGATTATGACCGAATCTTATGACGGGGACAGTATATGACCGATTTTTATGAGGGGACAGTTTATGACCGATTCTCATGACGGGGACAGTTTATGACCGATTCTCATGACGGTACAGTTTATGATCGATTCTTATGACGGGACAGTTTATGAACGATTCTTATGACGCGACAGTTTATGAACGATTCTTATGACGGGACAGTTTATGACCGATTCTTATGAGGGGACAGTTTATGACCGATTTTAATGAGGGTATAGTCTATGACCGATTCTTATGAGCCTTTTTAAAGATTATTTTAACAGAAAAACGACAACAAAAAACTGACGGGTTTTTGACAAGCTTATTTTAAAATATCGGTTACTGGCGATAACAGTTATCCGCTTATTCTAGGATATCCATAGTAGACCAACAACAATTGATTTAAAAAACCAAAAAAAATCCATAAAAAACTTTCAATCAGCGTTCAACATCTCAGCACTGACAGTTGTCAAGTGGACCAGTTCCATCACGGCCGCCGCCGCCACTGCCGCCCGATGCGCCAAGAGTCCTAGAACGAGACGAGAACGAGCCGGCGGTGAACTGAACGCCAGGAGCCGAGACGTTCGGGATCAACTTCCCCCGATTCTATTTTGGACAGGATCGCCCTGGCGCAGTGACCGAATGCGTCCTCAACATTCTGACCAGTTTTAGCCGACGTTTCCAAGAATAGCAGGCAGTTCTGCTGGGCAAACTTGGGCGGCTTCGGCCTGCGTGACCTCACGATCTGCTTCTAAATCGAGTTTGTTGCCCAGCATCACTATGGCGATGTTGGGGCTAGGCTAGGCTTCGCGCGTCGCTTAGCCAGTTGCTGAGGGCGTTGTACGAATCGCGCGAGGTCACGTCGTAGACTAGGAGGGCACCGGCCGCGCCGCGGTAGTAGGACCGCGTCACCGACTTGAACCGCTCCTGGCCGGCTGTGTCCCAGATCTGGGAGGTAAATTTGATCCTCTGCGTCTGCATCCTAGTTTTTTCCTATTTTACCCTTTCTTTCTTATCGGCTTCCTTTCTTCTCTGCCCTCCTCCTCCCCTGGTTTCTTCCCCCTCTCTGCCCTCCTCCTACCCCTAGTTTCTTCCCCCTCTCTGCCCTCCTCCTACCCCTAGTTTCTTCCCCCTCTCTGCCCTCCTCCTCCCCCTGGTTTCTTCCCCCTCTCTGCCCTCCTCCTCCCCCTGGTTTCTTCCCCCTCTCTGCCCTCCTCCTACCCCTAGTTTCTTCCCCCTCTCTGCCCTCCTCCTACCCCTAGTTTCTTCCCCCTCTCTGCCCTCCTCCTACCCCTAGTTTCTCCCCCCTCTCTGCCCTCCTCCTCCCTCTGGTTTCTTCCCCCTCTCTGCCCTCCTCCTACCCCTAGTTTCTTCCCCCTCTCTGCCCTCCTCCTCCCCCTGGTTTCTTCCCCCTCTCTGCCCTCCTCCTCCCCCTGGTTTCTTCCCCCTCTCTGCCCTCCTCCTACCCCTAGTTTCTTCCCCCTCTCTGCCCTCCTCCTACCCCTAGTTTCTTCCCCCTCTCTGCCCTCCTCCTCCCCCTGGTTTCTTCCCCCTCTCTGCCCTCTTCCTCCCCCTCATTTCTTCCCCTCTGCCCTCCTCCTACTTCCCCTGGTTTCTTCCCCCTCTCTGCCCTCCTCCTACCCCTGGTTTCTTCCCCCTCTCTGCCCTCCTCCTACCCCTCGTTTCTTCCCCCTCTCTGCCCTCCTCCCCCCCTGGTTTCTCCCCCCTCTCTGCCCTCCTCCCCCCCTGGTTTCTCCCCCCTCTCTGCCCTCCTCCTCCCCCTCTCTGCCCTCCTCCCCCTCGTTTCTTCCCCCTCTCTGAACTCCTCCCGCCATTGATTCCTATCTGATCTTCTACTGAACCTATGTATCTCCTTTATCCTATTGCTTTTAACCTCCAAGTAATCCCAGTTGCTCACCTGCAATTTAACAGTGCGCCCATTCACGTCAATAACTTTGCTGCCAAATTCAACGCCAATAGTGTGCGTAGAATCCGCTTTGAATTTGCGCTCAAGAAACTGATGCAACAGGCAGGATTTGCCCGTGCCAGCCGAACCGATTATCAAATATTTGAACAAATACTCGTAGGGATCGGCGGACGACGTCATGATTTAAATTATCGGAACTGGACTATGTGTCTGCTGAAATTAATATTGTATTTTTGAAATTCGCTAAAATTGACAATTACCTTATACTTAACGATTTAGTTAGTTCTTTTATTAATAAAATTTGAACATAAAATTCGTTTTATGCTACTTGATTAACATTAGTAGTCGAGATAGGATTAAACTTTATTATTTATTATTTACTAGAAATGCACATTAAATTGTCGAATAACACGTAGAAATAAAATGCATTACCATGCAAAAATTACGCAAAGAACTAGCAAATTAGTAGCCTGTAAATCATCATACTTTAAGAATGAAGGAAGTTAAATATTAATAATGCTTTTAGCTAAATGGAAAAAATTAGAAAATATTGCTGGCTTAAATATGCAAATCGAAAGACCTTAAGGTGCGTAACAAAAGTTTCAGATGCATAAAGTTTTGGCGGTTGGGAAATAAGGATATATATATTTATCGATACATATCGTCTGTTCCAAGCGACGCTAAAAAGTCCCATCAAGGAAGGCAAACACAGGGTGCCAATTAATTGCCAATTCGACATCCTTTTTAGTGACAGTTTTTCGTTTGCTCTTCAATGCAAACTCGTGCGCCGCTTTGCCCAATTGTTGAACAAAAAGTTCCGTTGCCTTGGCAACCGCCTAGTACAGCCTCTTTGTTTACTAGACGAGTGTCCGGGTCGGATTTCATAATTAGCTTCATCTTACTAACCGGGAAGCTGCATAGTTTAACTTCATTCTCGTTGTCAGCTGCCGCCCCTAGTAACTCAACGTTATCGTTGTCATTGTCTTGGTCTGTCTGCGCCGGTGGATCTTCCTCCATCGGCTCGTTATCGTCATCGTCACCTTCCAGTTGTTGACCAGCTTGAAACGGAGTGTCCAATTGCTCCGTCTCTAGTGCAGCTGCCGTCTCATTCTCGACATTGGAATGAACCGAGGCGTCGAGATCAACAGACTCGGCGGGCATAATTTTTTTTGCAAAAAACTGAAATAACAAAATGATTCCTTTATTGAAATTTAGTATATAGGACTAGCTATTTTGACCCCCCCACCGGTAACCCCCCTGACCGTAAAAATAAAAATGTTATAAATACGAACAATTTGATTGGCGAATCATTTTGCAGTCGTATCGAAGCGAATCGAGGTCGAGAGAAGCAGTTCTTCAAAGCAGATAAGTTAAAGCAGGAAGCCTTTGCTAGATCAGTAAAGAATGCGGAGTGAAAGATCAAAGCAAGATCAAAATAAGACAGTCGCTGAGCATCAAAGATTAACAGACGCGCAGCAAATTAGATTATCCTAGTGCCTAATTAAGAGAAAAAGGACTTCAACGGCTTGTGTGCGGTTGGCTTATCTAAAGCTTATTTTTAGAATTAGATCTTGATTTATTATTAGAGTTAATGCAGAAATTCTAATTCAGGAATATAAACCATCTAAAGTAGGGTGGGTAACGTAAAATAGGGATGGTCTAGAATGTACACTAGAAAGTGTACATTGTGCTGGCCCAGGATGGCAAGAGTGAATTTAGAATAGTGTACATTGTGCTGGCCCAAGATGCCAAGAGTGAATTCAGAATAGTGTACATTGTGCTGGCCCAAGATGCCAAGAGTGAATTTAGAATAGTGTACATTGTGCTGGCCCAAGATGCCAAGAGTGAATTTAGAATAGTGTACATTGTGCTGGCCCAAGATGCCAAGAGTGAATTTAGAATAGTGTACATTGTGCTGGCCTAGGATGGGCAGAGTGAGTTTAGAATAGTGTACATTGAGCTGGCCCAGGATGGGCAGAGTGAATTTAGAATAGTGTACATTGAGCTGGCCTAGGATGGGCAGAGTGAATTTAGAATAGTGTACATTGTGCTGGCCCAGGATGGGCAGAGTGAGTTTAGAATAGTGTACATTGTGCTGGCCCAAGATGCCAAGAGTGAGTTTAGAATAGTGTACATTGTGCTGGCCCAGGATGGGCAGAGTGAATTTAGAATAGTGTACATTGTGCTGGCCCAAGATGCCAAGAGTGAATTTAGAATAGTGTACATTGAGCTGGCCCAGGATGGACAGAGTGAATTTAGAATAGTGTACATTGTGCTGGCCCAGGATGGGCAGAGTGAGTTTAGAATAGTGTACATTGTGCTGGCCCAGGATGGGCAGAGTGAATTTAGAATAGTGTACATTGTGCTGGCCCAGGATGGGCAGAGTGAATTTAGAATAGTGTACATTGTGCTGGCCCAGGATGGGCAGAGTGAATTTAGAATAGTGTACATTGTGCTGGCCCAGGATGGGCAGAGTGAATTTAGAATAGTGTACATTGTGCTGGCCCAGGATGGGCAGAGTGAGTTTAGAATAGTGTACATTGTGCTGGCCCAGGATGGGCAGAGTGAATTTAGAATAGTGTACATTGTGCTGGCCCAGGATGGGCAGAGTGAATTTAGAATAGTGTACATTGTGCTGGCCCAGGATGGGCAGAGTGAATTTAGAATAGTGTACATTGTGCTGGCCCAGGATGGGCAGAGTGAATTTAGAATAGTGTACATTGTGCTGGCCCAGGATGGGCAGAGTGAATTTAGAATAGTGTACATTGTGCTGGCCCAGGATGGGCAGAGTGAGTTTAGAATAGTGTACATTGTGCTGGCCCAGGATGGGCAGAGTGAATTTAGAATAGTGTACATTGTGCTGGCCCAGGATGGGCAGAGTGAATTTAGAATAGTGTACATTGTGCTGGCCCAGGATGGGCAGAGTGAATTTAGAATAGTGTACATTGTGCTGGCCCAGGATGGGCAGAGTGAATTTAGAATAGTGTACATTGTGCTGGCCCAGGATGGGCAGAGTGAATTTAGAATAGTGTACATTGTGCTGGCCCAGGATGGGCAGAGTGAGTTTAGAATATTGTGCATTGGGCTGGCTTGTAAAGCAATTCTTAAGAAAACCTATTGAGCAAAAAAATAAATAAACAACGTGACTGAAATGAGAGTCTACTCAGACTAGTAACCAATGTCAATGATTTATTTAACTATGCATTGATAAAGCACAGCTAAAACTACGATTTTGATCATGGAAATAAACTTTTAGTGATACATATATAAACATGAGACAGCAAGCTATTAAATACAAAGACTAATTAATACACCCAAGTGCAAAATTTTGGGCAAATTTTATTTATATACGCTAGGAAAAAATACTGTAAATTTGCACACGATAAGCGTTCCTAAAATAACATTAAAATGCTACACATGCTACTTGCAGCTACTGCAAAAATTTTTCGTGTGATTCTTGTAAGTTGTTTTCTGCTGAAAAAATGAATTAAAAGATTCAACGTCAAACATCGATGGTCATCTTGTGATGTACGTCCAGAGAGCCAACAATGTCGCAGAATTCGGCGTAGGAAATCTTCCCGTCGCCGTCTTTGTCGGCAAAGATGATAGTTTTGTCAACAATTTGCTGCAGCTGTGCGTCCTTTAGATTGCTGCCAACCATCATTTTGAGCACCTGCAGTTAGATAGAGAAAATATTTTCGGATCATTAAAAAAATCAAATCTATCGAAAAAAACAAAGACTTCAAAACCTGAAAGAGCTCGCCGTTGCTAATATAGCCGTCTTTGTCCATATCGTAGATGCGAAACGCGAAGCGCAGCTTGGCCTCCTTGTCGCCGCGGACAGAGAATTGCGACATGCCTGCCGTGGGATAAATAAAAACAAAAAATAGGAATAGCTGGAAATGACACTTGATTATAATAGTTCTTCGCTTTTTGAGCGGAATAGATAAGATAAAATGATATATATGAGATCTCAAACGTGTCTCATGGTATATTTATAAGATCTCACACGTGTCTCATAGGATATATATGAGATCTCAAACGTGTCTCATAGGATATACAGGAGATCTCAAACGTGTCTCATAGGATATACAGGAGATCTCACACGTGTCCCAAAGGATATACAGGAGATCTCACACGTGTCTCAAAGGATATACAGGAGATCTCACACGTGTCTCATAGGATATACAGATCTCACACGTGTCCCAAAGGATATACAGGAGATCTCACACGTGTCTCATAGGATATACAGGAGATCTCACACGTGTCTCATAGGATATACAGATCTCACATGTGTCCCAAAGGATATACAGGAGATCTCACACGTGTCTCATAGGATATACAGGAGATCTCACACGTGTCTTATAGGATGTATAGGAGATCTCACACGTGTCTCATAGGATATACAGGTGATCTCACACGTGTCTCATAGGATATATATGAGATCCCATACGTGTCTCAGATATCTATGAATTCTATCACCGGATGCGTACGAAGTTTATAAACAGTTTTAAGGGGAGAAAGTGATTTAAAATTAAGATTCTAACTCCATGCAATATTTTCCACTATATTTATTCTCTTCTGTCACTTCAGCCAGAGCTCAGTAAAGAAAAGACAGGCCTTATTTTTACTGTCGGTAGGTTGGGAGTGAGGGGTACGGCTTGCATTCGCTTACTATTAGAAAAGATCTGTACTATTATTATAGCATTAGGATTAGGGTAACAAAAACAGCGCCTTATCCTGTCCTCTCTTGTAAAACTTCCCGATGTCAATATTATCCCTACTGTTTGCCTACTCCAATAAATCTAACTCGTAGCATTCCTCACTTGAAGATGCCTGTCGAGCACTAAAAATGGGGAAAAAAGTCTAATAGTACAAGAGCGTATAAATAACAATTAAGTAAACGATGTTTTCTCCTAGAATCTAATGAAGCTACAAAACTGGAAGGCATTATTCGAGAAAGAGGATAAATAAAACGCAGTTAGTAGGAATTCTTTTCCCTACATCGATCTATATACTATATACAAAGCTTAATGTATACAAAGTCAGTATAAATATGCTTTGCGGATAAACACAGCAACTAAAACCCATATCTAACTGACTGGATGGTTAGTTACGACCGTACAGAAAACTAGTTTGCCCCCCAACTACCTCAGTCAGTCAGTCAATCTTTATCTTTTGTTTTCTCGGCACCAGTTTACTTTCTTAGATCGTTCAAGCAAAATTATTCGGTTCGCTCCTGGATTCACAGAGACACACAAAGAAAGAGGGGTTGGCAACTAATTCTAAAGGGAAGGATAGGGAAGTGAGAGAGGATTAGACTAAATAATAGAGGGAGCTTTGTAAAGGGGGGGGGGAACAAATCCCTCTTCAATCTATTTCAGTTTCAGGTCAGGCGAACTTCCCGATTTTGCTTCACTTGCAGCTTGCCAAATTGCTAAATAGCAAACAGGGGGTAAGCGGGCAAATTTCGGATTTCTTTTTCGAGGCTTTAGTTCTAAGGGCTGGTCTAATGAGGCGGTGTGACTCTGTTGGAGATAGATAGGTGGTCTTTTTCGCAGACTTCGCAGAATTTACGTATTTAATAGGTGGGGCTTGCGCGTACACACAGATGGAAGAATAGATAAGAAGGTGAATGTACACTGTAAATGGGTTAGACGTGAAAATCGTGACTGTACATTGCGAAAGGCAGATCGGAGCGGCTGGGACCAATGTACACGCGCAGACCTGAGAGCATCAAATGTATATAGATTTTAGAAATTGTGGGTTCGATTTTTTTTTAATAAAGGAGATAGGCAGGAGTCAAATCACACAGGGTGAAACCTTAATAAGCTAAACCTAAAGCTGGTTAAAATGGTCAAACACATTTATGAAGAAATATAGCAACGCAAGCCGACAGGCAGGCAAGAGATAAATGCAAAAAATGCTTTTTAAAGCCTTGACAGCAAGCAGAGGGCAAGAAGGCTAGAACTGGGCGCTAGTGAAAAAACCAGATGCCGATTCACGGCTTAATGGATAGAGGTAGCAAGCAGGCAGGGGTTAGGGGGGAAGACAGCAAAATCTGGGGGCAGATGAAGGAGATCTAGGCGCAGCTGGTTGATAAGGGAAAAAAGACAGGGAAGAAAGTCCCAGGCTTGAAGCAGAAAATAAGAAAAAAAACAGCGAAAGTTAAAGCATATGGATGCACAGACGCCAAGTTACAGGCTAGTAACAAGTAACAGGCCTATTCGCAAAGGCGAAACAGGATAAGAAATATAGATTCAGAAGAGGCTAAAGGATTTGGCAAAGATAATGAAACCCGGGTATAAGGCAAGATATAATTTTTTTCTCTTGCGCATACACCAATTTATTATGAAAAAATCTTTTAGTTTACCTTATTGTGACTTTTCACATTTTCAAAAATAAGCAATCATAAATACCCAACCTAAGGCCTTGAGACAGGTCAGATACCCAATCTAAGGTCTCGAGGGAGGTCAGATACCCAACCTAAGGCATTGATAGAGGTCAGATACCCAATCTAAGGTCTCGAGGGAGGTCAGATACCCAACCTAAGGCCTTGATAGAGGTCAGATACCCAATCTAAGGTCTCGGGGAAGGTCAGATACCCAACCTAAGGCCTCGAGAGAGGTCAGATACCCAACCTAACGCCTTGAGAGAGGTGACATACCCAACCTAAGGCCTTGAGAGAGGTCACATACCCAACCTAAGGCCTCGAGAGAGGTCACATACAAAACATAAGGTCGAGAGAGAGAGGTCAGATACCCAATCTAAGGTCTCGAGAGAGGTCAGATATCCAATCTAAAGTCTCGAGAGAGGTCAGACACCCAATCTAAGGTCGAGAGAGAGGTCAGATACCCAATCTAAGGTCTCGACTCTCGAGAGAGGTCAGACACTCAATCTACGGTCTCGAGAGAGGTCAGACACTCAATCTAAGGTCTCGAGAGAGGTCAGATATCCAATCTAAAGTCTCGAGAGAGGTCAGACACCCAATCTAAGGTCTCGAGAGAGGTCAGATACCCAATCTAAGGTCTCGACTCTCGAGAGAGGTCAGACACTCAATCTAAGGTCTCGAGAGAGGTCAGACACCAAATCTAAGGTCTCGACTCTCGAGAGAGGTCAGACACTCAATCTAAGGTCTCGAGAGAGGTCAGACACTCAATCTAAGGTCTCGAGAGAGGTCAGACACCAAATCTAAGGTCTCGAGAGAGGTCAGACACCCAAACCTAAAGTAAATCTTGTAACACTCAGATAAATGACATAAAAAAGTAGGCTGAAGCACGCACCCTGAATAAACTCTTTGAAGTCAACTTCGCCATTCTGATCCGTATCAAAGATGTCAATAACTCGTTGAACTAATGGATTCTGCTGCAGCTCAGGCAGACGAAGAAACTCTTCAATGCTCAGGGAGCCGCTGCCGTCCAGATCGATCTTTTTGAATCGTTTGCCTAAACGACGAATCTCTTCGCTGTCGAAATGAGCGCACAGCTCGGGCATGGATAGTTCGCTACCCATATTTCAGCCGCTGCTTACAATGTTTCTTTAGAATCGTTTGCTGCTCCTGTAATTAAAAAAAAACAGATCAAGAAAAGAGCTACATTTTAGCTACTTTGATGTTTGCCAATAACTAATAAGCCGACCAATGACAGTTTAGATAGATGCCTGATCTGCAACCAACCAATAGCGGCTGATTGAGGTTTGGAAGGCTAAAACAAAAAAATGAAAAGAGATAAACTACGAAGATGACGTAAGAAATAGGGAAGATTAAGTGAATGGTAATAAATAATGAGTAAGAAAACAGGTGAAAAAATGAGGAAGAAAACAGGTGAAAAAATGAGAAAGAAAACAGGTGAAAAAATGAGGAAGAAAACAGGTGAATAATGAGAAAGAAAACAGGTGAAAAAATGAGGAAGAAAACATGTGAAAAAATGAGGAAGAAAACAGGTGAATAATGAGAAAGAAAACAGGTGAATAATGAGAAAGAAAACATGTGAAAAAATGAGGAAGAAGACAGGTGAAAAAATGAGAAAGAAAACAGGTGAAAAATGAGGAAGAAGACAGGTGAAAAATGAGGAAGAAAACAGGTGAAAAAATGAGGAAGAAAACAGGTGAAAAAATGAGAAAAAAAACAGGTGAAAAAATGAGAAAGAAAACAGGTGAAAAAATGACAAAGAAAACAGGTGAAAAAATGAGGAAGAAAACAGGTGAAAAAATGAGGAAGAAAACAGGCAGTGAAATGGGGCAAGAGAACGAATGTGGCACAGTATGCAAACAGACTATTATAGCCACTAATTCAGAAAGCAACTATGAGAGAAAGCAGATAGCCAAGAATCAACAGCAACAAAATACCAAAATAGAAGAAGATTAATGACACTCATAAGTCAAGTTAGCCGCACAGTGAGATTCTTGATGCTAAAAAAAACCCTCAATGATAAGTCAGAATGAAACTAAGATAAAAAAATCCCACTTTAGGATGATACCTGCCTATAAAAGGTTAAATAATAGTAAAATTGGTCAAAATTTTTATTTCTAATTAATTATTAAACTTAGCCGCATTCGGTGACTAAAGTATAAAAAATTATAATAAACATACAGGTAAAGTATTGTTAAGTTAATCAGAAATAATGCATGAAAACAGTTAGCTACTTAATTAAAATGAAGTGAAAGGCACGCTACGCTAAACGTGAAATATTGAAAAAAGTGTTCAAGCCATTTAATGAACTTGGCAAGAAAAAAATTACAAAATCCAGGCATAGGTAAACTTAATGTAGAAAAAAACTTTTCCAAAGCTACAGAAAGTTTTACTAATAGCCGAAGCAATAGAAATAACACTAAATTATAGATGGACTAGAAAAGAAATGTTTAAGTAAAATCGTTGAATTGGATTAAAAAATAGTCTAAATATGGTTTTAGGCGACATAAATAATCATAGAAAAAGTACACTATTATATAAGATTGTACTATGCTAAGAAACCGCATACAGCTTGTTAGGAAGGCTAATATAGACCAGGACCAGCTTCAAAACATGTAGGGAGCAGTTTATCTGATCTGTACGTCACCTGCATATTTTAGTAACACACCTGCTCTGTACTTTAACTGTACATCCCAGTACACACCTGCTCTGTACTTTAACTGTACATCCCAGTACACACCTGCTCTGTACTTTAACTGTACATCCCAGTACACACCTGCTCTGTACTTTAACTGTACATCCCAGTACACACCTGCTCTGTACTTTAACTGTACATCCCAGTACACACCTGCTCTGTACTTTAACTGTACATCCCAGTATACACCTGCTCTGTACTTTAACTGTACATCCCAGTACACACCTGCTCTGTACTTTAACTGTACATCCCAGTAAACACCTGCTCTGTACTTTAACTGTACATCCCAGTACACACCTGCTCTGTACTTTAACTGTACATCCCAGTACACACCTGCTCTGTACTTTAACTGTACATCCCAGTACACACCTGCTCTGTACTTTAACTGTACATCCCAGTATACACCTGCTCTGTACTTTAACTGTACATCCCAGTACACACCTGCTCTGTACTTTAACTGTACATCCCAGTACACACCTGCTCTGTACTTTAACTATACATCCCAGTACACACCTGCTCTGTACTTTAACTGTACATCCCCGTACACACACTCGCTCTGTACTTTAACTGTACATCCCAGTCAAACCTGCTCTGTACTTTAACT
This sequence comes from Macrostomum cliftonense, assembly GCA_950096795.1. Taxonomy (NCBI): domain Eukaryota; kingdom Metazoa; phylum Platyhelminthes; family Macrostomidae; genus Macrostomum; species Macrostomum cliftonense. The sequence continues at coordinate 886,617 of CATNEM010000198.1, forward strand.
GTACATCCCAGCACACACTGGTTCTGTACCTCAAGCCACGAGGCTAGTAGAAGTTGTATGACCCGTTGTATGACCTGGCTTATGACCGGAAGGTCGTGGGTTCGAGCCCTAGCTCTAGGCTACAATTTGTGCCCAATTGAGCAAGGCACTTAATCCCGCATTGCTTCAGTCCACCCAGCTGAGATTGGGTACCAGTTTGAGCTGGGTAAATTTAGCCTGGGTGTTGCGGCCCCTCCAGCCCATCAGGCTGAAAGCTGTTCACAACTAGCTGCGGCTGTGCCGTGGGCTGTACATCTGCTCAAAAGTTCGGGCATCTTAATAATGTATTTTATTTATATTTTAATCTTTTAACTGTACATCTTAGTGCACACGCTCGTACTTGGTATTGTTTACGCCAAAAAATTATTGTACCGCCCTGTAAACTGTCAATCAGCCTTGGCCCTCTCCCGACGCAGAACACCCTTGGCGTCAGCCTTAATTAGGCGCCCCAGATCGTCGAACAGATTGCGATTCAATGCCGCGGCTGCGCACAGCAGGCCGCCCATCATGCCGCCGACGAAGCCGCAGACGGAGACGTCCTGGCCGCAAAGCAGCAGGCCGGGAACGCCCATGTCCGGGCGCAGTTGGGCGCAGGAGTCAGCAGAGAGGCGGACGGTGCTGTGGTCCAGGCCGTAGATCTCGCCGCGTGGCGAATTGATGTAGTGCTGATTGGTGAGCGGCGTGCCGACCTGGGAGAGGGAGCGATGTAGTGGGATTTTGTAATTAGCGTGAGGATCTGGGAACCAACAACTTGAGCATATGGGAACCAACAGCCTGAGGATCTGGGAACCAACAACTTGAGCATATGGGAACCAACAGCCTGAGGATCTGGGAACCAACAAAATGAGGATCTGGGAACCAAAAACATGAGGATCTGGGAACCAACAGCCTGAGGATCCGGGAAACAACAGCTTGAGGATGTGGGATCCAAAAGCATGAGAATCCGGGAACCAACAACATGAGGATCTGGGAACCAACAGCCTGAGGATCCGGGAAACAACAGCTTGAGGATGTGGGAACCAACAGGTTGAGGATCTGGGAACCAACAACATGAGGATCTGGGAACCAACAACATGAGGATCTGGGAACCAACAACATGAGGATCTGGGAACCAACAACATGAGGATCTGGGAACCAACAACATGAGGATCTGGGAACCAACAGCATGAGGATCTGGGAACCAACAGCATGAGGATTCAGCCCCACACAAAGAAACCAACCTCAAGCAGCTCAACCTCCAGATCGGCCAGCTCCGGCACCTGACACTTGACCAGCTCCCACATCCGCCTGCCAATGGCATTCTTGAATTCGTTGTACTCGGCGCCTCGATGGCCGCTGCGTCCCGACCGCCACTGAGCGAACCAATCCCAGTTGGCGAAGGTGACAATGGCGCACGTGAGCCTGTCGTCACCACGCCTCCTAGGCCAGGTGGGATCCTTCAACGAGGGAAACGACGCGAATAACAATGGCGGATCAGCCGCGGCCGCCTCCTGAGCGTCCAACTTCAAGTAGGCGTCCACAATCGACTGCAAATCTGAGGTCTCCGCAGCCGCACTGTCTGTCGGCGACAGAATCCACAGATTGCGGCCACGAATGCTATCGAAGGCGGGATCAAGGGAGGCGCTACGGCCGGGCGGCAGGCGGAGTCCGACGAACACGGAGATGGCGCCGTGGCCGGAGCGGAGGCTGCAGTTGCTGATAGTTCGCGGTATGCGCGAGCTGCGGGGCGCAGTTTTTGTGGGCAAGAGGGGGGATTTTGATGCAGTTATTTACACCAGAAGGGGAGCTAAAAAGAGGGATAGTCAAAGATTGGGATTTAGAAGGCTAAGGAATAAGAGGAGACAATTTTAAACACACGACAAGACCACAAGGGCGAGAGATTTGAAAGATTTATGACCCACAATAAGACACGCGAGAATTTTAAGAAAGAAATAAATTACACAAAAGACAATAAACAAAGAAATTGAACACAAAAGAGATTGAGGAGATATAGGGATCGGATTAAAAAGAAAAAGAGATATGACAGGGGAGAGATTCTAAAGAGGAAGGGATAAATTGAGGAGAGATTCTAAAGAGGAAGGGATAAATTGAGGAGAGATTCTAAAGAGGAAGGGATAAATTGAGGAGAGATTCTAGAGAAGAAGACATAAGATGGGGAGATATTTCAGAGAGGAAGAGTTGAGATTAGGGAGATAATTAGCAGAGAAAGAGATAAGATTGGAGAGAAATTCAAGATAGGAAGAGATGAGATTGGGGAGATATTTCAGAGAGGAAGAGTTGAGATTAGGGAGATAATCAGCAGAGAAAGAGATAAGATTGGAGAGAAATTCAAGATAGGAAGAGATGAGATTGGGGAGATATTTAAGAGAGGAAGAGTTGAGATTAGGGAGATAATCAGCAGAGAAAGAGATAAGATTGGAGAGAAATTCAAGATAGGAAGAGATGAGATTGGGGAGATATTTAAGAGAGGAAGAGTTGAGATTAGGGAGATAATCAGCAGAGAAAGAGATAAGATTGGAGAGAGATTCTAGAGAGGAAGAAATGAGATTGGGGAGAGATTCTAGATAGAAAGACATGAGATTGGGGAGAGATTCAAGAGAGAAAGAGATGAGATGGGGAAGAAAGGAAATTAGAGAAAAGAGATAAATAATAGCACAGGAAGGAGAAAAGAAATGAAAACGAAACGGATGAAGAGTTAATACTGGAAAAAAACAGCAGAAAAGTCACAGCACACTTTAGAATCCTAAACTCTGAAAATTAATAATCACGAACGCTCCTCCCTGAAGACATCGAGCAACACGCAGAGCACAAAAAAACGACCCCACCCCCAAACAACACTAACCGCTTCAGCACGGACTCCGGCAGCAGTTGGGCCGTGTTAATCAGCCCGGCATCCGATAAAATCAACGGCGCCAACACGGTGTACACACCGTCCGGGCGTTCAACATTGACGCCAATTGCGCGGCCAGCCTCGTTGCATTCGATCGACGTCACCGGGGCTCGAACCAACGCCCTGCCGCCGGATTTTTCAATCAGGGGAACAATGCTGAATGCAATTTCGCTAGCACCGCCCACGGGATAAAAACCGCCCTGGCGAAGGAAATGATTCAACAGCAGGCAGTGCATCACAACCGAGGCCTCGCCAGGCGGGGTGCCGTAGTCGCCGAAGCAGTAGGCCAGGGTGCTCTTTAACGATTCGCTAGCAATGTGACGGTCTAGAAATTGTTTCAGGCTGACGTTCAGGTAGCTGCGGGATTGTGTAGGGAATGGAATAGAATGTAGATTTGAGATAAAGTAAAGTATCGTAAATATAAGGGGTCTGGGGTCATTACATCATGCATACATAAGCAAAGTCATAACTGGGAAGTCAAAGAAATAGTGAGGGATCATAGAACCAGTAAGGGTCATAGAAACTGTTAGGGTCATAGACACTGAAAGAGGTCATAGAAAATAAAGTTGGAAGTTCATAGAGGGTGTAAGAGTCGTAGAAACTGTGAAGGGTTAGAGAAGTCATGATAGAAACTGTGAGAAGTCATGATAGAAACTGTGAGAATTCATGATAGAAACTGTGAGAAGTCATGATAAAAACTGTGAGAAGTCATGATAAAAACTGTGAGAAGTCATGATAGAAACTGTGAGAAGTCATGATAGAAACTGTGAGGGACCATAGAAAATTTGAGAGGTCATGGAAGCTGTGAGGGGTCATAATAGAAACTGTGAGGGGTCTTAGAAACTGTGAGAGGTCATGATAGAAACTGTTAGGAGTCATGATATAAACTTTGAGGGTCAAAGACACTATGAGGGGTCATAGAAACTGTGAGGGGTCATGGAAACTATGAGGGTCATAGAAACTGTGAGGGGTGATAGAACCAGAAAGGGTCATAGAAACTGTTAGGGTCATAGACACTGAGAGAGGTCATAGAAACTTAAGCTGGAAGTTCATAGAAGGTGTAAGAGTCGTAGAAACTGTAAGGGGTCATGATAGAAACTATGAGGGGTCATGATAGAAACTGTGAGGGGTCATAGAAACTGAGTAGCCGTAAAAATATTTAATCATGGCCACAGAAATTAGCTAAGAGTTATCAGGGTCAAAAAAGGAAACGAAGCCAAGAGAAGTCATCACACCCCAACTAAGGCCCGTGACTCACCGAAAATAACCCGAGAACAATTCGCACAGACGCGATTTAACAAGAAACCTAGCCAACGGCAGCGGCAACAGCTTCAAAGCCCAATAAAGTTTTGAGCCGCGCTTTAATCGATCCAATAAATGAAAAAACGCATCTATTCCAGTTGCTTCATCCGGCCACTCAGTTTTCAACCGTTTGATCAACTCCGCCTTATTGCTAGTCACTAGGACGCTACGATTCTGTCCATCAACATTGCCAACAACTACCCTGTCAAATTCGGCATCTAGAGGCTGCCACATCAGCTTCCCATCAGTAATTTGATCCGTCAAACACCGTACAAACGTGCCCGGACGCATTTCGCCAACATAATGAATGCCAACATCGAATTCGTAGCCTTTGTCAACAAAGGTGTGACAACAGCCGCCAATAACATCGTGCTGCTCCAATACTAACACCCGTTTTCTAGCTCTGGCTAACAGAGCGGCTGCGGTCAGACCGCCAATCCCGGAGCCGATAACAATAGCATCGAGACGGTCTGGTATGCGAGATGCGGTGAAGTGCTGGCTTAGCACAGAGTCCCGGGCGGACTACAAAAAGTGGGTTGGAAAGAAAGAAAAAAGCTGTTATCAGTTCAGCTTCTTTTACAACCCACTTTTGTTGATTCAGCACCCACCTCACGTCCTTACCTAACTAAATAAAGCACTCGTTCATTGGCTGCGCACCCACCTCACTCTCTCCTACTTAATTCAACCCAACCCGTATCGCCCATTCATTTAATTGGTCCAACACCCACCTCACTCCCTGATATCTAATTCAAATCAATGTACATTGCAAGCCTAATTAATTGGTCAAGCAACCACCTCACTCCCTGAAGTCTAATTCAAATCAATGTACATTGCAAACCTAATTAATTGGTTAAGCATTCAAGCAACCACCTCACTCACTGATTATAATTTCAAATTAATGTACATCGCAGATCTAGATTGATGAATTTTTATTGATGAAAATTTCACTTTAATCACGAATCGTGTTTTTACACTACAAAGATCTATATAAGTTCTAATAATTTTTAATTTATTCCTTTATTTTCAAATTTTAACTACAACGATGTTGAATCAGTAATTAAAACAAACCTACCTTATCAGCAACAATATCGTCCGGAGTTCTTTCGGGCCGTTTCTCTAGCAGGCTGGGCAGTACAAAAGGATTTCTGCCCGGTTTCTTGCCATAAATAGCAACGCTAATCACGTAGAGGATAATGTAAACAGATAGGCCAATGAGACCAATTAGCCATACAGGAATAGAAATTCCAAATATAACCATGTTTTTAATTTTCTACACTCAGTTAGTTCTGAAAAAAATTGTCAAAGGAACGAAATTCATTCAATAAGTACGCAGAAACGGATTAAAACTTGCCAACCACAAATAATATAGTTAGGAAGTAAAAGAAAAAGAAAAAAACTGAGCTTTGCTACTCAACACAAAAACCTCTGGACGGAGCATAATCAGCTTTGTTTGTATTTTTTCAATAAATAATTAAATAAAACATCATATTTATTTTTAAAAAATTAAATAAACACGAATTTAATTCGAAACTATAGCAAAAGCCAAAGAAAAAACAAACCTAACTGCCGATTTACAGGCAAAAAGAGGCTTTAAGTATAAATTAATCATGAATGGGTGCATTTTTTACACTAGAAAATCTTTGGACGGAAAAAGAACACTTACAATCTACGTGCACACAAGCAGGCAAACAGGTTAAAAGGAACTCAAAGCGACTAAAATGTAACCAAAAAAGTCCTAAAATAGACTGTCTAATTTTGTAGGAAGACAAAATTTCTACTGGAATGACTACAGGACACAGCAAAAGGATTTTCTGAGGTTAAAAAATAGAAAAAAGACAACTAATAATAATTCTTTTTTGGGGCCATTCATCAGTTCAAGAACGACTATAACTCGTTGCTTTACTTTGTTTTGAATATGAGCCAAAATATATAGTTTTCAATCTAGTATAAATATTAAGCTACAAAACAATCTTTTTTCTACATTAAAAAAGTTGTAAATACTTTCACACAAAAAGCCTTGAAAGCAATAAAAAATTACTTGAGCAGCTACTGGAATGTGGAATTTGAAAATCAAATATACATGCGTTGAAAGTATAATTTATAAAAATCACAAAAAAACCAATAACAAGTCAAACATTGCTACTATTAGTAGGCACATAGCTTATCTATAGAAAAATCATTAAAAAGCACCATCAAATTGTTCACTTCTTTTTCTTTCCGCGCTTTCCTTTTCCTTTGCGCCCTTTTTTGCCTTTCTTTTTCGATGTACCAGGCCGACTAGCAAATCCGCGCAACTCCAATGCGTCAACAACTCCGTGCGCTATCATATAGATATTCTCCATAGCGGCTGGGGACATGATGTCAACTACAGGTTTCTCAGTTTTGGCCGACCCTGCCGCCGCCGATTTTCCTCGGCGCTTGCCGCCAGACTTTTTACCAGATTTTTTCTTGCCGCCAGATTTTTTGCCGCCGGCCAGACGGGCTCCGGCTGATTTGGATTTGCGCGGCTGTGGATTATATTTTAAAGTGGGAAGCTATGTTTCATAAAGATTTGGTCTAACGATTTTAGGGCTTATGGGAACCTCTTGTAGCCCCTGTTAGTTGAAAATTAAATCTAATTTTCACACATTAGGACCACTTTGCCATTCTTTTATAAAGCTAAAATTCAAATTGTTTACAGTTAAATTACTGAAGGTACCTGTCAATTTATCCTACAAATAAAGTGGAAGATTGATGCCTAAATTGCCTTGACCAATGTCAATATGTCAATTTATGGTCCAACTCTATATTTACTTTGAAATTGAGGCTGGTCTTTATGGCTTTCAGCATTAGGAGGAAAGGCCATTAGTAGCATTCTGGCTCGACTTTAATAATCCAATAGTTTCAATTGATATTTCATCTACATAACCTAAATAAGATTCTTAAAAAATGGGTAACTAATGAAAAATAGACATTTCCCTATTATCAGAGATCACCCAAGAATTCACAGTTGTAACAAATTATCATAATATACTCGACCTTTCAATCTTTCATCAATACAAAAACTGATCTTCAATGTCAATACCAGGAAAAAATTGTAAGGTAGATCTCCTCCCTTGAATATTTTTTTACTCTAGAAGCAAGGACTTCTAGGAGTATTAAATACCCCCAGTGCCCTTCTCTACCCCTTTGCATCCATCTCTACCCTATTGTGCCTCAAACTTCTAGCACCCATTTTCCTTGTGCTATCTGCAACCCTCTTTATTCCTCTACTAGAAATGCAGATATACTAGTTATATTATTTTTGTCTTGACTCTTGGCTTTTAGTTATAAAATTTTTTTTTATAATTGCTTAGAATACAGCTCTAAAAAAATTAACAATATCCTTTATAGCCTCCTAATTTTCAACATTAAACTAACTCCATAGCCACCTAGCATGCCCTCATATCCCATAAGCTCCCTTATCAGCTTAGCTAAAGATGCTGCAACAGTTGCCTAAGAGTAATTCAAAGTCTTCCCTAATGTAAGTCCCAAACAAAGTGCCATAATCTAAAAAATCAATAAATCCTTGCAAAAAAACTATTGCCACATTTGCTTATTGGCTTTTACTTAGCCCAAACTTACAAAAAATCTTGTGTATATATATATAGTTGTTGCAAATGGGTTGATCTTTAAAATGATACCTCACTTGTAACAGTTTCCTTAAATACTTAATACTTAAAAAACTGAACAGAGCAGATTCTGGCTAAATAAAGCTAGTTTTTGTTATAATTATTTCTTTAACTTATTCTAAACACTGAGCTGATTATTGTAATACCCCACACTTATGGTCTCTAGGACTTTTTTCCTAAAATCTTGAAAAAAGCAAAATTAGGCAAAATATTACTTTTTTAAAGTACATATTATTTTTATAAAATCTAAAAATACAAAAGAAAAAATTGCTATTACCCTTAAGAATATTATAAATACTTTTATAATATGAAATTTCATGGTCCTAGATACATGTTATACTCTACACTAATAAAGCAAAAAAGGCCTAAAAACCCTGATGGTTTTTAGATCCCTTGTTTTATTGATGATACTTTACCCTTGAGACCTTTTGGCATTCTTTTTGAATCATTTGTTTAAGTGTTTTTCTGAAATATTTCATTTCAAATCAATGCAACAACTTGGGATTTCAATTAAGGTTGCTTTTTATACTTAATAAACTGGGGTTGCTTCTAGGGTACAGAACTTGTCTGAGGCAAATGTTCAGCTTAGGGGAAGATAAAAGCATAATGGTTGACATGCTTAGGAGCCGACTCTATGGCCAAAAGGGATAACCTGGTTAGTGGGAGGGGAAGTATATAATAGCAAATCTTTTGCATTTTGCAAACATGCTCTACTAATTTTCTACTATTAACTAATATACACTTAAAGTCTATTAACACCATTCCAGGAGACTACCTGGCAGTAACATCATTTTATTGTGCATCCAAACTCCCTGTGCAATACTATTAAGCTGACTGTGAGGAAAATGCCAATGGTAGAGTTGGCTATGCTGACACAAGATACCTAGCAAACTATGGCTAGCAACCTACTGACTTTTGAAGAACCAGTGCAGCTATATATATGGGGCTGGTGATGCACCATTGCATCTATAATGCCATGCTAGTGACCAGTATATCAATGGTGTCACCTGGGCCTGCACTGCATGTCATAGCCAGGTGTCTGTGTGCAAGGATAATGCGCAAAGTATCAAAACTGTCCCTGCAGCAGATTGTGCATCTTGTGTATTGGTGGGCACTACAAGTGAAACAGTCCAAGTGCTGTACCTAGACAGGTGTCGGACAGAAGGCTATGGTGGACTGGCAGAACTTCATCTACAATGTATGTGCCTAAGTGCTTAAGGACCATCCAGTCTAGCTTGGTAGCCCTGGTATTGATGTTAAGATAGACGAGCCCTATTTTATGCACCATAAGTATCATCAGGATACCTTCCAACCTGGTTAGTAGGTGCTAGACATGGCAGTGTGGTCCAATGAAATGCATAATGGTGGTTGTACCTAATCACATAGCCACTACCATGCTACCTATCATTGCATATTATGTCCTACCAGTGTCACATATCATAACACTGCCAAACCACATGGTAGTCAACTATCAACTGCATTTTGTGGACCTGAATGTACTGCACATTTACACAAACCTCATTGAGGAACCTGGGCCTATACAAAAGTCAAATTTTGCAACATGCAAGGAATAAGTAACACGCTATTTGCATCACATCTGGAGGAATTTCTTTGGCACTGGCTTAATCCCATCAATGCTTTTGGCCACATAATGTACTGGATTGCCCATTATTACCCTTGCTGAATTTTGACATGTGATCTTGCAGAATTTGGACATAACATTTGATGTTTATCATATTATTGTTATTGACTGTTTCATTGTTTCCAATTGTTTCAGAATAATTTCCTAATATTTTTGCATCAATTTGAAATAAAGCAGTTCATAAAAACAATTTGATGAATGATTCAAAAAGAATGCCAACTTTTTTTTTAGCTCATTTGTGCACATTATAGTTAAGAGCATTTATATCTAATATAAAATATTGAACAATTAAATCTTAAAAGTGAATATAGCTTTTATTATTTGCTTGACCATAATAAATTCCCAACTAATATAATATCTTATTCTTATAAAATGCAAATAGTAATACAAATGCACCAAGAAATTATTTTTTATAAAATAAGCAACAATTACTATACAGTATACTATTGGAATTACTATTACATTACCATTGTAAATTTAATCTCTTACAAATGTCACAAAAATTTTCTTATGAAATCAAACAAATTTTTAGCTTAAATTAGTTAATTGAATTTACATGAAAAGTATCAATTTATAGGCCTAGGCCTAATTGTCATTATTACTTTAATACTTCATCCAATTTTTTCATCTTATATATGAAGTCTAGAAATAGACTAGCAAAATAGATTTCAGTCCCTAACATTCTACTTTAGTTCTTTTTTTATTCTATTTGGTTGGTCCCTAGATTACCTAACTTTTTTAGGCTAGCCCCTATTCGACAATCTGGATATACTAGAGATTAGTGCTATCTTCAAAAATTATTTAGTAGACTCAAATTTGTGAAAAATGTTTGTGACAACTCATTAACTCAAATAAGGGCAAGCTTTGAAAAAAAGTCGAGTTTTGATGGGGTTTTTGCCTTTTGAGTGGTTGTGGGGAATGAAGTTTTTTGTCGCCTTCGTTTGGCGTTGGAAAAATTTCAGTTTTTTTGAGGATTTGAAATTGATTGGCAACTAACTATAACAAAATTTCTACTGAAGGATGGATCTTCGTCTGCTAGGTTCCACAAGCCAAGGGAAGAGTAGTGTTATCGTAGCTGAAACGGTTTCATTGGCCAAAGTTTAGTCGAAAACTTCTACAGACGCTTTGTAGATATGGAATGGTCTTGGATGGACTTGGACTTCAAAAAAATATTTCGCGAAAAATTTTGTCAAGAATTCGCAGTTGACTACTGATTTTAGAAGTAAGTAGCACTGCCAACAATCTGTTTTTAATTCGGAAAAACTTTCTTTGAGTTGCAGAGCTTTAATTTTAAGTGCCGAGACTTGCATCTTCTCATCCCAACAGCCATAGAGCTCTTTAGTAGGCAGAGCAATCGTGTAAGTTTTTAATTTTCAAATGTTATAGACAACACTGAATAGAAGTTAACAGCGCAGGTAATTTTCCGATTAAAAAACGAAACTTGCATCGAAAAATGCAATTGTAACGAACAGTATAAATTCGGCCTGGCCGAAACTCTTCAGTATCGTCGGCGGCAGCCGCCTCAAGCACCAGCGAGACCTGGGGACCGCCTGGGACTTGTGCATCTGAGGATGAGGCTGCCCGAGAGCCTTCTTCAATGATGGCCGAGATAGCTAATGAATTGAGGGAGCTGCAGCCTCCCGGGAGATTAATGCCCCATCTGAGGGCGGCACAGAAGAGCGGACAGTTGATTCCAGGGGCTGATGGACAGGTCGATATCTTCGAGGAAGCGCCAGCGGCTGGAGCTCTGCGGATGATGGGACCAATGTATGGTATCACGCAGCGCAAATAAGTCTGGTGACAAACCAGTTCCATCTGCAGGAAGAGGAAAAGATACGAGCGTAGAATGTGAGATAGAATCTAGGATATAGACAGGAGGTGAGGAAAGATTAGTGCCGGAGACAGATTAGAAGAGAAGATACGTAGCCCACTCATAGCGACTTTTTGCCCAATTCAAAATTCTGAATTTCATCACCGAAGTGTTGCCGAAGGGTCAAATACGACCTTGTGGGCTGGGGGAGGTTTTGCAATCACCAAATTAATAATGCAAAGGAGAACTAATGAAAATACAAATATAAAAAAAAATTTTACCAGAAAGCTGTGAATGCGCAGATTAAGAAATCCTAATAATATCAGCTAGATCTAAATTACACAGACAAAGTTATTCCCAAGTACGTTCTGAGGTCACTCACTGAGTTCGCTGGGGTTGCGCAAACAGTTTCAAAAAAGTACAATGGATGGAGGTTGGTGGGTGTCAAGGTCACCACCCGTGTGTTGCGCAATCGCCAGTGACCCGTTAATGAACCTCGCTGATCCCATGCCCAGGGGTAGACTAGGGCTGCTACACTTCTAAACTACCTAGGTAAACACGGTACAGCATGTTTTAGTCAGTGGCTCAATTTATTGGCAATTGATGGCGAAAAAATCTGGATGCCGAAATGGCATCGGGGGTCAAATTAGAGGATGCATCTTGATTTCAGGCTGTTATGGCGTCCCCATGACTTAAAAAGCTAGTCTGAAAACATGATTTCAGAGAAAATGTGCGTTTTAGATTAAGAAAAGCACAGAAAACTCACGTTACTACTGCAAGTAAATTCTGCAGTATATATGCTATACCAGGCAGTTAAATTTTGAGATTTTTTGAAATTTTGATCTTTTTGAAGCCCACTGAACGTCGTTACCTTCAGGAATAAGATCGCCGAAGTGGACGAACTTACTGAGAGCAATGGTACGCCGCTCGTAAACACGTACGTGTTCTGATGTAATAATGTAATTTAATGAGTCCACTAAGTCAGTCTTACATTTACACCTGCGGTTTGATCAACCTTACTCAGCCATGGAAAACTGAATCTAGATCAAGTTGCCCTGAACCCAGCCTGACTAAAGTGCCAAGTTGGAGTAGAAAATTCTATTTAACTGTTAATGGAGCAGATACAGAAACCTTAAAGAAACCCTACAAAAGGAAATTTCAGGCAAGATATTAAATTTTTATTTGCTTAGTGACGCTAAGAAACAGTCAAACTTACTAAATATATAGAGCTGATGAAAAACTTGTGAATTCATTTGATAGGTAACATACTTCAGCTGTATAATTTCCAACGTACAGCGTATTTACTCTGCATTTTATGTACTTTTGAATAATTTTGTTTCATCAATGATAATTTAAGTGCCTTTTTTCCGCCCAAATAAGAATTTTTAGATCTGAATCGATCAGAATTTATTCGTATCTAATCTAATAGCTAGATATGTGTATTGTAGATATTCACAATATATTCACATTGTAGAGAAAAGCCCAACCACTGAGTCCTCGAGCTGGAAGTCGCTGAGGTCATTTTTTGTGCTACATACAACACTTGTTCTGTATGCACGAAACTACAAAAAGCACAATTATAGTCGTAACATATGTCATACTCGTAATAGGATTCTTTATAGCAAATTTTCTTTAACAAACTATCCGCAGAAGATTTTTGATGCGAAAGTTACATGTTCTCTCTTACATGCACTACAGGTAAACTACTAATTATTTCAGAAGCAATTTAATTCAAGCACCTTCTTTCAAGAATTCCGCGGAATCTCCTCACGCGGATCGTTGCAACTTGGTTGACATGGGGGTGGCCACATATCCAGCTGCCTCCACAAACACGAGCGCACAAAGTGCAATCGAAAGTTTTTTTGTCGTCAGGCAAAAAACTGATGAAGGCACTCAAGAGCCAAGCAATTTACTGCAGACATGCACCGTAAGATTGTGTGTCTGCCACTTCATTCTTAAGTTATACAGTCGAATCGATAATCAAAAGATAATATTTTTACAAAAATATAACTTTATAGCAACTTTGTAAGATTTCTTATGGGGATACTCCATCATCCCAAGTTTTATTTTTGCATGTAAATGTACATGTACATAGTGAGAGTCATATTTTACGTACTTAACGTACTTATATAGATAATCTTAGGGCTAAATCTCTCGACTTTAGAATGTGACTATTAATTTAATTAAAAAATACTTTTTTCAGTTAAAATAAATTGAATCTATCCGAATTGCAGCTACAATACGTGTGACTAGCGAGATCAATACAAGCCTATTCAGATTATAAAACAATAAATTAACAAAGAACCCAGAGAAAATCCCGCCAAAATTTTAATATTCACGTTTAATAATGAGGAAGTTCAAGACTTCGGCTAAAATAAAACAGTTTATTTTCAATAATTTGCATGCCAAATCTCGATACAATACTAGACTATATGCTAAAAAGGCCAAAATTTCCCAAATCGTAGAAAAATTCATTTAGAAGTGTGTACCTTTGCGATACATTTATTTTTTGAAGAACAGAAATACTCTAACATGGGGGCACAATCGCCATCTGTAGCTGCCGTGTCAGCTCGGCAACAGTCGTGGACTGTGTCAAGCATCTCAACATGTTGGGCTCATCCAACAAAATCACTCTCAAATGGGTGCCGGGACACGAAGGTTTCCGGGCGGGGAAATGAGCTTGCTGATGCGCTTGCAAAAACCGGCTCATCTGGATCCTCCATCGGGCCTAAGGCCCTCGTCCCGACTCCCGACCCCCTCCTGCGTCATCAACTCACGGATCAAAACGTGGGTCAGGACCCAGCACCACTCGCTCTGGGCGAACTGCATCAATTGCAGGCAATCTAGAGGTGCTGTTCCACAGCCCTGTCGCCAGCTCCAGAACCTTCTCCTTCGGCTATCGCGGAGCGACATCCAGGCTGCCACCATGACCCTTCCAGGCCATAGTTGCTTCTCCAGGCACCAATACCTGCAGGGCAGTATCCCTAGCGCCACCTCCAGCTTCTGCAGGTGACGAGTCGGCTGAACAGTTCATCAGCATCTGCCCCGCCTTCATGCGGGCCAGACTTAAATTCCTCGGGCCACACGTCTACGAGGATGCGTGCCAATCGGAAAATTTCAACCAGCTCTTGCGTTTCCTTCGGGCAGCCCGCAGAGCTGAACTCCCAATTCCAGGGAGCAACATAGCTGCCGGCGACACCGAGCGACCTCCCTTGGTGGTGCGTCGGTCGTCCAGGGGTTAGCAGAATGGGCGCCTGCGCCTTCCCACTGTGTCACCTCCGGGACCTCCCTGCAGCTACGTCACGTCAAGTAAGTCAAGGGATTCACAATCCAACAATTTGGTGCTATTTTTAGTCAATTTTGACGCGAGTTTGTGTACATCACGTGACTGCGTGCATTTCGTAGTTCGACGTGCAGCCGTTTGAAAAATGAATTTTTTGCCATAATTATAATTAAAACTGAGTAAAATATTGCTTTCTATGAATGGAACTTACTGAACCTAGTTTTTCAAGCGAAGTTAAGTTCAGCTTGTCTTTCTTATTCCTAAAAGTTTTTTTAATCCCTGATGGCAGTCCAAAATCTTTGTTATTGATCACGTACAAGCAGTACAAGCAATTTCCGTTTTTTTACTGAATCTACCAATCTATTTTTAGAAACAACAGAAAACGTGTGATTTTGTTCAGGCGGTTTCTTGACGACACGCTTTTACAATGCGAGTGAATGAAGCAGGTTTGGTCGCCTACCTATGAGCATAATAATAAATCCGCCTTTTAGTATGATTGTTTGTTACAGAAACAATCTGCAGAAATATGGCACTCATCGGTGTTTGTTTGAGTTCGATTGTCCATGATTTTTTACGACAGCTATTATCTATTATATAGGGGATTAATAATAAAGCATTGGCGCGAGAGAACAATGCAGGATAGTGAAGTGCTGCAAACAATCTCGCAGCTCCTAATTATCTCGAGTTGACTTCTGGTCCGCAAAATAATGAGTTACTTCCGTTTCTAGGGGAAACCGACTAGTTCTCATTGACTAAATTGGCTGGAGTAAGCAGCGTAACAATTCGTTATTAATTAAGTGGGTCTTTCTTGGACTATCTAAGAGCGTGGAGCACCGCTCAATGATTTCTATTAGGTCCTTAATCTTGTTTTAATAGACTCTAAATCGGTTGATTCTTAGGTATAATTTACCTCATCATCGTGGCAGTGAAAGCTTAAATGGGTTAATTAATTAATTAGTTTAGGTTGGTGACTGTGGTTGGTGAACTGTGGATCTCTATCAATCACTCAGCTGTCAGTCTGTAAGTTTGTGAGTGTTAGTCTGTCCGCCTGTCAGCCCTGTCTGGATTGTCACAGTCCGTTTATCTCGTGTAACTCGTCGATTTTTTCCTTGTTTTTGATTGTTCCGAGTGCACACAGTTGCATGCTAGTTTACCTGAGGGATAGATTTTCGGTTTTAGATCTTTATTTTTTATGCCTTAGTCAGTATTAAATATCAATCACTCAAACTATCACTCTGCATCACACTGCAATCGTCAAAGAATAGTAATAAGAGTATATCCGCAAAGAATATTATCTTGAAACCCTGTCAGGTCCACACGACATTGAGACATCATCGAGACGTTCACCCATTGGTCCGCATTTATACTTGCTTCATCCAATAGGACCAAAGAAAATCTTTGGCAATTAGCCTTCTTAAACAGGAAAAAAGTTCCTGGGACTATTAGCTTTAATTTTCCCCTCGCTCATTTCCAAGAGTAAACCTAAATTTTGAGGACCAAATCGAGAGCAAAACCCTCGACGATCAAACATGCCCTTCAGCTTGAGTGGCCAGCTCCTGATGAAATCTTGCATCATGATTTTCATGGCCAGCTGCAGCCTTTTTAGGTAAGACACTTTTTACTCGGATTTTTTATTTTTTAACAGCTTGAAGAACATTGCTAGTTTTATGGTGCAACCATCCAACCAACAGTTACGTTGAATTTCCTCTGCAGAATGTCTTGCACCGAAACATTCATCTACAATGCTGAAAACTCAAGCTCAGTCTTTGAGAGCGTCGGTTTCTATAGCAACGCTGTTTACTACACGGTACTCGACAAATCAACAAAATATCCATTAAGAATTGAGGCCTGTCCTCTAGTGAAGCCTGACAGACCGGACGGTCTGCTTGGTATCAGATCGTCTAGCGACTGGGCCGCTTTCTTGGAAAGTGCCAATCGGTAAGTACTTGATTTCTTTGTTAAATTGACTAAATGAATGTATTACCAAATGTCCCAAAAGTAGTGAATAAACTTGTTGAAAAAATTATCACCTTAATTGCAGTAGAGGCATTGGAGACTCGCCACAACACCTGGTAGTGTACCCCGGACTGTACCTGCCTGCTCAAATTGATCTCAACGAAATGCGTTTCTCCTGGGGCAGCGGGTCAGCTGCGCAACCCGTGGTGAACACGCCGTCAACCAACCACCTGTTTGTTGGTGCCAATCTGACTAACTGCGCCTCTGCTGTCAACTCGAGCACGGATGAGAGCCCCAGAGATGGGGTTGTTACGCTATCCAACTGTCTGCAATCGTTTGCCCCTAGCGAAAACATTAGCGGACACGTTGCTTGTTTGTTCGATCGGCCCGAGGATGGTGCGCCGCTGAGCTGTGTGATTGCAAACATCCGGAAATAGGAATTATATCTTCCGCGCATCCTGATGACTTTGAGTCAGCCTTTCCGCTCCCTCTTTGATCTTGATTCTGCCTAAAATTTTCTCCAAAAGTTCTGAAAATTATCAAAGAAGTCGATAAGCTAACACCAAGGCTTAATAATTGTCATTTCAGTCCCGTCCAATGACAGCAGTTCAGCTTTCATCTGTCCTACGCCAGCCTCTGATGATCCTGAAATCGTTTGTCTCAGTCGATCAACTTTTATTCGGCGCAGAAGTGAGTTAATTTCTTGTGTAAAAAATTTATATAAAAGTGTTATTTTTATTTGCTTCAAAATGTAAATATATATGAATTGCAATCTATTGTAGACTCTGCTGAAGAATTTTGCAACCGCTTTGGTGCCAGACTTCTTAATAAGCCGTGAGTGACAGTTTTAGCAAAATAAACAAAAGAAACAGAACAATTGAAACACTGAGTTTCTGTGGATTTGATGAGTACATTTCGGAAGTACCTGTCATTTCAGTGTGCCTTTCTTTAAGTGGATAACTAAGCCTTTTCCAAGTGGTTTTATTTATATAAAATTGCCACTCTGGCAAAGACAGTTTTTGCATGCTTAAATAAAGCATCAAGAAATTTATGAACATCACGATTTCTAACTTACTCATTCACGTCACGTCAAGTCTCACTCACTCACTAACTCACTCACTCACTCACTCACTTACTCACTCACTCACTAACTCACTAACTCACTCACTCACTCACTAACTCACTCACTCACTCACTCACTCACTCACTCACTCACTCACTCACTCACTCACTCACTCACTCACTCAATCACTCACTCACTAACTCACTCACTCACTCACTCACTCACTCACTCACTCACTCACTCACTCACTCACTCACTAACTCACTCACTCACTCACTCACTCACTCACTCACTCACTCACTCACTCACTCACTCACTCACTCACTCACTCACTCACTCACTCACTCACTCACTCACTCACTCACTCACTCACTCACTCACTCACTCACTCACTCACTCACTCACTCACTCACTCACTCACTCACTCACTCACTCACTCACTCACTCACTCACTCACTCACTCACTCACTCACTCACTCACTCACTCACTCACTCACTCACTCACTCACTCACTCACTCACTCACTCACTCACTTACTCACTCAATCACTCACTCACCCACTCACTCGAAATATTCAGTATATGCTCTCCAAATCTCCAAACGATTCAGCTCATATAATTTAGAGCTTTTCGTCTCTATTCTTGCTTCTACTGCTTTTTTGTTATTATATTCGTCACACTTTCGCCGAAATTCGAACACAGCTCGCTTGTAATGAGTGAATTCATTCCCCTTAAAACATCAGCATCAACATGTCATTGGACTACAGCTCGATGATGAACGTCAGTTACGAAGCTCCAATGACCGACTTTCTGCACATCGACTGCAACAGAATTGACAATTGGATGTGGCTTGGCGGATCACCGGCTATTAATTCCAGCCTGCCTAGAGACTATTCTGGAAGGCAGCCAACAGTTCCTGAGGATCACGATCGAGCTAGGGTTTTATACGCTCTGGCTAGTCTGCAGTTGCTTAGCAACGAAAGTTCGATAAAATATCGTTGGCTGTTCACTAGCAACGGATCTGCACTTGTTACGCCAGCTTGTGTTGGTGAGTTTGATTTAGTTTGGTTAATTTTTATCCAGGATTATCTTTTGACAGTTTTTTATGCTTAAAGATGTTTGTCAAAGTTAAAGCCTGATTCAGCATATTGCAGTTTTTAGTCAAAAGCTCTGACCATTTTTCTACAGTAGAGAAAGAGATATTCTGAGCCATTTGTCTTAATCCGTATGTACACATTTAAACTATTGATACACCGAAATAATAAAATAGTATATTTTGTCTATTCTACTTAGTAATAAACGAGCAGGCCACGAAAAGCAGCTTGCACTTTTAACAATTGTTTTTCTAAGAATTTTTCAACTGATGCCCTGCATTCTTCTATTTGCAACGGTGCTTTAAGTAGTTTCTGTCATTCTTTACTTACGGTCAGGGGTTTCTATTTCTTGTAGTATTTCTTGTAGTAGTGCATCTGTTATAAATTGTATTCTTTTCTCGAAGCATTGAAAACCCCGTATAAAAACGACTTCGCTTTAGCCAATTCAACGATCAGTTTAATTTCAAATGCAGGAGCGTATTTGCCTTTGGTCCACATCTGAAAAAGTAAATACTGCACTAAATAAATTGCGGAAGTCTGCACGGTCTGACTGATGCTCTGTCAGTCAGGCTCTTACAGCCACAGTTCATTTTGTCCCCACAGACAGTCTTTCTGTCTTTTTGAGCGCATATTCTTGAATTTTCGAATTTCTTTTTAGTGGCCCAAAACAAACATGCTTCTTATTCAAGATGCTTGAAAATCTTGCAATGATTTTGCAAAAAATCTAAGTCTAGGCAAACATTTTAGCTCTTATTAACGGAAAAAAGAGAAAAAACTCTTTTTTTATTTGATCCGCTCAGAATCATGTTATGACGAGAGAAAAAATCAAGCTTTTTTTCGCTTCTTTTTTCCCTGTTCCACGTGAGTAGTCATTTTTAGTAACGATAAATATATTAAAGGCCCATCTGTTACGCACAAGTTTGCGAAAAATTCAAGAATCGCATGGGGACAGCAAAAAAATTTTAATGGAGAACTGAGTATTCTCGAGCATATAGCGGAAATGGACCAATCGTGGGCCAATCTTCAAGATTTTAGGAATAAACTGTGTAACAATAAATGTGATAGCAACTGTATGTCAACCTGAGAATCGTTCACCTTTTTTCGTAGTCAAGATTGAAGGCTTTTATTCAGAAAAAAAATTTAGTCACGTTTTCAAAGAAACATTAGCCATGGCCAAGCAGGTAGGTCTCAGCATCCCGCACCACATCTTTTATGGGTTCTAAGACGCCAAAACCCTTTCCCCAAAGAAGTTTTTGTTTTAAAGTAAACGCCACAGTACGAAGAATCGTACTACAGTAGCAGCTAAATTGCTCACCTCACTTTCTCGTTCTGCAGCAAAAAACTTCACTTACTCAAACTGCACTGACAATGCTGGCGGACCGGTGGCAGTGCAGTACCTACCGCTGAGTCGAATGGAAAATGTCAATTGTTCCACCGGTTATTACATTGCCGGAAGCAACTACAGTCAAATCAGCTACAACCTGACATGCAGTTGGAACGGAAGCATAACAACTCAACCTTTGGAAGTTGCTTGCCGACGCTACCCAGTGTGCTCAGCTGCATCGCTGGCCTCATTGCTACCCGCATCAGTTGAGCCGCGCATTCGTCTGCCTTCTCATATTCCGAGCGTGGCTCGCCACGGAGTGGAGTACCCTCCTAAAACGGTTGTGTCCATTAGCTGTCCATCAGGCGAGTGTCTGGGCCAACTGAACACTACTAGCAGACTGGACGTGTTGGAGTGTGTCGTTGTTGAACTGGATAGCGCCGATAATGACACTGGAAATAGTTCCGCAACCGAGCTGGGCAATTGGCGATGGCTTGTTTCAGGGGAGCCGTCTGCTTCTGTGAGTCTACACCTGTTAATTGGGGAGTTTACTTAATAGAAGAAGCAAAGTAATTTATAAAATGTACAAGGTAGTCTTGACTTTGGCTTTGCTTTCTGGCTCTGCATTAGTCGGTTGTAACAGTGCAGGAGACAATGTAGTTTTTTAGTGGGTTTGATGCCATTTGTCAAGTTTTTGATTAAAAAAAACAATAAAATTGTTTGAAAACTTTTTTAGAATTTAAGCTGCTTTAAGCCGGCTTGTTACGGAAACGACATACAGAAACTGGTGAACCTTTTGACTAACTCGAGGAATGCCATAGTTAATGTTGGCTACAACATGGATAACAGTAGTTTCGATTCGGAATTCTTGTAAGCAGGTTAAATTAATTAAAGAATAAATGTAGTAAAGTATTACAATGCATAAATTTTTACTTATGTACTATCGGCTACATGTATCTCAATTAATTGAAGACTGTTGTACGCACGATAGATACTACTCTCAAGTAATCTAAGATTAGAGCGTTAATTTATCTAATAAGTCCGCATAGACTGTCAAAGTTTTTGTTTTTATGCAAAGTAAATTTTCATTAAATAAACTTATCGCTTTGATTTCAGACAATTGATCACACTTCAGCCAGAAATGACCAACTTTACTGGTAAGCATTACAAACTAAACCGCACTTGTTTTTTCAAAATCTCCTTGAGAATTAAACAATGAAAGTTAGTTGAACTAATCATGCAACCAAAATTTCAGGCAAGCAATTTCCAGCGGGGGGAATTGCGACATTCAGCTGCAGGCCACCTTATTTTCGTAACTCCACAGCCGGCAAGGACAGCGCCGTCTGCAGTTGCACTGGCTGGGAGATCAACGCCTGGGAGTTCAGCTGCGATCGTTAGTACACAAGGCTGCTAAATATTGTCTCTTTAAATTTGAAGCACTTTTTTAAAAACATTAATATGTCTTTGACCGCAGAGCACTGTCCAACCACTCACACGGGCCTGGGCTCAAACAGCTGCCACTCTGGGAAGCACTTCACCTCCGAGAACAACACCGAGGCCAAGTATCAGCCAGTTGGCCAGTGCGAGATCGCCTGCCACTCAAACTGGATGCTCAACCATCAATTGGCGCCGGAGAATCTTAACCAAGAAGTCCTGTCAGCGCGTAATGAGACGCGCCAGATTGTGCTGGAATGTTTGGAGAATCGAACGCTGACGGGGATTCCGTCTGGTTTCAATCCTCAGGCAGTGTGCGAGAGGAAACCATGCACTAATTCGAGCCTCACCATACCGGACGGGGCAGAAGTGTTTGGCCGGAACTACACCGAATTGTACGAGCACGGAACGAAAGTGCAGTTCAAATGCCGGTCCTCATTTGACTGCAGCGATTCCGTGTACATCATCAAGCAGTGCAACCTCGGTCCATCCGACTGGAAGATTGTCAGCATTCGACAGACTTGCAGCAATCCGAATACTTGCCAGCTGAGGGACAGTCACAACTTTGACAATAGCATTTCCCAGCTGAAGCCGCCCGTATGCATTCAGTGTGGCGATTACACGTTTGCCAACTACAGTCTGAACTCAGTGATCCCGCTAAATCAAACTATTGAGTACAAATGCGTACACGACAAGTACCAGAACCACACCGGAGTGATGCAGTGCAGATGTGACGGTTTTTACAATCTGACTTGGATCAACTTTCTGTGCGAGCCGGGTGAGTTTCCTCGGTGAATTTTTAAAATAAATTCTTCAGTTTTGCCTGATTGAAAAAAGTTGATGCCCTTCAAATGATTTTTTTCTGTCATATTTAATGAAGTGAAATGCATAAAAAAGGTAAGTAAAGGTGAGTGTTAGTCCTTCCTTTTGAACATTAGCTGAGTTAAAAGTTCGTAGGATTTTTATGCATTTTCAGACGTAGGCTAAAATTTTTCAGACTTTACTAGCAAATAAGCAAGGATGACAAAATCAACAAAAAAGTCTGCGTTGTCACCAAGGACATCTTAAGTACTTAAGATGTCCTTGGTTGTCACCCGTACGATGGGATTCACGTGCAAGGCGCAGCTTTTTTATCTTGCCGATCAACATGCATGGATTAACAACTCGTGTTATTTAATTGCGCAGTCTTCGTTCTGATTTCTGTTAATTTTTTACCTATCTTGCTATAGCTTTTATTCGATCATTTGTACTCTTAAATTCTGGTAACGGCGGAAGATATCACCCAGATATAGAACCGAAGCTAAAGTAGATTTACCCTTATTTTTTCTACAAATGATAAATAAGAAATAAATAAAATATTAATGGTAATTCGCTAATATTCCAAAGTAATTTAATGGTTCATTTTCCTTTCACAGCACCCGTCGCTGAAAACCTCCTCTCTACCGACCTCTCGACTGTCTCGACACCACACGCCTTTTCTATTCCTCGCCATTTCTCGGAATCCTTGTGTTGAATCCCTGCTTGGTGCTTCCGCTTCTTTGCTTTGCCAGTTACTTTAGTTGAAATTATTATTTATTGTGAGTAAGAGTGGTGTGCGTCTCGCTAAGAACTAAAACGATTTAAAGGGATTGAGTTGCACTAATTGTTTTTGTTGTCTGGCTAGAAGCAGTGCATCCTTTACATTATTTTTTTGGAAACGTACAGAGAGCAATTTCTTACTGCACTACTTTTATTAGTAGGCTTCATCTTAACCCACTTATTAAGTAGGCACAGCCATTAAGGGAGCTCGTGCC
The DNA here is from genome assembly GCA_950096795.1 of Macrostomum cliftonense. Lineage (NCBI taxonomy): Eukaryota > Metazoa > Platyhelminthes > Macrostomidae > Macrostomum > Macrostomum cliftonense. The sequence continues at coordinate 909,896 of CATNEM010000198.1, forward strand.
AAAAAGATTAATGGCTTATACAATGACTCACACAATGGCTCGCCAAGCAAAAACCTCCCTGCACAAGTCCTTTCTGTACCTGCCTAGCTATGCGATCTTGTCCCTGAAGAGACGGCTATGACACGATTAGACGGCTATGACACGATTAGGCAGCTAAAGGACGCTATAAATGAAGGCGAAAATAATCCTCTATTAGTCGGGTGCTGGGCTGTCTGGTGATGCGGTCCACACAAGCTGATGGCGGTGGGGGGTTGTCAGTCTCACATCTGGGCTGTCCATTCTCTACCTTTTTTTCTCTATCCCTGTGTCCGTCTGTCGCTGTGTTCTCCCGCCAAATAGCGCCAACAAGCCGCTCGCCACCTCTCTCTTTAGCATCGGCTACACGGGGTTTGAGTAAGGACAAAGGTGAGAAAGGAGGGGTATGAGAATACAAACAGGCCAATGAGTTTGTAGAGCAGGCACAAGAATAAAAAATTAGTACATGCTCAAGTACAGAGAGAGAAGACGAAATGGGGTCGAGGAAAGCATTATTTCTCCGACAAGAATGCCCCCACAAGTAAAGATCTTGGATAGGCTTCTTCCCATTCTCTCCAGCATTTCTTCCTTCGCTCCTCTGCCGGCTGTCCTATTTGCTCTTACATGTACATGCATGTACGAGTCTTTCAATGCAGAGCAACACATCTAGGATAGAGAATAGGGCGACGCCAACCCTCCTCGCCTCAAACAGCCTTCCATATAATGCACGACTGGGCTGGCTTTTCTATTTTCATACCCAGCACTATGGGCGAAAGTGAAGAAACTCTAAATTTACCCAACGATGGGTTTCATATTGAAACCCGACCGACTGAAGTCCAAGATTCAAACCAAGATTCAAACAAATCATATTTTAATGAACCTTTTACATTTCCTTTAAAAAAATTATCATTTTCTCCGGAATTTAAACCTTTTCCTTTAATCATGATAAATACTGATCATAAACCACTGAACCCTGCCTTATGTGAAATAATCAACTCTAAAAACACATTAACACTTACAACTTCGCGAAAAATAGCGAACAAATACAAGAACGCCACAAGAGTTCCCACGTCAGACTCGGACTTAAACGAGAGTTATCCAACGGTTCAAGATCTGATTCATCATCGAACGCAGGTGTGTCTCGAGGATACCGGTGGCACTGATCAACTGAGCGAAGTAGAAAAGACCAATTACGGTAAAGCTAATCTTGTGAAAATAGACATTAAGTATAAAGAAGATAATTTTAAATCTGATTATAAAAGTGTTCTTTTAAGAATGTGTGATTCTAGACCTACAGTAGCTGTTGATGAAATTATAAAAAAGCTTCCTTTTTCTCATTTTCTCTATTTTATAATACCCTCAAAGATTACCTCTTGCCCACTTGTAATACTCGATGGGTCGAATCTGTGCGCCTCCGGTGCCCTAGAAATTGCTGTTAGGAATATCCAAATTGAATTGCCTAATGCGCATATTTTAACACTGTTTTTACAAAAGCAATACGAACTCACTCGTAACAAAATAGTTATTGACAAGTGTAACTTTACTCGCATTACACCCATGCAATTTGAACAAATTAAGCCCGATGATCAGCCGGAAATTGAGGTTGATGATGATTACGAAGCTCTGCGTCTGACCAGTATTTTTGGTGCAGCTCTGATTTCCAATGACAAGTTTAGGCAGAAAAAATACAAAAAATTTAAACCAGAGATTAAACTTAATGTCTATCAGTACTTAGTTCATAATGATAACATTTTTCTAGTACCTCCAGCCCCTGATCACGGGCAGTTGGCTACTCAAAACAGAAATTAACTGGAATCAAAAGCTCACCATTGACCTGGTCAGATGATATAACTCAGAAGATAACCAAATTTTTTATTTTATATTTTAGATGTTTTAGCTTAATCTGTGCTTTTAATCAACAAAACTTCAACATGTTATTATGTTTGATGTCAGATGTTTTAGCTTAACCTGTGCTTTTAATCAACAAAACTTCAACATGTTATTATGTTCAATGCCAGCAATTTTTATGTTTGATGGTAGATGTTTTAGCTTAACCTGTGCTTTTAATCAACAAAACTTCAACATGTTATTATGTTCAATGCCAGCAATTTTTATGTTTGATGGTAGATGTTTTAGCTTAACCTGTGCTTTTAATCAACAAAACTTCAACATGTTATTATGTTCAATGCCAGCAATTTTCATGTTAGATGGTAGATTTTTTAGCTTAACCTGTACTTTTAATCAACAAAACTTCAACATGTTATTATGTTCAATGCCAGCAATTTTTATGTTAGATGGTAGATGTTTTAGCTTAACCTGTGCTTTTAATCAACAAAACTTCAAAATTTTATTAAACATATGAAACTTCAAGATTAAGATTTTTCGAACACTTGTCTTGTTAGTGTTTGTTGCGTTCAATTATTTCTTTCGTTTTTGCAGGTTGGGCTTTATGGCATAGAAAATCTATCACTTGTTCCATGTTATCATTCGATCGAGTATGCATTTTTATCACGGAATAACCACGGATCAGCCGTGGTAAACCAACATGGAACTAATCGTTTTTATGTGCCTAGCCAAATATTCACGTTTGTAACAGCCTGTAGATCAGTTTAAGCGCTAAATTAAAAAATAAGCCACGTAACAGTATATCAAGCTTCAAAACTGACTTATAAAGATGTGTTTTCATGCGTAAACTAATGAGCTGTAAAGTAGAAAAACGTACATGTACTTCTTTTTATGCCTGGGTTAAAAGTACTACTTCTACTAAAAATTGCAAGCTTCCTTGCTGAGCCAGCCTCAGATTAGGTTCCATGTTCAAACGTGTTTCCCATGGAATTGCCGTGGAATTGCCAACCGACCTCTGGTTTAGCCTTCAATTCTCTCTCAATCCAGTCCGCATGTCCCTTTTCCCTTGCATGTCGCTATAGTGCTGAGGAATTCAACTTTGCTGAGACTACTGAAGTCTAAGGAATAGAATATGGCAGATAGTTTAAAGCTAACTTAACTTATTCAGGACCAAACAAACTTAGGTAGTTTCTGTACCAGTGGACTAAAGAGACTAAAGGCTAAAAATAAGCAAGCCACGCAAGGCAGGTGGAATTGCGGTGCAGCAGCCAAGCAGGGGAAGCGGAAACAACACTTAGCTCGTAAGCAGTACCATAAATCAAGCAGCATACCTCCCCACCCAAAAGACTTTGGTGTGCAGATACTGAGCCGAGGCAGCGGATCGGATACCGATGTACAGTTGTCAAAAGATCTAGACGGCGGCTCGGGAGAACCACGATCGAAGACTGGGACTGCCGCGGAATTGCCTTGGCTGGCCAACCTCAGCGCGCTCCTCCTTGACTGAGCAGCCGGACGAGCGGCAGGGGGGAGTTGATCCGAGTCTTACTGACCAACCAAACTGATCAAAGATACAAAATCCAACCCGCATGTTTTATCAACAATACGAGCTATAACATAACCGGGAGCTCCGAATCACTCCCCTGCGTGGGACGGAGAGGGGCCTAGCATCGCTCTGGCCCAATGTAAAAATCATTAATCCGTTACCGCTCTAAAATGTCACTCCACGCACCTATGCGTTGCTAACCAACTACACTAATTTGAGGACAGACAAATATTTAACAATATATAATAGCGGCGGCCATTATATATAACTTAGGGCGCCAACCCGCTGAAACTAGTCAACTGCTCAAAGAGAAGCGTTATTAAATAATATCAGCCAACAAAATTTAGAGTTACTCGAAACTTTTACTTGCTCCGCGCAAATCTCGGAAAGCTTTCACAGAGATATATACTTGATTGCTTGATTGCTTTGTTACTTGATTTAAAGTTAATGAAGGCTGTGGTAGGGAAATTCACTGTCTTTTGCGAACTTTGCGTGTCTGTATAGGTGTGAAAAAATGGGTTAATTTAGCTTCAAACAGTTTTCAGTTTCTCCATGGCACTTGAAACTTAGTCTACTTTAATAATTTGGTAACTTTCGTTCAAGACTCTGAAAACAAATTTTAGACTACTTCTAGTAGCGGTTTAGGACAAAATTCTATTTTGGGTCTTAAATCTGTTCAGAATTGACTAATTTAATTTGATAACATTTAATAATGTAAAATATTCGAAATTAATTTTTAAATACTTTTCAATCTATATTGGGTTGGTCTGTGTTAACCTTTCCGTTTCTAGACGTCAGGGAGAAAACCATATTCTACTGGACTAAAGACGTTGTGTATCTGAAATTTATCATCTAATTTTAGTATAGAAATAGAGTTTAAAATAGCAATTTTTCACATTGAACTCATCATGGCCTGGAGATAAATTTAATTATGAAATTTTTCCCAGATCAAACTCCCAGAAGCTTGCGATCTCTAGCCCCAATGGACAGTCTAGAATGAGCGATATAAGCGTACATGAAAGGGAGCTCTGTTGAGGGACTGCAGTACTGGAGAGCGGCTGTGTGCCTGCACCAGGATGGGAACCGATAAACGTATCAGAGCTGATATTCTAGCATGATAATGACAAACATTTGACCCTGAATACCGTAAAACGTCTTGCTATAATCCTGGAGAGCTAGAAGAATGCTGACCTCACCGAGCGCCAGTTCCAGAGTGCATGTACCAGGAATTGCCCTGATAAAATTCTGCGAAAGCTGAGGAAGTGAAAACAGTCGCACTCTCCTCTCTAGGTTGAAGAGCCAGTCAAGAGCATCGTGCTTCGTAATCTTGACGAGACAGAAGGCCACACTCAAGGAGGAAGCTGTCCAGCTCAAGGACATCAACACGTTGTCAGTTCGAAGGAATTATTGAAAAGATCCGTCAAGGGCAGCAGCGCAAGCAAGGTGATTACCGGAAGTGTGAAAGTCTAAGCATTAATGTTTTTTCAATGTGAAATTCAGAGCAAAAAAGTCGATAAATTGTCCGTTCTTTAATTTTCCCTTTCATTTCAATTCATTTTCAGCGGACCAGTCACTATCACGAAATTAGGCTAAGCTACTAAACTTAATAAAAGGAAAGAAAACGGGTCAATGATTATTCACCTGCAGCTCAAACAATATTTGTCAGAAAAGCATTGAATAACCTAAAATAGATTTTGCTTGCTGAATGGTGCAGTGGTTAAGTAGTAAGTAGCCTTATGTAGTTTTATATGGCTACCGCAGAAAAGCAATTTTTTTCTTTAAATTAAGATTTTCCAGGTGGCGTCAAACATAAAAAAATAGCAAGAAATATTGATCGGATTTGACTAGGGTGCAAATCGAAATTAAAATCCGCCTCAGTAACTAAGCTTTGATTGACTTATGGCTTGTTACCATGGTGACAAAAAAGTTAGTGCTCTCTCCGGCACCGTATTTAGTGACTGCACCCAGAGTAGAAGAATAAATAAGGGGTGCTTAATTTCTAGAATACACAGCCAGGTGCCTAAACCCTGGACTCAGCTATTTATTATCGGCAAACGAGATAGCACAATCGGTTTATTGTCCCTGTACTCGTAGGAAGCCATGATTGGAAAAAATTTGATTTCGAGCTCGGCTTTCTGCATCGTATTCTTTATTTTAGCTGGTAAGAGTTTTTAACTAATGGTGTTGATAAAATCTGAGTCTTGATCATAGCACTACTATCCCTAAAAGCTAAATCTGCAGGAGGGCTGCAGGCACTTTGACGCTTAAAGTGCCAACGTCCCACAACCAGCGACTGGGCATGACTGTCCATTGCGCTGACTCCTGAAGCGCGTTCAGTCACACTAAATACGGTATGCAGGCATAGACACACACACAAGCCGTCACCCAGTCACTCAGATAGGGTGTACAAGCGGCGGTTTCAGGAATGTACACTCTCTATGCCTTGGGGGTTGCCCGAATGGGCGTAAAATGAACCATTGGTCCATAGCCCAACCAATTCGTGCACAAGGCCCCAAATTAATGTGACCCTGCACACGAAACCTCGCTAGGGGAAATAGCCAACCTACAACGCGGGGTCGAACCTGGACCGGTGGCACACAAGGCAGACGCGCTACACCGCCGAGCCACTCGCCCCCCGCACTACTATCCCTACTTTGATGTGATTCCCTGAACCTTTCGCCTCAAAAAACCAACTCCAGCACCTAGCTTGGCACTACAATGCTACGTAATTGTTGATGGATCCGTGAACAGCCTGAACGCCAGCAGCACGGCCAGGGAGACTTGGGTAACTTGCAGCCAGAATGACACGTCCTGCTTCACTTACGTCGAAGGCAATGCGGTAAATTTTTTAATGGATGGCTTTTTGTTGACGTAGTTGCAAATTCTCAAATCCACGTACTGTGACAATTTCAGTTGACGAAAGGCTGCGGAGACACATGCCCCATATCGCTGAACGGCAATGGTACTTGCTCCATATGTATCTGGAGCTTCTGCAATTCGTCAGGAAAAGTTCAACTCAGCAATTATCTATTTGCAGTAGTTTTGTCTTTCATTGGAGCTTGTATGATCGAATAAGGTTCTTAATTGAATTCATAATTAAATTAAACTAAATTAAAAAAATGAAAAAGTGCGTCGAATTATCACATCTGACATGCAGATAAAAATAAATTGGTAAATGGAATTATAATCGCTACTTTGAAAATATACGGCCAAAAAAATTCTAACGCGCTGTGTCTGCCAAAGAACAGGTCCATTTAAATATAAGCTTTTTTGGTTCCTCCCACATTTTGCCTTACTGACAGCTTCAAGTGGAATGACAATCTAGGAGCGTAAAATATCTGTCCATTAAGACTAGAAACTCACTTTTTGATGCGACTAATCGAACTCAAAGGATCTCAAAGAACTCAAAATGTCATTAGCAACTGAGTTGTCTATTCGCTTTGAGTTAATGGATGGAGCTATTGAAACTGTCTGCAGTTTACAGAACGCCGCATACATTTGTCAAGTTTTTGTCGACGCCAAAAACCAATTAAGCTAATTAAAAGCAATAAACATGTGAGTGGATAAGCAAATTAAGATCATTCTGAGCGCTTATTGGTCGTGCATAGGAGAGCTTAAAAATGATAAAAATAGAAGGACTATGAGAAAAACTGCAAAAACGATCTTTTGCAAGTAACTTCTGTTTGCCCATAATGCTAATGAAAATGCTTGCACTCTATCTATCTCTGATTTTACTCTTCGGTAAGTGAATTTTTTATCTAATCTTAGATGCTCAACGCGTAAAGCTCAACGTAAGCCATTATAATTTATTTTATTGCAGCGGTGTCTCTCGTGTGCGCCGACGAGCAGTACCTGATGACGGAGCTGATCACTTTGGACCCCAGCATCAGCAGCCAAATTATCAACGACACTGACTCCGACTCGAAAATCGATTGCGTCACAAAGTGCCAGACCAGAAAGTGCGCATCCGCCATGCATTACCTCCGCGAGCGCACCTGTCAGCTGCTGTTTATCAACGACGCTTCTCAGACAGCCGGACCCGCAGGCAGCCACGTCAGTCGGACTCTGGATGGGTCAGCCGACTCTGTTAGCCAGTGGAAGTCTTCGAAGTTCGAGGATATGCTGAGGACACGAGCGAGAATCAACATGACATTCGCCAGTAAGATTCATTACGATTTCTCGTTGCTAAAAGCCAGTCACTTACCTTTAAGAAGCAGTGCGAAAGCTACAAAACTAGAATCGATTGTTACCGCACAGACAGCAGCACCGGTCGCGTGGGCACCGTGCAGCATTTGCGCATCAACATCACCGGCTGCTACCGCATCGAGGCCGGCGGTGCCAAAGGCGGGTCCGGAACAGCCTATGTGGGAGGCTGGGGAGCCACAGCTGGTGGCAGCTTCAGCCTGACCATCGGCACTTTGCTGGCCATTGCCGTAGGCCAAGCCGGAGCGCCCTCTTCGGCTCTGTACGCCGGGTCAGGAGGCGGAGGCGGCTCGTTCGTGTACACGAACTCTGAGAGCCGACTCAGGAACAGCTCCGTGATGAACAGGAACGCCAGCGACTGCATGCGGGACGGCAGCACGGCGACCTGCTACCTGCTGCTGGCGGCTGGCGGCGGAGGCGGCGCTTCGCATTTTAGATTTGGTGAGTTCTTGAGAAGTAAATTATGGCTAATTTTGTCTTCAGTGTGGCCGTCGCTTTTGCTAGTTAAGCGACGTCATCCACTGCCCACTGAAAAATGATGTCGATCGGTTCTAGCCGATTTTTCTCAAGGGGTCGATATTTTACACTTCATACACGAAGACTTCAGGTTAAGTTAAGTTGTACTGGTTTGACAGCTGAAATATTTTTAGTACTCCAAAACCTACCTTTGCCTCTTCATTAATCTGTTTACATAGCGATGGATAGCGATTAGTCCGAAAGTAATTTTCAAATAAGATAAACTGAAAACCAAAATTTTATCATCGTAATCTGCCTGATATTTGTAGTGATGCTGAAGGCAAAAAGCGTTTTATACTTTCTAATTCTTTATCTACAATTTCATGTAGTGAGATGGAAATTGGTGATTAGAACTCAAACTGTCACAAAATCATCTATTAATAAATTAACCCTAAGATTTTTTTTCCGTATTTATCTTTGATTAGGTTTTAATCCTCTAAACTGGTTGAAATTTTTTGCAATCCATCAGTCATCAGCATTTTGCTCTGGGGTTTAAGTGTCAGCCAAGCTAACTACTTGAGCAGTTATCTCGCATCCCTCAGTTACCCCATTAGGCTTCCTCGTAAACAATCATTTTATTAATAGTTTTTTTTCGATATCATATTGCTACTTTGCAGGGCGGTAGGTTCACGCAAGTTCCAGTGTTACCCCTACAGTATTAAAACTAATTAATTGGAAGTGGTGAGGAGCAAACTGGCATTTTAGATAAATGACAAAAGTTACCGTTGCGAGTGGGCACATGGCTGGGTTGATTGCCTTGCCGCTGTTTATGCACAAGCTGAAATGAGCAGCTGGAAATATGCAGCAAGGCTTTGCTACGGTCCCTAGTCATGACCCCTCATGATCCATCACGCTCTTCAATGAAACAGCCACAACTTTAGCTAACAGTCCTGTTGCCTCACAGAGATAGCAAAAGCATCATGCGATGGGAACGGCAGGAGGCAATTAAAACCTGTTGCCAATAATAATAGTTTAGGAGAGCTAAGGAGAACCTCTACAGCTCCATAAGCAGAGGGGCATCGAGACAAGTAAAACGGAGATTGTCAGAGAGCCTGGACGTTTCCAAATTCCAGGCTCACATTTGTAAGGCACGAAAACTCGTGCTGAAGGAAGGACACATATTTTGAGGATTATTGAAAATTATTTCCCGTTTTTTAATAGTTAGTGTAGGCTATACCTCTTTCTTCTATTCAAGTCATTAAAGTAACTTTCTATGCCTAAAAATTTTGCGTTCAGTTAAGTCGTGGCAGCAGAGCATCAGAAGAACCTACAATAATATCTGAATTCGCGAAGTATTTTAGTGTCTTATTAGGAATGCTCTAAAAGTTTTCCAATTCGACTGCTAGCACTAGTTTATTTTAGAGTTTTTCATTAGGGTCTTTCGTAGTACTCTCCCCTGAACTGCAAGAACTTGTGCGGTCGCCCGAGCCTCATGAGTGGCTCATGAGGCCTCGGAATTGCTCAGTTGGGATGTTGTCGATCGCCTCTTTTTCCACTTGTTCCAGCTTATCGTCAGACTGAAATCTGCGCCCCCTGAGCGACTTTTTGATTTCTGGAAAGAGCCAGAAGTCGCAGGGAGCCAGATCTGGTGAGTAGGGTTGGTGCGGTAGCGTTGCGATGCCCTTGCTGGTCCAGAAAAGCTCGAATAGCAGCAGCTGTGTTGTCGTGTCGGGGGCGTTGTCGTGATGAATTGAGCTTTATTACGCCTTAAGAATCAAAGAAGATGGCGAACATACGCTTTCCCTGGACCCGGGACCGCTTTGCCTTCAGGGGTCGTTGACCGCCTTCGGGCACCTACTCTTGCACTGCTGCGCTAAGTCTCGACGTCAAAAAAATGTCTCATCACCAGTGATGACTTCAGAACGTTGCTGATGAATTCCGCGCTCGTACTGATCAACGGGTAACTAGCAAAACTCCATGAGCAGTAAAGTTAAAGGGTCACTCTCTTTGACTAGTGACTGTGCAAGCTTGTATAAATAATTTACTTGAAAATTGAGGTGCTTGCTAAGTACTTGTGCAATGTACAGTACACTAATTTTGAAGAATTATTTAAGTTACTATAAAAAATGTTACAAGTAGGAGCCCATGGCAACGACATTTAGGACAACCCGGCTCTGGTGGCACATCCGGGACAAAATCTGTTGGCAACGTGGCCGACTACTCGTCTCCTGGCGGATCGAATGGCAATCCCGGATTGTCAAATCCTGCAAGATCCTTTCTCCATCACAATCACGGCGGCAGCGGCGCCGGTTGGCTCGGCCGCGCTGTACACGCCCGACGCTCCAATTTGGACGGCGATCACGGCAGCAGTCTCGCCGACAACTGGCTCGGTGGAGTCGCTGGCAACGGTGGCGATGGTGGTGACGGCGGCTTTGGAGGCGGAGGCGGTGGTGGCAGCAATGACGGAGCGTCCGGGGCCGGCGGCGGCTTCAGCGGAGGCGGCGCAGGCATTGCCAACGGTCAAGCTGGAGGCGGCGGCGGCTCCGCGTGCTTCGGCGGGGTCGGCTGCTTCGCCACGACCGGTGGCAACTCGGGTCGCGACCACGGCTTCGTGACGGTGCGGCTGCTGAACCAGCTGTCGGCTGACTGCGGCTGAGCTGCCGGTTTGCATTCAGCCATTTACGAGCTGTAGCAAGAAGCAGAGCAGTAAAATAAAATAAGAAAATTAAATTCAACAACTCTGGCTATGAATTAAACATGCGACAGTTTATACTGCTCTTCGTCGTAACTGATATTAATTTGAAGCTGAAAGCGTTCCTTCTTGGATAACAACTAGCTAGAAGGCTAAGAAAGATGAATTATCCTCCTGACGTCATGCAATTGTACTTTTTACATGTCTCGATGCATTCATAAATGTACAATTATGCATAAAGTTATTATTCCTGTTTGATGCGAGCAGGAAGTTAAACGCGTACGAGCATTTTGTAATTATGATGCTCGGAATTGTATAAATCGTAGAATGGAACAGATAAAAAAATATGAAAATTTAATACTCCTAGTCTCATAAAATTCATGATACACTGTAGTTTCATGATTGCACACGTTTCTGCAACATAAATGATCTACATAAGTGTACTTTTGTCGAATTATTATCCTATGTTTTTTCTTGCTTGAAAAAATACAGTAGAAAGTCTTTGTCATGCCTTTGGCTATTGCGTTTTCAGCGAACAGAGTAGCGACTAAAATTTGAGTTGAAACATGTCAGATGCTCTAAAGCTGCTATTCAACTGTACAAATACTATTGTTTGATATGAATGAGCGACAGCGCATATTGATTGACGTAAATTTTGTAAAAATATTGAAAAATGTAAAATTTTATCTCACTTCTCAATTTTTTAGAATGAAAAGTGACAGTGAAAGGGTTTTTCCAAGAAAAAAATACTTGCTTTTTTAGCTGAATTTTCAGCAGCAAAAACTTTGAATATGGTCAAATAATGGTCAGCTGATCAACTGGTAGGCCTAGAGAACTTGCTTTCATTATCATAAAATCCTTATTTGCTTCTGACCTTGACGGGTCCACAAATGTCTCAAGTGGGGTATTTCAACCGAGCGCCAACTCGTAATAGCAAGTAGTGCACCCCCTAGGCTTAGATATCCTCCAGCACTGCGGCTCGGAATATCCGCGGAGATCCCTTTTTAGTCCACTCTCAAATGTATATCTTGTTGAAAAGCACCACTCAGGTGCTTTAGTCCCGATCACCCCATTTTGCTCTGAGCAAGCTAGTCCCTAAATAGGCTTCGAGTTAAAACTGTTCCTTACCGTGGTGACTCTCTCCATACGATATAGTTCTCGTAATTCTAAGTCATTAAGCTATTGATACTTCCCGTAAAAAGCACTTCCCGTACAATAAAGCCAGGTTTTAAGTACTTGCGACTCTCAGCCCAATTTGGCGTTTTGACCCGTTTATATATAGCGACGCTTTGGTCGGCAGACAAGCTGCTTGGCCTAGACAGCTCATTAATGAATGATCGAGACGCTTTGGCATCGCACCGATTTGATTCACCTTGGTGGAGTTTCTAGTAAAATGTAAGCATATGAGGTGGGCTCTTTCACAGAGTTGGTTGATTTGTATCTGCTTAGATTTTTCTGTATCGGAGCCGATAGTTTTCAGATGGCGCAGAAGCAGATGGCCGTGACGAAGGAAATTCTCATTTAGGACCTTGTTCGACGGACAAAGAGGGGTGTCCAGGCAGGCAGTGGTGGAGGGAGGCAAGATAGTCGCAGAGGACGGATTAGAAATAAAAATAAATTGACTATAAAATAATATTGTTGCGGCGTGTGATTTGCGACTTCTTTGCGATTCTCCGACGTGCCGGTATCTGCAGCTTGATTGCACACAAGTGCGGGCGCTTTTAACTGCCACGACGCTGGTCGCCGCGGGGCATCGAGGTGGCGATAGCGCCACTGCTGCACATCATATTCGGCCGTCAGCTTTCCGTTGTCTTTATCAACCTCCCACACGACGTTTTGGTTCTAGTTAGCATCAAGTAGTTCGCTTATCTTCTAGAAGTACTAGAAGTACCAAACAGCCTCTCAGTCAACACACGTTGTTCAGAAATGTCAATGAGCGATCGTCAATCAGGTACTATGAACATTCTCCATGCAGGCAGTGAGACTTTTGTCTGATTGATTGGCAAAGTCGCTTTTCATTAAGGCTCAGTTGTACTTCTTTACCTTCTGACAGCTCGCATTGCCTGTCACGCTTTCACTGGATAGAAAAATTTCTGGCAAACTCACAGTTTGTTGTCTTAGCTCAACTTTGGTTGACTGACAACAGCTTATGGCCTGCTTAGCTCACTATTTAGTTGGGTGCGACGCTGCCTTACCGCCTCGATCTCGAGCTCCTCGAATTCCTTCCGCAAGGAAGCTGTGCTAACGTCATAACTTTGATGGAATCAAAAACACACCATTATTCCTACACGAGGGTTTCGAAAATATTGGAAGAAAGAGACAAAAAATCTTTAAATTTAGGTACTTTAACGTCCTCGCCTGACCTCACCGGTAGGGCACCCGCAGCATGAGCAGCAAGCAGCATTTCCTGAACCGGCTTCGGGCAGTACGACTGGAACGGATTAAATGGCCTGCCAGCTGCCAGCTGACGGCGCAATAGTTCTCTTGGACGGTCCAAGTCGGCGCGGCAATAGATTGCCACGTAGGATACCCGCTCGTATCCGATCTTGAAGGCCGCGCACAGCAAGCCAGTGTGCACTTGTTGCTCGAGTGAATCTGCCAGTGTCCAGGTCACGGAGTTGAAGAGCTGGATGGTCTCGATCGCTGTCCGAAACAGCGCCGGCCTCTGATGGTCCGGCACGGCCTCATACTGCAGAACTGACCTTATCAAACGGAAGGCAGCCCACTTAAGTTCTCGGCGACGCCGTAAGTCATTGCGGACGTCGTGGACCAGACTCCCGAGGTAGACAAACTGCTGAGAGCGTGGTAGTTCCGTCGAATATCCGTCAGCGCCTTGGCAGGAAATTGTAGTCTCAATGTCGCTCAGGACACAGAGCACGATAGTCTTCTGGTTATTGACCACCAGGCCGACACTCGCCGCAACGGCAATAAGCCTTTCTAGCTACCGTTGGGCTACCTCGACGGTCGAGGACAGCAGGGCGAGGTCTTCGGCGTAGCTAAGCACGCTAAGGTGACTCTCAAGATCACGTCAACCCGCGAGTCACGCAGTGAGTCACCCATTTTTACGCGAAAATGCCTAGCTGTGTCAACATTTATTCCAAAAATAGCAATACAGTTTAAGCAGTTAACAGTCCAGGTGTATTTTCTGATTGGAACAATCGAAGAAATAAAATAACAAATTCCTGTCTCCAGTAACCAAATTTTTTAATTGAAAACTGTTGCTTAAAAATGCAAGCAATGATAGCAGTGGCGACTATGAAGTTGGTTATTTAGTTACATTCTTGGTGCATAAAGCTAAATATGACGAGAAGAAGGAATTGTATCTAACGTAATTTTCGCACTTTCGAATAAAATTTGAGATCTTTAAATGGATGCCCACATAAATAAACGGAAAAGATATAACTTTTTTCAGTTTTTTTCTTTTTTGACGACCAAATTTTTTAGCAGCATTATTCCAATTTGGTTTGAAAAGCCTCTCAGTTCTTGAGTAAACTTGTCGCTGAAACTATGCTATTTGCACCAAAAAGCTTAATACGAGCGTATCTGTTTTTACTTATTATCTTGAGATCACTGTTATCTACTGTCTGCTGCAAAAGCAGCTTCAAGTGGAATGATCTATCCACCTTCATATTAGTAACTCTCACTTCCACAAATCCCAATAGTAAGCAGAAAAAAAATTAAAATATGAAGTAGCAACTGGTTGATGGATTGGTTTGAGTGTATGGAAAGAGCTCTCACTTAAAACAGTTGAAGCACTTAGCCTTTTAGAAAAAAAACTTCATCCGTATTATCAAGTGTTTTGGAGCCCACAATTTAACAAAATTTGCTAATCTTCTAATATACTAAAGTTCTGTTTGTTTGTTTGTTTGTTTGTTTAGAAGATTCACATCTCCTCTGGAACTGCTGAACCGATTCTCTTCATTCTTGGTTAATTTAATAGCAATTTTTTCTGGGATGATGTGGCTCAATTAGCATTCAACTCTGACTTGATTAAGCCTCTCTAATTTAAGAAAAACTGTCTATTTCTTATCTAAATAGTGTATTTTTTCCGCAGTCAGAGCTTCACTTTTCAATTTTAAGTCTATGGGCTGCCAGCAAAACCGAGGCTGATCGAGTCTAAATTTATAAAAATAGTGCTTCTGATGTTTTGAGATGCTGAGAACTTCCTTATAAAGTTTAAATGTCTCTGGTCCGAGGAGGCATGATCTTCGTAAAGAGAAGAAGGGGAGCTGTTTTGTTTTCTTACTGGAATATCAGTTAAATTGGAGAGAATGCTTTCTAACTGGATTGCAGTCAAATTGGAGAAAATGTTTTTTTGACTACTGGATAACTGGATTGCAGTCATAGTAGTGAGAATGCTTTCTAATTGGACTGCAGTCATATTGGAGAGAATGTTTTCTAACTATATTAAAAAATCTAAATAGAAATCTGATGGGTTACTAATCATGTGTTTTCTGATAACCTGAGTGACAATCTGATGATGATGATGATACTGGATCGCAGTATCGCAATTAGACAACTGGAGATTATTCAACTGGATTTCAGTCTAATTGGGAAGAATGTTATCAAACAGAATCCAAAGTCCAAAACTCGAGATTCTTTGACTGGAAGTCGATTTTTGGCCACAGACTAAAAATGCCCAATGCCAGCCGTGTGTGAAACAAAAAGAGAAGGGGCGCTCTCTTTAAATTGTCGATAGTCGCTACCTATTATATATTCGTCTTTTAAGTATTAAATATTAAGTAAGTATAAATGTAGTTCTGATGCCAAAAAGAAGGAAGAAAAGTGATGCTCAGAAGAGCCGTGAATCTAAGTTACGTCGGAAACAGGAAACTGAGGAAGAGAGAAAACAAAGACTTGCAAATCAGGCCGCTTATCGTCAGAAACATTCTGCAAATGAGTCATCGGATTCCAAATCTGTTCGCTTGGAATCCGCTCGAGTTCAAGTTGCTGAGAGGCGAGCTGGAGAATCTGAGGCTGAGCGGTCATCCAGGCTGGAAGCTACTCGAGTTCAAGTTGCTGAGAGGCGTGCTGGAGAATTTGAGGCTGAGCGGTCATCCAGGCTGGAAGCTACTCGAGTTCAAGTTGCTGGGAGGCGTGCTGGAGAATCTGAGGCTGAGCGGTCATCCAGGCTGGAAGCTACTCGAGTTCAAGTTGCTGAGAGGCGTGCTGGAGAATCTGAGGCTGAGCGGTCATCCAGGCTGGAAGCTACTCGAGTTCAAGTTGCTGAGAGGCGAGCTGGAGAATCTGAGGCAGAGCGTTCAGCCAGGCTGGATGCTACTCGAGCACGAGCAACAGTCAATCGTATACAACGTGTCACTGGAAATGTAGAAAGAGATACCTCTAATATGTCCGTAACGTCGAGTTCATCAGCGCATCATGTGTCTGCTACACATGTTCCAATCGCGTCAATGCAAATAGTTCCTGCCAAAGCTGATGGTAATTGCTATTTTCATTCTATTGTTGAACAACTCCGAGGTACAGAGTTAGAAATCACTCACAACCAGTTGCGCTGTCAGATCTCAGAGCGTTTGAAAATCATACTGCCTGAATATGTTAACATTATCCAAGCGCAAAAACAAACCATTCAGCGAATTTTGAGTGACACTGAACGAGATGGGACTTATGTTCACAATGTTGTGGCCCCAATGCTCAACCGAGTTCTTAATGTAGATTTGGAAATCTACCAGCGTGATTTTGCAGACAGCACAAGGTTAACATTGATCCAAAGTGCATCATCTGAGGTTGGTCCTCCAGTGCTGACTGTGAGACTTCTCTATGATCGTCATAGACAACACTATGATTCATTATATCTAAATGATTCTTTGAACACTTCGCAAGTCGACCAGACCTCTATGCGGTCAATGCAATTTGACTCTATTTGTTTTGCTTCACTTTTCAATTTTAAGTCTATGGGCTGCCAGCAAAACCGAGGCTGATCGAGTCTAAATTTATAAAAATAGTGCTTCTGATGTTTTGAGATGCTGAGAACTTCCTTATAAAGTTTAAATGTCTCTGGTCCGAGGAGGCATGATCTTCGTAAAGAGAAGAAGGGGAGCTGTTTTGTTTTCTTACTGGAATATCAGTTAAATTGGAGAGAATGCTTTCTAACTGGATTGCAGTCAAATTGGAGAAAATGTTTTTTTGACTACTGGATAACTGGATTGCAGTCATAGTAGTGAGAATGCTTTCTAATTGGACTGCAGTCATATTGGAGAGAATGTTTTCTAACTATATTAAAAAATCTAAATAGAAATCTGATGGGTTACTAATCATGTGTTTTCTGATAACCTGAGTGACAATCTGATGATGATGATGATACTGGATCGCAGTATCGCAATTAGACAACTGGAGATTATTCAACTGGATTTCAGTCTAATTGGGAAGAATGTTATCAAACAGAATCCAAAGTCCAAAACTCGAGATTCTTTGACTGGAAGTCGATTTTTGGCCACAGACTAAAAATGCCCAATGCCAGCCGTGTGTGAAACAAAAAGAGAAGGGGCGCTCTCTTTAAATTGTCGATAGTCGCTACCTATTATATATTCGTCTTTTAAGTATTAAATATTAAGTAAGTATAAATGTAGTTCTGATGCCAAAAAGAAGGAAGAAAAGTGATGCTCAGAAGAGCCGTGAATCTAAGTTACGTCGGAAACAGGAAACTGAGGAAGAGAGAAAACAAAGACTTGCAAATCAGGCCGCTTATCGTCAGAAACATTCTGCAAATGAGTCATCGGATTCCAAATCTGTTCGCTTGGAATCCGTTCGAGTTCAAGTTGCTGAGAGGCGAGCTGGAGAATCTGAGGCTGAGCGGTCATCCAGGCTGGAAGCTACTCGAGTTCAAGTTGCTGAGAGGCGTGCTGGAGAATTTGAGGCTGAGCGGTCATCCAGGCTGGAAGCTACTCGAGTTCAAGTTGCTGGGAGGCGTGCTGGAGAATCTGAGGCTGAGCGGTCATCCAGGCTGGAAGCTACTCGAGTTCAAGTTGCTGAGAGGCGTGCTGGAGAATCTGAGGCTGAGCGGTCATCCAGGCTGGAAGCTACTCGAGTTCAAGTTGCTGAGAGGCGAGCTGGAGAATCTGAGGCAGAGCGTTCAGCCAGGCTGGATGCTACTCGAGCACGAGCAACAGTCAATCGTATACAACGTGTCACTGGAAATGTAGAAAGAGATACCTCTAATATGTCCGTAACGTCGAGTTCATCAGCGCATCATGTGTCTGCTACACATGTTCCAATCGCGTCAATGCAAATAGTTCCTGCCAAAGCTGATGGTAATTGCTATTTTCATTCTATTGTTGAACAACTCCGAGGTACAGAGTTAGAAATCACTCACAACCAGTTGCGCTGTCAGATCTCAGAGCGTTTGAAAATCATACTGCCTGAATATGTTAACATTATCCAAGCGCAAAAACAAACCATTCAGCGAATTTTGAGTGACACTGAACGAGATGGGACTTATGTTCACAATGTTGTGGCCCCAATGCTCAACCGAGTTCTTAATGTAGATTTGGAAATCTACCAGCGTGATTTTGCAGACAGCACAAGGTTAACATTGATCCAAAGTGCATCATCTGAGGTTGGTCCTCCAGTGCTGACTGTGAGACTTCTCTATGATCGTCATAGACAACACTATGATTCATTATATCTAAATGATTCTTTGAACACTTCGCAAGTCGACCAGACCTCTATGCGGTCAATGCAATTTGACTCTATTTGTCAGCCTGCAGCGACATGTACTAGCACCTCCAATTCTGCTTGTGCAAGCGACACGAGACTACCAGCGGACAAGAACATTAATACTGATCAATTTAACCTGTGAGATTGTATACATATATTTTGCCTTGGTAATCTTTTCACTACTATTGTGCGTAAATTTTACTGATTCAGGCCACGTTCTGCTATTACTGATGAAATTGGACAAATGATATATCTTTGTTTTTTCTCTTTGAATAAAAAGCACACTCTTTTTTTCTGTTATAGATACAATTCTGAGCGTCCTCATTCGGCTGGTCGGATGGACACCTTGTGCAACATGTGCGGTGCTTTAAAATGGAAGAATGAAACGCCTGGACTCTGCTGTAGTGGTGGCAAGGTTAAGCTTGCACCACCGTGCGTACCAGTTGAATTGCAACGCCTTTACATGGGTCTGCACGAAAAAAGTAAAGTTTTCTTAAAAAACATCAGAAATTACAATTCTGCTCTTCATATGACCTCATTTGGAGTAAAGAACAGGGACATTCCTGGACCTTGCATAAACTTTGTTATTCACGGTCAGATCCACCACAAAATTGGTAGTTTGCTTCCCAGAGTGGATCAGAATGCTCAGTACTGCCAGATTTTCTTTTGTGACACTGAGCTTGACACGAGGATGTCCGTTGTGAAGGGTCTAGATCGCAATCTGTTGGAACTTTTACAGAAAATTTTGCACAAAGAGAACTCGTATCTGCGTACCTTTAAATCAGCAATCGAGAAGCTCACGGAAAACCAAGAATTGCAAGGTGCTTCTGTGGTTATACGAGCCGATCGGAGACCGACTGGTGAACACGTGAGGTGAGCATGTATATTAATAATTGAACTTTATTCAATAATGCATTAACAACTTGCTTGCATTCAATTCTTAAGGAGGTTCAATCTTCCGACAGTCAGTGAGGTCGCTATACTTTGTGACACAGTCGATGGTGACGGCGAAGGAGAGCCTTCTAGGAGAGATATTGTACTGCATTTGAGGGGTGGTCCAATCCAGAAAATTGACGAAACTCATCGGTCATACGATCCACTTGAATATGTCCTATTTCATCCATGTGGTGAGGATGGTTGGCATCTAGGACTTACAATGTCAAATAACCGTAAACTATCGCCTAAAGCCATGTACTCTCATTTACTGATGGTGCGACCTGCTGTGTTTAATCCACTACACTACGGCAAACGGCTCTTTCAACAGTACATTGTAGATCAGGCAACCAAAATTGAATCTGAGCGTCTCAACTATCTAAGGATGCACCAAGAGGAGCTGCGCTCGGAAACATACAGTGGTCTTAAGGATGCTCTGAAGGCTGCCGATGGCGATCCTGATTGGGCTGAAAAAATAGGAAAGCGGGTAGTGCTGACCTCAAGTTTTGTTGGCGGGCCGCGTTACCTTAGAGAGCGTCAACAGGATGCGATGGCGTACGTGATGCATTTCGGACGGCCAGATCTTTTCATCACCATGACTGCTAATCCTACATGGGAAGAGATCACGCAAGAGTTGCTGCCTGGCCAGACTGCAGTAGATCGACCCGACTTGACAATGAGGGTTTTCAATCTAAAACGAAAAGCACTGCTCGATCGATTACAAACATCATTTGGGATTCAGATTGCCCACGTTTGCTCACTGGAATTTCAGAAGCGTGGTAAGATTTGCACTGACAAAATCTGCTTCTGGTTTAAATAGCTATCTTGCGATAAGTTATTAATGCATCCGATGCCATTTATACGCAGGTCTACCACACGTCCACATTTTACTATGGTTAGTCACACAATATCGAATTACGCCTGACCGCTACGATGAGGTGGTCTGTGCAGAAATTCCTGACGCTACAGCTGATCCGGTGCTGCACAAGCTTGTTGTAGATCATATGCTGCATGGACCATGTGGGGACCTTAACCCCAACTGTGCATGCATGAAAAATGGAACCTGCAGTAAAAGCTTTCCAAAGGAGTTTCAAGTCGCCACTTTGATCAATGATTCTGGTTATCCATTTTACCGCAGGCGCTCTCCTGCTATGGGAGGTCACATTGGTACCAAATGCATGAGAGGACAAAAATTCTATATGGACAACAGGTAATTTTCCTTTCCTAATAAATGTATATTGATATGTTGTGTGATGATGGTATTGAATGTGCAACTGTGGTAGTGTGTAAATTGTTTAGTCATTCGATCACGTCAATCAATCAAATGTATTCACAGGTTTGTTGTGCCCTATAATCCGCAACTACTGCGGGAGTTTAAGTGTCACTTAAATGTGGAAGTTTGTGCGTCTGTAAAAGCAATAAAATACGTCGTTAAATATCTTAACAAAGGATCTGACATGGCCATTGTACAACTGACTCCTGAACAACGCGAAGCACTCAAGTGGGATGAAATCGGAACATACTTAGCAACGCGATATCTAGGTCCGCACGAGGGTGCTCAGATTATATTTGGATTTAGTGTTCACAGTCGCTCGCCACCCGTTGTTCAATTAAGTGTCCATCTCACTGGAAAAAACCGAGTAATTTTCAATGAGCACACGGCAGTCATTCAAGCTACTAGGCCAGCACGCAGTACCCTGACAGCATTTTTCGAGCTATGTCAGAGTGATGAATTTGCACGCACACTGCTTTATGCGGAAGTGCCGCGTTACTTTGTATGGCATGCAGACAAGAAAGAGTGGCAGCGAACAAAAATTGGAACCCCTGTGCCTGAGTATGTAGGCGTTCGAAAGCGTGACTGCATTGGTCGAATCTACACAGTAAGTCCTCGAGCAGAAGAAGTGTATTATCTTCGACTGGCATTACTTCATGTAAGAGGGCCTGTGAGCTACAAAGCGCTTCGAACTGTCAATGGAGTCCTACATCCAACTTTTAAGGATTGTTGCAGAGCACTTGGGCTGCTAGAAGATGATAAACACTGGCGGCTTTGCTTAGACGAAGCTGTGCTTACTGCGATGCCGGCAGCCCTGAGAGGTTTATTTGCAATTATTCTAGAATACGGTAACGCAGTTGATCATAAGGATTTGTGGTCACTCTTTCGCTCGGCCATGGGAGAAGATTTCGCCTATCGAGAGTCGGCTGACAATGCGTGGGTGGAAAACCGAGTTCTTCAAGACCTATCTAAAAGATTGGAGTCTAAAGGTCTGAGTCTGTCGCAATATGGTCTACCAGAGCCGTTCCAGCGACTACATATAGAGGAGGAGGAGTTTGACTCCAAACAACTCCAGGGCTTTGTTGAAGAGCGTAAGCAGTATCTGACAGATGAACAGAAAACAGTGTACGATGCCATTTGTGAGAGTATTGACGGTGGTGAAGGAGGTTTACATTTTATCGATGCTGCAGGTGGGACTGGAAAGAGCTTTCTGCTTGAGCTTCTGCTCGCTAAAGTACGTTCCCGGGGAGAGATAGCTCTTGCAGTTGCAAGCACTGGCATTGCTTCGACACTGCTACCCGGAGGCCGTACAGCCCATTCTGCATTCAAAATACCGTTATCAGTTGCAAGACTTGGCGGGGTGTGTGGCATTGAGAAAAATAGCCATCAAGCAGAGATTCTTCGGAAAACCCGACTGATCGTATGGGACGAAGCTGCTATGGTACACCGTAGACTTCTAGAAGCTGTTGATCGATGCCTTAGAGACATTGTGTCTATAAAACCATTTGGTGGACTAGCGGTGGTGTTGGCTGGAGATTTTCGTCAGTTGCTCGCCGTAATCAAAGGAGGCACGGGAGCAAATGCGATAAATGCTTGCATCAACAAGAGCCTACTATGGGAAAAATTTCAACAGCACAGACTCACTAAAAACGTGCGGCTCCTTGATGCAGACGACTTGTCGGTAGCACGATATGCCGAGTTTTTGCTAAAAGTAAGTAAACGTTTTGTGTTTTTTCTTTTGCGTCTCTTGAAGTGCTTACTTTTAAGCATATATGCAACATAACGTTTTTTTACAGACTGGTAGTTATTTCCATTGTGTGACTATTCTCATTTTCAGGTTGGTGATGGAAGGCTGCAAGAAGATAGTCAAGGTAATGTGGAACTACCATCCGATATTTGCATGCCAGAAGGTGCCCAGACGGACGATTTAGTTCGGCATGTTTTTCCGACCTTTGAGATTTCAAAGCAACGAGACAGATTATTCGAAGCTAGAGCTATTCTTGCACCACACAACAAGACAGTCAATGAGATTAATTCGCTGTGCCTGGCTATGTTTCCCGGAGACATTGTAACTTATGACTCATTTGATTCAATACCATGGGATGCTGATGCGGCAACACATTATCCTGTAGAGGCGCTGAACTCATTGGATTTACCAGGTTTCCCACAGCATCGCTTGGAGTTAAAAGTCGGGGTTCCTGTCATGCTACTCAGAAACTTGAACGCCCCACGCCTATGCAATGGTACGCGTCTTATTGTCACAAGGCTGGAAAAGAATGTTTTAGCAGCACGCATCGCTTGCGGAGCGTTTAAGGATGAACCGTTACTTCTGCCAAGAATTCCACTCGACACTAGCGAAGGTGACCTTCAAATCAAATTCCGCCGGCTCCAATTTCCAGTGCGACTCTGCTTTGCAATTACCATTCACAAAAGTCAGGGCCAAAGTTTAGATTATTTTGGTGTACATCTGGGTCTACCGTGCTTCCAGCATGGTCAGTTGTATGTTGCATTGAGTCGCGCAAAAGATCCTAGACATGTACGCGTGCTCGCACCTGGACACCGAACACGGAATATAGTTCTGAAAGCTGCACTTTGTGGATGAAATCATATATTTTGCATGGGCCTAAGATGCTGGGGAGCAACTGTTCGAAACCTGACATTAGAAAAATGGTAGTGAATTTTGCAGCGCTACATCAATGAATCAAATGGTCGCTTCACTACCTTAGCAGCTACATAAAAAATAAGACAAATTCAAATTTTGTGTCTACGGTAAAATGTTCTGCTGCTGCACAAAACAATCGAATTTTAACCAATTTGTGTTCAAATTAGAGTGAATGGATCCATCTCCAAACAACAATCTTCGAAGCATACATATTGAGCTGCTTCGAAATAGCTCCATTGCATCTTGAGCTACAAGTTCTATGATCTATGGCTTTTCCCAATCGAGTATATAACTGTACTTCAAAGCAATACTTACAATTGATTTCAAATGTCTCGTAAGTTTTTTTCTAACTTATATATATATCAAAAGCATATATCAATCAAGTCAACTGATATCTAACAACCCTTATTGACTGATAGTCAACAAGTCAGCAATTTTTCTTACAAAGATTATTGGCCGACATGATTAGTGAACTGGTCAACGGTAGCCGACCGACCAACGTTGTTGCCTGTGTTTTACAAAGGAGCGATGTAAGTTTTGCAGAAGACTGTTGCCTGTCAGTTTTATTTCATTAGCTTTCTTACGATTTTCCCATGTGTCAGGTCCAATACTTGATGGATCTAACTCATAAATGGTAATTGTTACTCATACATGTAATTTTTTCAAGTGATAAGGGTTGAGAAATAAAGATTAGCCCGGAACTTGTATAATAAGTATTCACATAAAATATGCATAAAGAGCTTTGACTTATCTGCTATCTAATTCTATAGATTCGGAAGTGGAACAACCCGAAAAGCCAGGGTGAATTGTTTTCGACTGTGCTGGCCGATGAAAGCGGAGAAATTAAAGCTGCATTTTTTGGAGGTACTTTGTCCAACACCTGGGAAACCTGCAAAATCGGGACCAGTATTTGCGTATCTGGAGCTTCTGTGAGAGAGGCCGACTCGCGCTACAACATCGCCAATAACTGCCTTGAGCTATGCGTTGATTTGGATAAGGGCGGTGTTGTCGGCGTGGCCGATTATGACGTCAAAGGCAAGGCGTCATATCGTTTTACAAAAATCGACCAACTTGGTAATGCTGGTGTTGGGTAAGTCAAAATTTACTCATTTTGATAAAATCGCATTTCATGGGCTCATACCGAACTGAGTAAGGTTACAAATGTCTTTAAAAAATATTTTATTTTAATATTCAATATTCAGTTTAGATCTAAGTTTATAACACTGACAAAAATGTGTCATGTCTATATAAGAGAAATATCGAGTCAATACTTGCTTAACTATCACTTTACACAGAGCCCTGGTGGATATTTTGGGCATCGTGTCCTCCATCGATTTGCCGGTCGACATTCGCACGAAAACCGGCAGTACTGTGCGTAAGTCATCGGTGATGGTCGCCGATCAGTCGGACCGCAAAGTTTCCTGTGAGTTCTGGGGTGAAGGTGCTCAAACGATATATCACCAGTGTGCCATCGGAAAAATCATCGCCGTAAAAGGTGGACGAATCACCAACTTCTCGGGCATTGCAATCAACGCATCAACGGCTATTACGTCGTTCGAGGGAGACATTTGTGGCATTAGCGACAATGCGCTGACCAATCTGCACTCTTGGTGGGCAGCTAGGTCCATTCAGGACTCCCCAATAGTATCTACCAAACCAGTGGAGTGTTCTGTTGCGCCACAGCAGATTAAGATCGAAGTACCAATAGCAGTGACTCGGGTTATTATACGCCGGGGGACAAACGAGGTGAGTAAATGACAAATTGTATGTCATAAGTCGCTTAATACTACAATGTACATTTAACGACAGAATTTTTGTGAAGTTCACATTTCATTTTATTACAACGCTACTGCGTTACATGTACATGTATTTCACATTTGTAGAAAGTTTTTGTTCTGACGGATGACCAGCAGAATTCGTGAGTAAATTGTACTTAAGTTATTTGTAATTTTTTTAAATTAGTGCCTCTTTAGTGTCCCTTTTAATCCAATGCACACGAGCTAGAGAAGCCAATGTGAAAGACTGCATTCACAATTAGAAATTTCCAGCTAGCAATAAAACAATTATTATTAGCTAATTTCCCAGGTTTATTTCAGTTTCATGTTTTTCTATTTTAGTCAGAAGCACCGCCTTGAGCCTTGGCAAGAAGAAGCAGCTTCTCAGTTGAACACCTCAGTGTTTAACGACAGTGGTGCCTGTTCGTCTTTCATGTCCTAAGTTCAAGTGTACTAGCAGTGATTACATTTGTAGCACTGATTGACTAATTGGACGCTGAGCTGATTGAGCGAATTATATTCTGTTTTATCGTTTTGCAACATAGTTCTATTGTTGAAAATCAATCTATCATTGTTATTCAGTTCCCGCATAGCGGGTTCAACTTGCTAGTCTTCTAATATACTAAAGTTCTGTTTGTTTGTTTGTTTGTTTGTTTAGAAGATTCACATCTCCTCAGGAACTGCTGAACCGATTCTCTTCATTCTTGGTTAATTTAATAGCAATTTTTTCTGGGATGATGTGGCTCAATTAGCATTCAACTCTGACTTGACTAAGCCTCTCTAATTTAAGAAAAACTGTCTATTTCTTATCTAAATAGTGTATTTTTTCCGCAGTCAGAGCTTCACTTTTCAATTTTAAGTCTATGGGCTGCCAGCAAAACCGAGGCTGATCGAGTCTAAATTTATAAAAATAGTGCTTCTGATGTTTTGAGATGCTGAGAACTTCCTTATAAAGTTTAAATGTCTCTGGTCCGAGGAGGCATGATCTTCGTAAAGAGAAGAAGGGGAGCTGTTTTGTTTTCTTACTGGAATATCAGTTAAATTGGAGAGAATGCTTTCTAACTGGATTGCAGTCAAATTGGAGAAAATGTTTTTTTGACTACTGGATAACTGGATTGCAGTCATAGTAGTGAGAATGCTTTCTAATTGGACTGCAGTCATATTGGAGAGAATGTTTTCTAACTATATTAAAAAATCTAAATAGAAATCTGATGGGTTACTAATCATGTGTTTTCTGATAACCTGAGTGACAATCTGATGATGATGATGATACTGGATCGCAGTATCGCAATTAGACAACTGGAGATTATTCAACTGGATTTCAGTCTAATTGGGAAGAATGTTATCAAACAGAATCCAAAGTCCAAAACTCGAGATTCTTTGACTGGAAGTCGATTTTTGGCCACAGACTAAAAATGCCCAATGCCTGCCGTGTGTGAAACAAAAAGAGAAGGGGCGCTCTCTTTAAATTGTCGATAGTCGCTACCTATTATATATTCGTCTTTTAAGTATTAAATATTAAGTAAGTATAAATGTAGTTCTGATGCCAAAAAGAAGGAAGAAAAGTGATGCTCAGAAGAGCCGTGAATCTAAGTTACGTCGGAAACAGGAAACTGAGGAAGAGAGAAAACAAAGACTTGCAAATCAGGCCGCTTATCGTCAGAAACATTCTGCAAATGAGTCATCGGATTCCAAATCTGTTCGCTTGGAATCCGCTCGAGTTCAAGTTGCTGAGAGGCGAGCTGGAGAATCTGAGGCTGAGCGGTCATCCAGGCTGGAAGCTACTCGAGTTCAAGTTGCTGAGAGGCGTGCTGGAGAATTTGAGGCTGAGCGGTCATCCAGGCTGGAAGCTACTCGAGTTCAAGTTGCTGGGAGGCGTGCTGGAGAATCTGAGGCTGAGCGGTCATCCAGGCTGGAAGCTACTCGAGTTCAAGTTGCTGAGAGGCGTGCTGGAGAATCTGAGGCTGAGCGGTCATCCAGGCTGGAAGCTACTCGAGTTCAAGTTGCTGAGAGGCGAGCTGGAGAATCTGAGGCAGAGCGTTCAGCCAGGCTGGATGCTACTCGAGCACGAGCAACAGTCAATCGTATACAACGTGTCACTGGAAATGTAGAAAGAGATACCTCTAATATGTCCGTAACGTCGAGTTCATCAGCGCATCATGTGTCTGCTACACATGTTCCAATCGCGTCAATGCAAATAGTTCCTGCCAAAGCTGATGGTAATTGCTATTTTCATTCTATTGTTGAACAACTCCGAGGTACAGAGTTAGAAATCACTCACAACCAGTTGCGCTGTCAGATCTCAGAGCGTTTGAAAATCATACTGCCTGAATATGTTAACATTATCCAAGCGCAAAAACAAACCATTCAGCGAATTTTGAGTGACACTGAACGAGATGGGACTTATGTTCACAATGTTGTGGCCCCAATGCTCAACCGAGTTCTTAATGTAGATTTGGAAATCTACCAGCGTGATTTTGCAGACAGCACAAGGTTAACATTGATCCAAAGTGCATCATCTGAGGTTGGTCCTCCAGTGCTGACTGTGAGACTTCTCTATGATCGTCATAGACAACACTATGATTCATTATATCTAAATGATTCTTTGAACACTTCGCAAGTCGACCAGACCTCTATGCGGTCAATGCAATTTGACTCTATTTGTCAGCCTGCAGCGACATGTACTAGCACCTCCAATTCTGCTTGTGCAAGCGACACGAGACTACCAGCGGACAAGAACATTAATACTGATCAATTTAACCTGTGAGATTGTATACATATATTTTGCCTTGGTAATCTTTTCACTACTATTGTGCGTAAATTTTACTGATTCAGGCCACGTTCTGCTATTACTGATGAAATTGGACAAATGATATATCTTTGTTTTTTCTCTTTGAATAAAAAGCACACTCTTTTTTTCTGTTATAGATACAATTCTGAGCGTCCTCATTCGGCTGGTCGGATGGACACCTTGTGCAACATGTGCGGTGCTTTAAAATGGAAGAATGAAACGCCTGGACTCTGCTGTAGTGGTGGCAAGGTTAAGCTTGCACCACCGTGCGTACCAGTTGAATTGCAACGCCTTTACATGGGTCTGCACGAAAAAAGTAAAGTTTTCTTAAAAAACATCAGAAATTACAATTCTGCTCTTCATATGACCTCATTTGGAGTAAAGAACAGGGACATTCCTGGACCTTGCATAAACTTTGTTATTCACGGTCAGATCCACCACAAAATTGGTAGTTTGCTTCCCAGAGTGGATCAGAATGCTCAGTACTGCCAGATTTTCTTTTGTGACACTGAGCTTGACACGAGGATGTCCGTTGTGAAGGGTCTAGATCGCAATCTGTTGGAACTTTTACAGAAAATTTTGCACAAAGAGAACTCGTATCTGCGTACCTTTAAATCAGCAATCGAGAAGCTCACGGAAAACCAAGAATTGCAAGGTGCTTCTGTGGTTATACGAGCCGATCGGAGACCGACTGGTGAACACGTGAGGTGAGCATGTATATTAATAATTGAACTTTATTCAATAATGCATTAACAACTTGCTTGCATTCAATTCTTAAGGAGGTTCAATCTTCCGACAGTCAGTGAGGTCGCTATACTTTGTGACACAGTCGATGGTGACGGCGAAGGAGAGCCTTCTAGGAGAGATATTGTACTGCATTTGAGGGGTGGTCCTCAGTGTTTAACGACAGTGGTGCCTGTTCGTCTTTCATGTCCTAAGTTCAAGTGTACTAGCAGTGATTACATTTGTAGCACTGATTGACTAATTGGACGCTGAGCTGATTGAGCGAATTATATTCTGTTTTATCGTTTTGCAACATAGTTCTATTGTTGAAAAGCAATCTATCATTGTTATTCAGTTCCCGCATAGCGGGTTCAACTTGCTAGTTTAATTCTAGGCGCTTTTTGAAGCCTCCGTGGGAAAGTTATTCATGATTTAGTTCGTAAATTTGAGATGAGGTTAGGCGGATAACCTAAGGCACCGATGCAGCTCGCTAAGCGGGTAATAGTGCGGCATCACCAACTCTTTTTTACTGTACTCTCTCAGCATATCCGGGATGAATAAATCTGTTATTAAGTTCCTAGGTTGAGGGTACAGATTGTGTGACAGAGTGTAGGACTCGAACCATAGGTAACTCTATTGGCTACAATACCTCTTGTTAGCGTGGATCGATAAACAGAACTAAAATTCCAGAATTCATCTATTATTATACAATCATAAAATTTCAATCATAATTGTAAGAAATAAGAATCTTAGAGATATTTGACGATGTTTACCGCGATATGGAGGGTTTTATGAGCATAACTTCAGGTTTTTTCTCGACCATAAATCTCTGGCCCGACCGCAAAATGCGTACAGTCTAGAATTAAGTACTACTATAAATACCAAACAAATATTT
Source organism: Macrostomum cliftonense (assembly GCA_950096795.1). Taxonomy (NCBI): domain Eukaryota; kingdom Metazoa; phylum Platyhelminthes; family Macrostomidae; genus Macrostomum; species Macrostomum cliftonense. The sequence continues at coordinate 939,376 of CATNEM010000198.1, forward strand.
ACGGAGTAATAACAGAGCTGTCCAATTTAAAATAATCCAATTAATTTTCTGCACCCGGAATTGGGTTTTAATTGGGCTAACACAAATTAAATGACTCCTGGGGCTGGATAATATTTTATGCCTAACGTTTTGGGCACATTGAGCTGCTATGTTGCTTCTGATGTACATACGGTCCAGAAGGGATTGAATTGGAAGTGAAGTATTCTGGATCTAAAAAAATTACAATGATAGACTCGCCCCCATCTACCGATTAAGCCACAGCCACAAAGGATACCTATCTAATAAGTCCTCTGGTATTGTTGTGCAGACCTCCAATTAGTGCCCTTAGCAGAGAGTCTCTGGTTCGGCTAATGTTTCGCTTCCCTGCAAAGATTCCGGATGCATCGGGCGGGACCCCTGTCTCGTTAGGCTGGCTGGCGTACCCAGTCGCAAGGGGAGGTGGCTGTACTTTTACTGTCTCGGAGTACCATTTATAGGCCTGTGCTTCAGGAGGGGTGGATGTCGGCCTAGCCCTCGTGCCAACGTTACCAAAGTTCACCTCCGGGCGGAGACACTGTAGCCAGAGGCCTGCGGGTCAGTCAAGGAGTAACAGGCAGCTCGTAGCTGACTTCGACTAGTTTGGAAGCTCCCCCAGTTCTCTTCACCGCAACGGAGTGGGTTGGAAAAACGGGCGAATAATACACTTAGTTTTGTTTATATTTTTATCACCATATCACTGCTCTGCTTATTATTAGTAGTCAATTGAGAATAGTTCTGATATCTTGCTTTAAAAAGACAGGTACCTAAGCATAGATAGATTGCGACAGGCTCTGACAACCCTAGCTGCTATACACTTTATTTATTGAAAAGAACGGTCAAAATACCCGAGAAACATATGTAAAATAATTATTTTATCGGATTCTTTGATTGGTTGATTCTTTGACCTAAATAGCTGCAGAGACGAGCTTTGAACCTGAATGACTGCTTTGTCTTCCTGCAAACCCTGCAAATTGCTCGATAAACTACCAAGTTTATATTTTAATTGTTTTTCACCTACTCTGCTTCACACCCCTTGCTTTTTTGCAGCCTTAACCAGCTTTTTTGCAGCATTTCTACGTGGATAGAATCTACATAGACGTCGCAGAGACTCGAATCTCAAACTAGCGAATGCAAGTTGAATAAAAGCAAGGCTAATCGGATGCAAAGAGAGTAAAAAGTATTCAGACATTAAAAATTTAACGGGTTTTAAACAGTAAAAATGCTGCAAAAAAGAAAAAGAAAACTGCAGGCGTAAAAAAACACGTTAAAGAGAGCCAGAGTGGACAAAGTGGACAGTACATTAGAAAAATGACTACATTAGGAGGAACGTTGGTGGGTGGTATTTTCTGTATATCAACGCTGAAAAAAACTACACAAGCAACTTATTAAATCTCGCCCGCAATTTGATTCCTCCGGGGCTAAATTTTTACTTTATCCCGCGATTTGATTCCACCGGGGCTAAATTTTGACTTTATCCCGCAATTTGATTCCACCGGGGCTAAATTTTGACTTTATCCCGCGATTTGAGTCCACCGGAGCTAAATTTTGACTTTATCCCGCGATTTGAGTCCACCGGAGCTAAATTTTGACTTTATCCCGCGATTTGAGTCCACCGGAGCTAAATTTTGACTTTATCCCGCGATTTGAGTCCACCGGAGCTAAATTTTGACTTTATCCCGCGATTTGAGTCCACCGGAGCTAAATTTTGACTTTATCCCGCGATTTGAGTCCACCGGAGCTAAATTTTGACTTTATCCCGCGATTTGAGTCCACCGGAGCTAAATTTTGACTTTATCCCGCGATTTGAGTCCACCGGAGCTAAATTTTGACTTTATCCCGCAATTTGAGTCCACCTGGGCTAAATTTTGACTTTATCCCGCAATTTGATTTCACCGGGGCTAAATTTTGACTTTATCCCGCGATTTGAATCCACCTGGGCTAAATTTTGACTTTATCCCGCAATTTGATTTCACCGGGGCTAAATTTTGACTTTATCCCGCGATTTGAATCCACATGGGCTAAATTTTGACTTTATCCCGCAATTTGATTTCACCGGGGCTAAATTTTGACTTTATCCCGCGATTTGAATCCACCGGGGCTAAATTTTGACTACTACGTGATGATCAATCACGGGAAAGACAAACGGTATGCCAGACATGCCACATAGAGTGAGATTTTGCATGTGAATGTGAAAGCAGGGAGTCAGTCGGCCAGTGACGCATCGACGCGGTCCATCGAAATATCTATCGGCTCGATCGGACGATCGCGCGCCCATTCTGCGGCAGCCATTGGACAAATACGATGGGATGCATGTTCAGTGTGTAGCAGATGGCGTCCAGTACCGCCAGCTATCGCCTTTGCTACTCGAACAGACAGCAGTGTGTTGAAGCAACAGCCGAAGAAACCAGGGTCTAAGTTTATCCGTCCAGGATATCTCCTGAACAAAGTGTGTGATTAGAAATATTTTAATTAGTATTTAAATCAAACACGTCAGCCAAGTTTAATCAGCATGCACTCTGATGGTTTGATAATAGGTACAGATAAATGCGAATAAGCAAACGCTGCATGAATTACACTATTTGCATGACGAGGGAACGTAGGTGCACAAATCTCGAACGGGACAGATTGCTCTATGCACGGAAGCAGGCGCGCATTGCAATTAACACCGATTGGGAAATATGTCATTAATGGACAGGAAATTCTTCATACTTTAAATAAAAAAGGCTGTGCAAAAGAATTCCTCACCTGCAAAGCAATACGTCCTCTCCGACTTCGATACCGATGTACCCGTGTATAGGCAGCGGGATGGAGGCGGCAGGACAGCGGGCGGCGAGATGAACTAGCGCCAACGGGTCGGCGGCTGCTGTATCAAATCAAATGGTCAGGAGGTGAAGACTCTAGGTTAGTTGCGAGATAGTTTAACTAGCGACTTTAACGTCTACTTATCTCGTATTTATTATTAATTTCCTTTCCATTTATAACGGTGATCGGTAATTTATTATTACAAAAGCAATGCAATTTAGAGCTTAGACAAAACTCGGCTAAGACAAGACAATTCATACTTTCAATAAAAGACATGCCGTGCAAAAAGAATTCCTCACCTGCGGAATGTTCCAGGCGACGTGTCCGGCGACAAGGATTGGCCCTGGGCGGGCTGTTTTTCGCGTGTTTCTGCCGTCTGTTAAAAAGGACAGCGCCGAGTCATGGAACTGTTGACCGCATCTGGGCAGGTGGGAACGCGAGTGGGCGGCGGGCAGGCCGTCTGGCAGTATTGGCTGTTGTTGTGAATTACGGTGAGTGAGTGAGTGACTAGGACACTACTAAGTAATAAATAAAATAAAGCAAAGCGTCACCGATTATGTAGGTATTAAAACAGAGCATATAGACTCGCAGACTATCAACTGACTGACTGACAGGCTTTTTATCTATCATTAATCAATCAAATATTAGCAACAATTAATAAAAATCAACTTACAAGTCGGCTGATTTTGGACTGCAGGAATAGAGCGAGAGCGAGCGAGAGAGGACAGAGGCAGAATCTCGCTCCCCGGCTGCGCTTCTAGTTTACAGACGAGTCGCGCGGAGGGGAAAGGGAGTGGGAAAAAAATAGTCTGGCTTGGGACTGTATCACGATTTTATTAGCTTGTTGTTTTTTATGGCTGCGTTTGCCCTGGCTAGCTAGTATACAGCTATTTTGTCTATGGTTGAACTTGGATGGTTAGCAAGATGGGACAGGTCCGATTGGGCAAATATAATTCCAAAGAGCTAGAACTCTATGGTGTGGAATCCAAAAAGTTTTTTAATGACTCTTTTCGCTGTCTGTGGCCAAACTAACGCGAACATTCGATGCAAGATAGAGGGGGAACATCCAATTGGGTACAGTCTTATTGGTCGGTCAATCTGTAAACAATATAGTCTGAAATTCGTACTCGAAAACTAATCGATAGAGTGGCTTTGAACTTCTATTAAGAGACCAGAGATTGCCCTGTATTTATCGAAGACAATGATGCCCGCCATTCAAGCTGGAAATTGGCTGCGACATCGGTTGTATTTTTCACTGAAAGTTGGTTGCAAAAAAAACAACTGAAACTTTTAAAACTTTATTTGCTAATACAACAGTTTGTCTGCAGTGTGTGGGTGTGTGTGTTAGTGTAGCGCGTGGACTGGCTAATCAATCAAACTTACTGAATCCAATGCTGAAAAGCTTTTAGGCCAAAAAATTTACATGTTACAGCTTTTTGTTTAAATTTTTCTCCAATATTTAGCAATTGCTATTCGAGTAATAAGAGGACAAGAAAACTATCGCCCCTATTAATTGAAAACTTTGGTTTACAAAAGGGATTTTTTGCAATTGCAAACATATAGCTAGCACAAAAAGTAAGCTAAAGTTTTGCTCGATTTAATAGACTGTCAGTGGACAGTACTTTTGCTTTCCATAATATCTTTATCGAACCAATTACAAGACTGCGGCAGCAAATAGTGTGAGGCAAGATAGGTGTGGAATTAGTCGTGTCTATTTTTAGATGCGACCCTAGACATACTTCTTCCCGGTTTAATTGCCGCGAGTATAAAGGTGGGCTGCCTGTTCGTGCATAGCGCTCGTAGATTTTCTGCTAATTTCTTTGGACAAGCATCCAGATCCTCAACTGCTTAAAACCACAATTTTTAAAAATCTTACTGCAGTCTCATTATACATTTTACTCACCATGGAGTCGAAAACCACGGATCGAAGAAGCAAACGGGCCGGCTGTCCCGAGTGCGGCCTAGTTGTTGCCGTTCCTGTTATCAAGCGGCATTATATACGATTGCATGCCTCAGCAAAACTCGCTGCCGGCTGGAGTCCCGACAGAGACATGCCATCTGGCCTCCGACCAACAGAGGCCGACTGGCTGGCGGCCAAAGAGCCTGCTCGCTTGGATCTCGTCTGGATGACGGCCCGCCTGACTTCTGGCACCAGCAGCGAGCCAGGGCAGCGGCAGCCGCCCGGCGCGTTCCACCACTGCGATCGATTTTGGCTGTGCGGCGACTGCGACAGTTTTCTGCGAGTATCCCGAACGAAGCATCGCAGGGTGTGTGCAGGCGGTCACAGCAGCACCGACGACAACGGGGCAGTTGTTGACCAGCAGCAGAAGCAGCAGCAGCAGCAGCAGCAGCAGCAGCAGCAGCAGCAGCAGCAGCAGCAAATCACTGTTGCACCCGCCGGCGCTGGCACAGATGACGACAGTCGCGAGGACGGAGTTTCTGGCGTAAACACCGTCAATGTAAAAGAGGCAGCGACTCAAACCGACGGCTCGTGCATTGTGCTGCCTGATACGACTGATGACCCTCTGGGTCGTGTGGCGTCCGCGGTGCGCGCGCTTCAGGCTGCGATTGCTGGGCTATCCGAAGCCCAATTGCGTGTCCTGCCGGTAAGCGCGGTGCGAGCGCATATAGAATAGTCACAAGGATCCACTTAAGATGTTTAATTGCTGTCTGCTTGGAAATTAATATAACTAAAGTATAACAACCACCTACCATTTATCAGGCGAGTCGCCGCGATGTGAGCGCCGAAGAACAGGGCAACGGCCTGCCACAGACGACCGACAATCCCAGTGGCCGAGGTAGCGACGGCAGCACCGGCATAGAAGAGGCCGACCTTCAGCAGGTGATACGTCAATCCGTGAATAGCGGACAAATTTTATGCGCGTGAATCTAAGCACATCGATCTAGAATGTAAAAAAGGAAATAAAAATTTATAGTAGCAAAAGTATACATATGATAACAGGGTAACAGTCACATAAGCGAGGTGCGAGCGCATATAAAATAGTCACAAGGATCCACTTAAGATGTTTAATTGCTGTCTGCTTGGAAATTAATATAACTAAAGTACAACCATCACCTACCATTTATCAGGCGAGTCGCCGCGATGTGAGCGCCGAAGAACAGGGCAACGGCCTGCCACAGACGACCGACAATCCCAGTGGCCGAGGTAGCGACGGCAGCACCGGCATAGAAGAGGCCGACCTTCAGCAGGTGATACGTCAATCCGTGAATAGCGGACAAATTTTATGCGCGTGAATCTAAGCACATCGATCTAGAATGTAAAAAAGAGAATAAAAATTTTATGGTAGCAAAAGTATACATATGATAACAGGGTAACATTCACATAAGCGCGGTAATAATTTTAAACTTCATTATTAACCGGTGCAAAGCAGGCTTGCAGGCAGGTGAGCGACGACAGAGATGGCGAGCTGACAGCTGCTGAGACTCGGCCGACCATCGCTGACTCGCTGGCGCGGCTAGACAGCATTTGGCGGCGGTCGCCGAAATTCTGCGCCAGCAATAGCTCGCATGTAAGCCGGTGGAACGCGCTGAGTCGGTCACTGCGGCTTACACTCACCGGACTGCTCAATTCGACCGGCAAGACCTGGGCCGATTTGCTGCTGTCGCCTGGTCAGGTGGCAACGTGTCTGGCAGCAGTCAGGAGCGGCAGTGGCGAGAAACCCTGGGCGGCGTCAACACGCAGTGTTCGGGCCCAGGAAATGCTGACTATAGTCGATCGCCTCCGCCAGCACATGCAGTTAGACGTGGACGAAGGTCCAGTCGCGGTGGCCCAGGTTTTTGGCGTCACCGAGCACGAGCTGCTTGACATCGCCGCCCATCTGCCGAATTGTCCGGTGGACCAGGCCGCTGTACTTGCGTTGGCGGACAAGTGCAATAGTGACATGACAATGACGACTGGCCAGCGACAGCAGAAGGTCCGCCTGATGGAATGCGCGCTTCAACATCAGTTGTCGCGACTGCACTCGCAGCTGAGCGCGATACGCTGCAGCTTTCAGGTGGAATATACGTTGGACCACTGTGAGAGGCAGCGGGGGTTTGAGGAAACTCACCTCACAAGCGCTGAGCTGGCATTAGTCAACTCGCGTCGGGCCGCCTTGGTCGCCATGCTGCTAGATCGGCGCTGGTGTTGGGGTCAGAATGGTTCTGGCCTGCCGAGACCGGGTAGCGGGTGCGCAGGCGCTGACGCCGCATTGTACATCGAACTCGACGCTGATTCTGTCGCCACCAGTGGATCATCGAAGCGGACTGCGCAGGTTAGTAGCGTAGCCAGCGGTTAATTTAAATAAATGATTTAAATAGCCCAGTTTTTCAGTTTTAACAAATAAATTATTTTAATAGGGTATGAATGCGTTTGGTAAGCTGGAATATGCAAACATGTCTGCATGAAAACGAAAACCAATACCCTCAAATAAAAATTCTGGCTGTGCCCCTGGCGCAGGTCACGGCTACGGCAGCGCGCAACTGGCTGACTCAGCTAACAGCAGAGTTGGCCTTTTGTGCGTGTGTGGAACAGCCTGTGCGCATTTTGCCATGGGTCGGCCTTCGGCGCTCGCACTTCGACAACAAGATAGTACGGCGCCGGCACCCAGAGGACAGAGTGTCCCATTTCGCATTGCCACCGCGAGATGTCAGCCACAAAAAGGGCGGCACTGGGGAGCACGCGCAGCTGGTTCTGCCAGACGAGTTTTGCGACGCGCTCGTTGAATACCACGACAGATTTTTAGTGCCATCCCTCATCGAGCGAGGGCTGATGGGCAGCGGCAACGGCGGCGGCGGCAGCAGGGCGGCAGAACTCGCAGAGAAGTACGGGCCGCGGCTGTTCCTGACGCCTATGCAGGGCAAGGAGTTCGACCCGTCGCGGTTCTGCCGGCTTGTTTCGATCGGCGGCGAACGCATACTCGGGCGAAAATATGTCGCGACAGACGGCCGGCGGGCAATGTGCAGCAAGTTCGCCAGCGCCCACCCGTCAGAGGTACCTCTGCTCGCGAGATCGATCGGCACTTCGGCTAGCGTTATCCACCGTTATTATGGCCAGCCAGGCGTCCAGTTGGCCAACATGGCCGTAACCGGGAAGGCAAAAAATTGCCTTTTGCAGACGCAGTCGACCTCGCAGCTCGAGTCAAGGTCTGCTCTGCTGCTGTTTGTGCTGTCGTTGTCAACCCACCCTAATCTCTCTATCTCCATTCATCATCTTGCTGCTTGCCGACCATCTTCTTGTAGCTTGCCAGCTCAAGCGAATGCCCCGTCCTCATCCCCCTGAAACTCACCTTCTCCATTCTGCAATTAAATTACAGGTCTCTATTCATGTGAACCGTACTACTATGCACCTTTTTCATTGTCTCATGGTTCAAACTCACAATTCGCTCGCATTACCTCCGCGCCGCTGCCTAGGACGGCCAACCCGACCGATTCTCATCCTGCTGTTGTTGCCTCCGCCGCTGCAACTGCGCCGCCTACTGGCGTTGAAGAACGAAGCCACCGGGAGCCGGACAGCCAGCCGCCGAGTTCTAGTTGCTCGCAGCCGTTGACTGGCATGCGCGGTTGTGCTGGCCGGAAACGAAAGGCCGCCACAGCTGCGTCTGAAATATTGTTCGGCGCAATGTCTTCAAGTCAGCCGGCCGCTAGAAAGCCGAAGACGGCGAGCAGCAAGAACCGGCGTTGTTAAGTGCGGCTGCATTGCGATTTGATAGCTGTCGGTGTCGCTTGGATCGTGCGTCTGAAGTGATATGGTGAAGGTGTGAGTCAATTGACTAGCCAATTAATCAATCAAGTAATCAATCAATGAATCAACCAACTATTTAATCAACAAATCAACTAATAAAATAGCAACCCAATCAACGAACGAAACATATGACAATATAGACAATAGCAACCAATAGTATAAGCAATTAACGTGCCTGTCGAATGTACGTATGCATGAGTAAAAAGCGCGTGGACATAGTACATAAAAACTTACCCCGTGTTGTTTGATACTGCCTGACTATTTAGCTTTTGCATACAATGTGGTTACTATTCACAAATGCTCTTATATACAATTTAAAGAAGCATGCAGTACAGATAGGTGGATAGATAATAGATGGACAGATAGCAGGTTATTAAGTGAGCAAGGGACACAAGATACCCAAATTGTATGGCTACTGGCATAGAATAATTCATGTAGTAGTCAAAGTGTTAACTAAAACGTAAATAATTATGCAGTATATTTTGACAATAATAATTATTTTTATTTGGTAATTGAATGCAACTGTTTACTGCAAGCTACCATTGATTTGAGCTGCATATATTGTTATTGTTTAATATAAAATTGATTGTAAATTGTTAATTAACACCCATTGTAATGCATATTCCATAATGCAACTAATCTGATACATCAATTATATGCATACTCTAGCTGCACATACCAACTCAAAAAGTACAACACTTAATTAACAAAAGTATAAAAAAACTAGCCTGAAAAAAATTGTAGTAGGGATTCTGTTGACAAATAGGTATGATATTATTGACCTCTGTTTTTAACTTAATAAATGCCAACCGTAAACTAAGCAGCAAATAACTTGTCTTCTTGATTTTTTAAAGCATTTTTATAACAATAAAGCAACTGGTATATGCTCAACTTAGAGCTAACTTGCATAAATTAATCAATGCAGTCTTGACTATTAAGAACAGGAATACAGCTGTTGAACAAAGGAATTTGATAAACTATTACACTGAGTTTAAATAAAAAATATATAACGTAGGTACATATGTCTATAAATAGACATATGATGCAGTACTTAACCAATTAAGGAACTATTTATGAAAATGACAAGTCAATCAACCAGTGTCTATGGTAAATGTCAATAATTAAACCACATGCATACATTTATAAATAGATACATGCAATAAGTAATTCAATAGGGGAGCTATAATGAAATATATATACAACATGACAAGTGTTTAAATTAAACTGTAGTCTATGGCAAAAAGGATAACAAGGAACTGACAGGCTTAAGTTCAAATCACTTATTGAATTAACTAGCTACAACATCTTTATAATCATAAGAAAATCTTTGCCTACTCAATTCTACGCTTTATAATTTATTAGACACGCTGAAGCACTCCATATATTTTGTACTACACTCTCATTACAATGGATATCTAATAACTAAGGTAAGGGATATGAGCTTCTTGATATTTAACTTAAAAAGCCATACAGTCATTTCTGTCTTTATATTCTGTACTGTAGAATAACTACTGACTTACATAACAGGGACAATGGGGACTGCATAACTAATATATAGTAATGATATAATATTAATAGCTAGATATAGCAAAGCATCACTTGTCATAATTACATATGTATACATGTATAAACCATATGTATATCTTAAAAATAGATGTACTGTCGCATGCATATATACAACCTACTATACTAAAGCCTTGTATAGCTACAATATCAATATTCAATATTAGACCAACTAGTTAAAAGCTGTGCAGTGTATGCCTATGTATGTATGTGATCAATAAAAAGCAAGTAGCCTACAGCTATGCATGAATGAATTACATTAGACAGCTATAGAACAGGAATTGGCAATGACCTGGAGTGTTTTTATGCAGTGGTTTGTTGTACATGATACACAATGCCTGTCAAAAATTGGTATGTATACAGTATACATTCAAATTCAATCAGGTGTAGCTATATGTAAAAATCTATCTATTCTGACTATTGATGCGTTGTCACAAATGAATTTACGAATCTGAAAGATTGAATTTTAAAAATTAGTCGTCACTTCCTAAACTCTATTTGAATATGATAACTGAGCGAGTGTCTCTCCTAGAAAATTTTACTGAAAAGTTATCCTGTACTAACAAAAATTCGAAAGTTAAATTAGACTGTCACCCTTTTAAACAAAGTAGTGCATATAAATGTGTCCCTTTATCTTGTCAGTGTCTTCATTGATGCAACTACGTTGAGTTTAATTTTTTATTTTATAATTTTACTAAAGAATATATGGACATGGTTATGATGTGTAAATGTGGCTGGCAACCTGCATTATACAAAATACAGTTATTCTACGAATATACCATATGCGCTATAAATTATGCCTGGATGATCCCCTATGCTACTAAAGGGTTTTTTGCAATGATACCAGTGATTGGTGTATGTAGTAAAAGATCAAACACGATCAGCTTATTTGATATATAAAATGGATCTGGGCTGTTGCACGATGAATTCACGTTGTGAACCTGCTATGCTTGTGTGATGTTTCAACTTTAAAATAAAAATATAAAGCCCTATGGTATTTGATTAAAAATATTACTATAAGCAAAAATTTATGTTGGAAAATATTAGTAGTTTCGTCCCTTTCCGAGCACTTCTATGTATAAATCAAATATTTCAGTAATTGTATGCATATAAAGTTAAATATTATGCATACAAAGTATATACATATATATCATTTTATTCACACCTTATCGTTATCACTTGTCCTGCTGTTTAATTTTATTATTTATCTATCTACTATCCTTGGAAGTTTAGACAAAGTACACGGTGAATGAATGAAAGAACGAAGGGACGAATTGAATTAATTAATTAATTAGTGGACGTCCGAGACTGAATGAGTTTGCGAATAAATAAATAGTTAAGAGCCCAGATAGGTGATTGACAGAAAGTTAAAGAACGAAGGAGACAGTGAACGGACGAAAGAATATGCTGCCAATAGATGTGAGGTCGACTACATGGACGCGAAACACTGCAATAGACCTTTTTGTGGGCGACTGATTGAACTACTGTAGCGGCGGCTGTCAGAACAGATACGAGACGACGGAGAGCTATAGCTATTAGACGAGTGGTTACCACCTAATTTGGGTGTGATCAGGGGACCATATTGTGACGGGCGCTTTTCTGGACCTCCACACCCCGCACACACACCCACACAGGCAGCTTGGCTAACAGTCGTCGGCCCCATGGCGGCACTGGCCATCACAAGTCAAAAAATAATGGTCGCAATGGACTACTCGCCCGTTCGCAAGCCGACGCTGGACATCCGCGGTGAACATCTGCGGGTCGCTGTGGCCAGCCATCACAACCAGTTTGTCGCGCCAGGTGGCCGAACTGTGTGCCGTGTGCTTGGCGTTGATTTCGAACCTGTCACCCTTCAGAAGGCGCAGGAGTGCATTGCTGCCTGTCTCGAACAGAGCCGGTCGAACTTCGTCCAAAAAGATAACATCATGGACGCTACGGCGAAGCCCGTCAAAAAGGAATTCCGGCTTGAGCAGGTCTGGCGCGAAGACGCGGTGCTCGCCCTTGTGCAGTGTGACTGCCTTGGTCTTTCCGACACCAGGGGGACCGTACAAATACACTACGCCCGATGTCATGCGCAGTGCCTGGCAGACCTCTTGTCGGATGGGGCAGCGGTCAATCCGCGGGTCGCGCGCCGCCACCGCTGCTGCTGGTCGACAGTCGATGCAGCCCAGAATGCGCTCTGCCATCGCCCGCCGGGTGAGTTGATACTCGCTGTGAAAACTTGCGAGCAACACGCGGCGTTTGTGGTGTTCGAGCATAAAGCCGTCACCATGCCGAAGTTCAAGTTCTGGATTGGCATATTCGCGACGCACCCACCCGGCCGCCTGCACAACAAATGCGCACTCACTTGGCTCTATGCCCTTCAGGCACGGGCAATAGTCCTGCTGCGTGACCAGTTTTATCACGGCGTCTGATGATTTGACGCCGTGGATTGAAAGCAGCGTCACTATGCCGCCGCCAGCGCGATTCGCGTCCGACGATGCTGCTGCCGCATCTGCACAACCAGAGGCCATACCGCTGCCTCGACGGTCAACGAGATGGTCGCGGACGGGCTGGTGCGACACCAGAAGCTGATGCGTCACGCGCAGCACCTCGAAGGGCAGCTTGGCCTCGTCCAATCGCGCATAAATGTGGACGCTGCTGAGCCGACTGTCGATATCTGTTGCGGTCGCTTCGCTGGCGTCGGGAACGGCGAACGGATCGACGCAGTAAAGCCGGGAATAGGCGTCGACGGTGTATCCGGTGTTCCTGTCGACAGCCGGGCCTACAGCGGTGGCCACTGCTAGTTGTTGGCATGCGCCCTCCATAGCGTCAAACAGAGAGACCTTCAGACGGCCAGCCTGCGTTATATTGTTAATAGTTATCTGGTAAAGCTGCCGCGGTCGGTCGAATTTACTCTCCAGATCTTGGAGCTCCGCGGGCGTCACCATTTCGTTTAATGCATCGTCATACAGCTCGCCGACGCAGACTCGCAGCGGTCCGAGCACGTCCCGACGGCCACCAAACAAATACGCAGACTCAACCCGTGCTGGTCTGTCGGCTGGGGCTCGGTCTGCCAGCTTTTTGCTCTGTCTGCTTTTTGGCACCGTTGACGGTTCATTCAACCGGGCATCCGGGCCTGTTGATGGGGGATTTGTGAGTCTGATAATTAATCAATCAATAAATCAGTAAATCAAACAATCAATCAATCAGCCAGTCAGTTAGTCAACGAAACTTTTAAACTAACAATTAAGCAATGGATTAAGCAACCAATTAATCAGAAAGCCGATAATTAAATCAATAATTCAGTCAGTTAGTAAATCGACTCCTCACCTTGCAGCAGCGTTTCAATCGTGGTACTATCCTCTAGCCGAGCGAGTCTCGCTGGCGGTGTTGGCGGCTGGCAATGCGGCACTGCTGGCTTACGCCTGCTGACAGAAATCGCGTCTGGAATGAACAGTAGGTGACAGTTTAATGTAACCATTTGCCACATTAAAAAGTACTCGATAATCTGTTACATCTGTTCAGTTAGTCAGTCAGCCACTCAGTCATCATAATTGATTCCCACTCACCGTGCAGACTGTCTTCGTCTGTGGCATGTCTCTGCTGCTCTGTCCTGGCCGGGGAGGTTTGCGTTCTGTCTCTGCTGTTGCTCGCTGTTGCTCGCTCTGCTGTTGACTGCTGTTGCTCTCTCGCGCAACCAAATATGACCTCTGGAACCCCATACAAGGTGACAACGAAGTTGACGATGGGCTCAGTGTGACAATAACATATAATAGCGGAGTCAGACAGTCGATATTTACCAGACTGGGATGCTAACAAAAGGCAACGCAGAATTGATTTCTGCTCCAACTGACTGCCCTCTTGTGACGGAGCTGCGGGAGTTGTCGGCGTCTGACTCGATTGCCTGGACTGCCTTCGCCGATCGCTTGCGACGACATCTGAAAAAAACAAGATTGACGGTGAGATCGTGCTACCAGTTAACTTGTGTTACTTATTTGCGTCAGTCAGTCAGTCAGTCAGTCAGTCAGTCAGTCAGTCAGTCAGTCAGTCAGTCAGTCAGTCAGTCAGTCAGTCAGTCAGTCAGTCAGTCAGTCGGTCAGTCAGTCAGTCAGTCAGTCAGTCAGTCAGTCAGTCAGTCAGTCACTCACCCTGTCAGTCAGTCAGTCAGTCAGTCAGTCAGTCAGTCAGTCAGTCAGTCGGTCAGTCAGTCAGTCAGTTCAGTCAGTCAGTTCAGTCAGTCAGTCAGTCAGTTCAGTCAGTCAGTCAGTCAGTTCAGTCAGTCAGTTCAGTCAGTCAGTTCAGTCAGTCAGTCAGTCAGTTCAGTCAGTCAGTTCAGTCAGTCAGTTCAGTCAGTCAGTCAGTCAGTTCAGTCAGTCAGTTCAGTCAGTCAGTCAGTCAGTCAGTCAGTTCAGTCAGTCAGTTCAGTCAGTCAGTTCAGTCAGTCAGTCAGTCAGTCAGTTCAGTCAGTCAGTCAGTCAGTCAGTCAGTCAGTCAGTTCAGTCAGTCAGTTCAGTCAGTCAGTTCAGTCAGTCAGTCAGTCAGGTCAGTCAGTCAGTCAGTCAGTTCAGTCAGTCAGTTCAGTCAGTCAGTCAGTCAGTCAGTCAGTCAGTCAGTCAGATGGTATAACTGATCCCGCTCACCATGCAGATTGTCTTCGCCTGTGGCTAACTTCGGCCGTTTCTGTGCGGCGTTTCCGAGCGGTGAGGCTGGCACCTTATCCGTTGTCGACTGAAGCGGCTCCGAATCGCTACTGTTGACAAAAAGAACGTCACCTAGAAGCATGGAAGGCGATGACATAGTTGGCCAGAGGTTCTACGTGATAGAGTAAGGTGAATGAGATCTGCATCAGACACGCACAATAAGTCAATATTTACCGGATTGGCCGGTCGACAGGGGGCTTTGCACCATTGGCTGCTCCGGCCGCGACTGGCTGCTCGCTGGCGTCGCTGTTGGCGTCTCTTCGACCACGATCGGGGCGTTGTTCGGCGGCTGCAGAGGTCGCCACGGATGGTGGCCGCTCTGTGGCGACATCAACGGGGGTGAGTCCGGCACCAGAATGATTGGCTGCGGCGCGGACGTGGCTCTCCTTGCATTGAATCCGTCATTGTCGTCGTCGAGTGCGAACAGCCGGTTCCGCTTAAAACGCGGCGTTGACCGCGGGCCACTAGGTGAGCTTGACGACAGAGGTTCGTCTGACGACAGACGGTGGTCGACATGCCGCTGGCTTGGGTGCCGAACTGTGCATGCACAATCGGCGTCGTAACAATCAGGACTATTAAGGTCAGCGGGCTTGCACTGAAAGGGTCTTATCTCTGGCTGGCGCACAGCCACGTCACCCGCCGAGTTGTCGGTCTTCTGGCTACTGTTGGTCTGACGCGCGTCGGGCGCAGCAGCTGCATGAGCTGAAGTAGCCGATGGCGTGCCAGACGAGTCGAGGTCTACAGACGGCAATCGCGAAGCAGCGAAGGTAGCTGGTACAACGCGGCGCAGCCAACCCGCCAGCGTGTCCTGGTGCCAATTATACTCGACAACGCGCAGGCGTCGGAGGTGCTCTGCTGTAGGCATCGGCTCGGCGGTGGCCACGGCCCGATTGCCCTGCCTGGTGGAGCGGTTGTCTTCCTCGTCGTCGCTGCTGATGACGATGACGTCATGCGGCTGCTGCTGCTGCTGATCTTTGGCTGCTGCGGCGACACCGGCGGCGACAATGGAGGCAACAGCTGCGGCGGTGACAGAGGCGGGCGCAGCACCTGACGACGAGCGGTCTGCCTCGCGACTGGCTGGCGATTCTGACACACTCGCCGACATTGCAGACATGCCGCAGCTTGTGCTCGGAGCTTCACCGCACAGCCGGTCAGCTTTAAATATCAGAGACACGTGAGTGATACTGTTTAATCAGCGAAATTTGCAAAACGAATGTACTTTCTGACTTAAAAAAATCACACGTGTGCGCATGAACGTGCGCACACTTGTGTGCCCCCCGAAAATTTTTAATATACCGTATCAAATAGTTTGGTTATTAGTAGTAGTGGTAGTGGTAGTAGCCCGCATCCAGCAATGGCTACTATATTGTGTGTGTGTGTGTGTGTGTGTGTGTGTGTGTGTGTGGGATATATATATAGATAGTGTATGTATGCATGCAGCCATGTATACCAATGTATTCTACATCTATATATGAATGAATGAATGCATGCATGCGTGCGCCAGACATATTACTACAAGTAGGTAGGCGTGCATCGATTATTATGAATATATATGAGGCAAAGTAGAAAATGTACTAAATAATAATATAAAAGTACATTGGTGTAATAGTACGCGTGTACTTTAGCTGCGCACATCGGTGTTAGAAAGATATAGTGTCTGATTGAATTGATTGCTTGTTGTACATATATGCAAGCATGCAAATAGATAGACACACATTCATACACATATATATATTCTTTTATGATTGATGTGCGCAGCAAAAGTACATCGCTAAAAGTACAAATTTAAAAGTACATTTGCAAAAGTACATTCTGCCATTTTACGCTATACATACGCATATATATATATATATATATATATAATAGGCACAGATTGGATGTGGCTCGAGCTGATGCTATTCAGACCTATTATTATTATTATTATTATTAAACTGCCTTTGATTCCACTCCGACAATACTACTACTCCTACTAGCATCCATTTCCTACTCCACCGTTAGAAGAAGCGGTAGTTTGAAATTTTAAGGGGGCAAACGCATGCGCATATTCATGCGCACGCGCTTGATTTTTTCTAAGTCCAAAAGTACACTCCATGGATTTATTAGACGTTTGCACAGTTGAATAGTTAGTCATTCTCTTACATTTTTCGCGCTGATGTTGCTGTTGTGGCAGCCCCATGTGTGCCTCGACCTCAGCACACGCCCTCCATAGCCAGTCGTCCTCTTCGTCGAGGTCGTCGTTCTGCTGCTGCTGCTGCTGCTGCTGCTGCTGCTGCTGCTGCTGCTGCTGCTGCTGCTGCTGCTGCTGCCCTTGCTGCTTGGGCACTGTCGAGGGCTCAGCAGCATTGCCTTGCGCGGCCTCAAGCCGCATTTTTTCCGCCGCCTTTACTGCCGCCACCGAATCATCCGGCCCGATGGAAACTGTGGGCACACTTGATTCAAAGTAGGGCTCCTGCGAACGTGCATCGCCGTCGCTGGCTGCCATTGACGCAGGCGAGCCGTTCAGCGGGTCGACATGATGCAGGTGCCGGATCTGAGGCAACGACAACTGCGTGCTATTTGTCGTCAGCATCAGTGTCGTCCTCCTCGCCCCGCCATCCGGACGGCGCAGCTCAACGGCCTTTGAAAAACGCCGCTGGCTGTCGGAAAGGGGCGGGCATTCGCCAACGATGCCGTCGTCACTCTTCTGTGTGTCGGGTAAGCGTCAGATTGTTAGTATGCGGACAGGCTTAGTGTGTACGAGCGCTTTCTTGCGTGCGAATTAAACACTAGGGCTCACCTCCATCGCCGCCTCGGCTTCTACACATGCCGCCAGCAGCCATTCGTCTTCGTCGGGGTCAGATGGTATGACAGCCGACACTGGTGCAGGCGGCGCGACCGTGTTGATTGAGGCTGCCCGAACAGCAGTCGCAGGCTGATGTGGCGTCGGGCCGGCCATTTCTGCTTCAATGCCAGCAGCAGCAGCAGCGCCAGGTGCCATGGCAGGCGGCCGGTTATGACTGGCGGATGCCTTGAAGGCCAACACCGAAAACTCGGCCGACTCCTCGTCGCTCTCCCTTTTCAGTCTCGAGCTGGTGACGCAGTCGCCGGCGCCACCCGGCGCGTGGCGCGCAGCAGCCGGTTGGTCCCTGTAATCATAGCGCCGGAACTGGCCGCTACCCTTGTTGCCGCTGCTACCATTGGCGCCGCTCTTGTTCGACATATTGCCTGCGTCAGATTGCACGGTTGCACGCGCCCACAGTCAGTACTCGAACAGGTGAATCTAATTAGCAGTCTAAATACCGGCATTCTAAAACCCCATCCCTACACGAAAACGCTAACACACATGCCAACACAGATTTATTCATATTTCGTTTGACATTAAGGTACACCATTAAATAATACGTGCGTACAACTCACAATTTTGTTAAATTAGGACTCCTGAGGTGATTGATTGACTGATTGACACAGAGTGAGACTGTCCGTTGGTTGAAATAGCTGAAATGCCTGTTGGCTGAAATAGTTTTTGTTATTGTTTTTGCGTCATTAGATACGGAAAGTTAGGAGCATAGAGGCAAGCGCATCTATAGTCTTTAGAAAAAAAAATAAAAATAATTAGGAAAACTGTTAATTTTCAGAGTTTAGGAATTTAATTCTACAAAAAAAGCTTATTACAGAGGAACCGGATTTTCAGAAGTCGAATGAGCAATCAGAACAAGAACCAAACAATTAACTTTAGTTATTTAATTAACCTTTTTGCCTATACAAATTAAACGATAAATCTAATCAACCCGTTTAAAATTTAACTGGTATATACAGCCGATAACAGTCATCAGTTAATTAATTCCCTTAGTTAAGTGCCCTTAACGTTGCGACGGGCTTTCCATAAGCGGCAGAACTGGGCCCAGCCCCAAGTTCGCACAAATACGTAGCCACCGAATCTGGCCTTCACCTTCACTCTGCGTCCCCGTCGCCGACGCAACTGCTGCCTCCATTGTCTCGGCACACTCTTTCTCCAATCGTGTCTAACTAAAACATCCTCTATAAACAATTCATGTGTCTGGCAGCCTACGTCCTTATACTGTGGCTCGTTTAAATTATTAACAATATCCGCATCCCCATCCTCGTATTCGTCATCACCAGGCTCCTCAAACAGTTCCCAGTCCCCTTCGTCTTCCCATTCATCTTCCTGCTGCTCGTGCTGCTCACGCTGCCGCCGCACCGGACTTCGCGACCTATCCCGCTGCTGTTCCTCTTGCTCCATTCTCGATTCGACCTCGTCGCACATCTCGGTCAGTTCAGCATCGCTGATCCCCATGTCCCAATCCCCGTAAATATTAGCCGGTTCCATAGTTAGTAGTTAGTTTGCGTCTAAAATTTAGTTCATTTGAAGAAGGCAATGTGCAAAGTATCGAACGCACACGCTGACACAAAATGTAAACCGTTCCTAAATAATCTCATTTCTACAATAGGCACATTCACACACTAGCTATTGTATATCGAAAATATCCAATATTAATTTGGGATTTTATCATTAGCACCATAATCAATCAGTCCCGTCATAGTTTGTCATCCATTTGGATATTTAGAAGGAGAGCGGAAAAGTTTTAGAGTTTTAGAGTGAATCGAAAACGTATGATTGTATCAGAGGACGCTAAACCCGACTAGTTATTTTAGGGAGCGGTCGTTAATATACGATGTAAGTAGTACAACTCACAATGTTAGAGAATGCCGAGTGTGCGCTAGATTGATTAACTGAATGGCTTGTTGGCTGGTTGGCTTGCTGGCTGGTTGGCTGGCTGGCTGGATGGCTGTATGGCTGGCTGATTTATAATCGATTAGTTTATATAATATTTGATTAGTTGCAGCAGACTGCCCAATGGCTGAAATATGTTTGTTGTTTTAATGAATGCGTTTTTTAGTACGGAATGTGTACGGCGAATTACAAGCGCATCTGATTTTGAGTAAATCGTCAAAAAATAATTATAAAAAAGCCACGCGATTATGTTTTGACTGTTAGATTTTAGCATTGAAGGATTTTTTACTAAGGCGGACGAGGGCGTGTGAGACAATGGGTAAAACAGCAAGCGAAAAGACTCAGAGGTTGAAAAGTCAGTTAAAAAGTCTGACGGTTGAAGAGTCGGTTTCAAAGTGGGTTGAAAAGTCTTGGATGGTTGAAAAGTCGGTTTCAAAGTCGGTTGAAAAGTCCGAGGCCGGTTGAAAAGTCTTGAAAGTGTTGAAAAGTCGGTAGAAAAGACGGTTGAAAAGTCTTTGATATTTTTAGAATAGTCTATGGCTCGCTTGCCGTAATGTATTCGCTGCGGTTGAAAAGTCGGTATAAAAGTCTGCGACAAAAAGTGAAATTATGTAAAACACACTAAGTAAAACGGTGCGAAATGTACTTTTAAAGATAACACTAAAAATACTTGGCCGAAAGAAAGAGATCGTGAAGCGAGCAAGTATCTTTAGGGCGTGAGAAAAAGTTTCTGTCTATCCACAGACGCCCAAACAGTCAGAAAAGTTTTCCTTTGACCTTGTAAGTTTCCATCTTTCCTGCAACCTCTCCCGTCACTCGTGGGGCGCTGTTGCAACCACTAAAATTTTTAGCCTACACCTCTAGAGACTCATTTAGTTTCCATCTCGTGCTCATGTAGTTACCAAGGCGACAGAGTCAGGGCGCACATGGTCGAGAGAGAGAGAGAGAGGACGCCTGGAAGGGTAGGAAAGAAATGAAGCAGAAGCGTTAACGATTTGTTGTAAATTTGTACTCTGGAAACTTTTTAAAATAAGTTTATAATTGAAAATTTCCAACTGCTTCTTACGGCTGATTCAGACCACCTTTAAAGCAAAACATGCCTGCTAATTGAGAAAAACATAAAAACATCGTTTTATTCTTGTAGTTAGTTAGTTAGTTAGTTAGTTAGTTAGTTAGTTAGTTAGTTAGTTAGTTAGTTAGTTAGTTAGTTAGTTAGTTAGTTAGTTAGTTAGTTAGTTAGTTAGTTAGTTAGTTAGTTAGTTAGTTAGTTAGTTAGTTAGTTAGTTAGTTAGTTAGTTAGTTAGTTAGTTAGTTAGTTAGTTAGTTAGTTAGTTAGTTAGTTAGTTAGTTAGTTAGTTAGTTAGTTAGTTAGTTAGTTAGTTAGTTAGTTAGTTAGTTAGTTAGTTAGTTAGTTAGTTAGTTAGTTAGTTAGTTAGTTAGTTAGTTAGTTAGTTAGTTAGTTAGTTAGTTAGTTAGTTAGTTAGTTAGTTAGTTAGTTAGTTAGTTAGTTAATTAGTTAGTTAGTTAGTTAGTTAGTTAGTTAGTTAGTTAGTTAGTTAGTTAGTTAGTTAGTTAGTTAGTTAATTAGTTAGTTAGTTAGTTAGTTAGTTAGTTAGTTAGTTAGTTAGTTAGTTAGTTAGTTAGTTAGTTAATTAGTTAGTTAGTTATTTACTTAGTTAGTTAGTTAGTTATTTACTCAGTCAGTCAGTCAGTCATTCAGTCAGTCAGTCAGTTAGTCAGTCAGTCAGTAAGTCAGTCAGTCAGTCACTCACTCACCCTGTCAGTCAGTCAGTCAGTCAGTCAGTCAGTCAGTCAGTCACTCACTCACCCTGTCAGTCAGTCAGTCAGTCACTCCCTCACTCACCCTGTCAGTCAGTCAGTCACTCACTCACCCTGTCAGTCAGTCAGTCAGTCAGTCAATCAGTCAGTCAGTCAGTCAGTCAGTCAGTCAGTCAGTCAGTCAGTCAGTCAGTCAGTCAGTCAGTCAGTCAGTCAGTCAGTCAGTCAGTCAGTCAGTCAGTCAGTCAGTCAGTCAGTCAGTCAGTCAGTCAGTCAGTCAGTCAGTCAGTCAGTCAGTCAGTCAGTCAGTCAGTCAGTCAGTCAGTCAGTCAGTCAGTAAGTCAGTCAGTCAGTTAGTCAGTTAGTCAGTTAGTCAGTCAGTCAGTTAGTCTGTCACTCACTCACTCACTCACTCACCCTGTCAGTCAGTCAGTCAGTCAGTCAGTAAGTCAGTCAGTCAGTTAGTCAGTCAGTCAGTCAGTCAGTCAGTCAGTCAGTCAGTCAGTCAGTCAGTCAGTCAGTCAGTCAGTCAGTCAGTCAGTCAGTCAGTCAGTCAGTCAGTCAGTCAGTCTGCCTTAAGGCCTGAAGGTCGTAGGTTGGAGCCCCAGCTCTAGGAGACGATTAAGCAAGCCACTTAGTTTTGCACTGCTGAGATCGGGTACTAGCTTGACCTACGAAAATTAGGGTGGGTATTGCAGCCCCTTCAAACTATCAGGACTGAGCAGCTGTACACAGCTTTCGTATGTGCCGCGCAGCTAGCTGCAGCTGTGCCGTGGGCTGTGCACCAGGTCGAAAGGTCGGGTTGCTCTGGTTTGCAATGGTGCGCCCGCCTTTGTAGTGGATGGGGGCGTAAAAAAATATTTTTTCCTTCTTCTACTCCCTTTGAGCTTCTTTTTCCTTTGTTTATATTTCGTTATTTTTCCAGTTCGGTGGAATAAATAAACTCGTTACACTGGCTTTCTGCTCGCAAATTGCTCGCCGTTTGTGTCGCTCTCTGTTAGGCTGGTCGGTAAGTCTAAATTTTATTTTTTTTTTCAAGCATAGCGTTCCAGCTCAACTAGCCTACATGTAAATTGCCATCTAATGGTATCTTTAATGTCATGCCCTTTGTAACCCCTTACAGACCAACAAGTTTATTCGTTTTTATTCATTACTTAACGCACGGAGAATAAGTATAGTTATTGATAGGTATAAATATAGCAGAAAAAAGTTGCAAGTCGTGTACAGAACCAAAGAAAATATAGGGTTTCCGACGGGGATTTACTGACGTAAGTGGGGTGTTCGAATGAGTGAATGCTTCTGCAAATACTTTTTCCATTATAGCCAATTTAATTTACACTGGCACAGTTCATACGACGTACAGCTGACTCATGGCATAAGTTATTGTAAACTGCACTATTCGTTGTCTGTTGTTCTTTTAACAACATCAATATTTGTGTTTCATTTCGTGATGAAATTTATCTGTCTAATGAGCAGAAAAAGAGTTGCAAAGTTTGAACCGTGAAGCTCTCTGGTTGAAGGTACTTCGAAGTACTTTCGCGCTAATTCAGAATTCGCTTGAAATGAGGAGTATCAGGTGTATTTCTAATATTCTTGTTTAACTGAGGTTCAGAAATTTCGATGACAAAAGCGCCTCTACACACAAACAAACGGTGAATCAGTGTTTTTCTGAAGCCTGCCTGAACTTAACGATGAGAAAAAGTTGCTAACCTTTAAAACTATTAAAATGGTTTACATTCCATCATTTACAGAGAAATCTATAATTTTCCAGAGATACGTGTGCACATCAAGTACTGCAATAACTGCATCAGAAGTTGGCTACTGCTTAATTAACAAAAAATTACATTTCAACTAACAATCTTTAAAACATAAACGTTTAAAAATTAACCTAAACTGATTAAAAGTTTATTTATTTGACGTTATTTCTTTCTGAACTATCGCCACTAGATGTTGAAACTCCTCGTGAACCCACAACAGGTCGCTCTCCTTCCAGCTGGACGACGCATTCGGATCCAACCTAGTGAGCCCAGGCGATTTCCAAGCCGTGTAGTGCCTGCTAGTAAAAAAATCAATAATGGTTGCGCTATCGGAGCCAGTCATGTGACGCGGTGTCCATTCCATCTGTACCACAGCGAATTTGAACTTGTTAAACAGGTTGCCAGATGTGCGCAGAAAATCGGCCTCTCCACCTTCAATGTCGAGTTTAAGAACGACATTCGGGGTAGAAATGACAGCGCCGAGTTGTTCGGTTCTGATCGGCATCACTGGAATTGTGTCGCGCATTTCGCGACCAAACTTTGTCGCCCCGCCTACGTTGCAATCGCCGGGAAAGTTCAAAAAGCTCAGTTGATCGTTTGTACCAATGAAGTTCCACACCAAATCGGCGCCGAGACCTGCCTCGGTTAAGGTGAGTCGCAGACGGAGTAGGTTGCGAATATTAGCATCGAGCGACACCACTGGCAGTCGCAAACGGGCAGCTGTCACGCTGTAGACCCCGATATTACTGCCGACGTCCATGAATGTTGCGTTGGGTACTCGCATAGCAAAGTTCATTATGACTCGCACAATATCCTTTTCCCAGCTTTGCTCGTTGCGAATGTTCTCTGAGATTGCGTCCTTCTCCTTATAGATGAACATTGTCACCGCGGGGCGTTTCATGTCCAGTAGTTTGGCTTTATCGCTGCGCAGTCGAACAATGTCCAGAATTGTATTTTCGAATGGATTAGCCAGCTTGCAAAGGGGATAAGAGCCGTCGGTAGTTCTCAGGTAGGCACTGGCGCCACTGCAGAGAGTGTCGCGAAATTTTTGATTGAGAAAGTCAACGTTGCGTAGCTCCTGATAGATTTTGCACCGCTTCTCGACGGGCTCAGACGGATCATCCTCGCTAGCGTGGAAAATTTTGAACAGAAAGAAGATTAAAACACAGTAAATTATACACGCTAGAAGCTTCAAGTTGCGCAGTGTAACAGCTCGCATCGCCAACTATTGTGGCAAAGATTTGCCAATTTAACTAAATTCAAAGTTACTAAAGTGGCTTACACAACTGCTGAATCAGTTTTGTGCCTCCACAAAGCAAATACGAGGGGCATCCCAAAAGTTCCCGGAAATTGTCTATGGCCAAGCCCTAGGCAATCAATTTCCCAAGTCATACTTTTGGAAAGCAATCTTAGGATGCTGGCTATCTTCAACAACAACAACAACAACAAAGTACGCTATCTTCACACAAAACAAAACTCGTTTAGGCCAAAGTTCTTTGCCAGCAGAAGCAATTTCCTTTGGTATTGTTTTGCTCATCGGCCGACGTGCGATTCTGCAACAATGGCAAGTGTTTCAAAGTTTGATCAACGGTCCTACATCAAGATTGAATTAATGAAAGGAACGCCACCTTCAAATATTTATAAGCAACTGCTAGAAGCATGTGGAGATCAAGCGTTGTCCCAGTCGGTTGTGTACGAATGGTGTACCAGATTCCGGAGCGGAGATTGGTCCACTGAGGACAAGCCGAGAACGGGCCGGCCAAGGGAAACAAGGACAGACAGCAACTTGGAGCTGGTTCAGGGACTGCTGGATATTGACAAGCGGTGGACTTGTGAGGAGATGTCTGAGCTGACTGGGATTTCATCATCCAGCATTCATCGCATTCTTCAGGACGATCTGCAACTACGGAAGGTGGCTGCAAAATGGGTCCCTCGCCTGCTGACAGTGGAGAACATGGCACAGAGAAAGGCGATTGCTCAGCAGCTGCTGGCTCGATACGGTAGAGAAGGAGACACATTCCTGCAACGAATCATCACCATTGACGAGACATGGGCGTACTCTTATGAACCGAACCTCAAGAGTCAAAATGCTGAATGGCAGGAGAGAAGTTCGGTGGCGACTTCTGCAACTTCATCACGGCCAACTGTTGTCCGAAGGAGCCAATGGTCTAAGAAGATGATGCTGATTGCCTGCTACGACTGCCATGGCATGATCTTGATGCATCGTGTGCCAGATGGACAGACAATCGGTCAAGACTACTATCGCCAGTTCATCATCCACCATCTTCGCCCGGCTCTGCGCAAGAAGCGGGCTCAGCTGCTGCAGGGTGGCCCACTGGTCCTGCACGACAATGCCAGTGCCCACACAGGCAAAGTAGTGAAGCAGCTGCTGGTGGACTACGGTTGGGAGGTGCTGCCTCATCCACCCTACTCTCCAGATTTGAGTCCCTGCGACTTCGATCTGTTTCCCAAACTGAAGGGAAAGCTGCGGGGTCACGTCTACAGCGACCTGGATGTGCTGTTTGGGGATGTCGTCCGGCATGCAAATCAGCTGTGCACTTCAGGAGCTGCTGGCGGACTCCTGGATCTGCCAAAGCGCTGGAAACGCGTCATCGAGTTCAACGGGAGTTACTTTGAAGGACTCTGAGTTTTTTTGCTGTTTGCTCTTACTGTTCAAAAGTTATAAACTAATTCCGGAAACTTTTGGGATGCCCCTCGTAAATGGGTTTATTCTGTGACAAAAACGATAATAAATGGATAGAATGTATAGGAGAACAGTTTCTATCTTCACAACATGCCTATTTCACTGATCCTGCACCTTGTACAATCGTCCTGCATGCCATACTATTGCTGTACACTTCTACCCCACAGAATTTCTGCCTCAGTTACAGTGCTACGCTCGTACGGTTTTCTATACCTGTCACTAATCGCTTCACTTCTTCATTTCAACCTCTCCTCTGAGCGTATCCCCAGTCTGCATAGCAGCTCAGTCACCAGCCAGTGCATCAATCTACATGTATGACTGTGGGCTTGCCAAGTCACCTCAGAGTAATCATGCATAAGCACATAGCCGCTTTTCAGTGGATAGTGGAAAGTTGCTCTTAGCGACGTGTATATTGAGAAAGTAGACAATTGCCCGTAGCTTGCCGTACGTAAAAATAACCCCAATAACGTAGAAATAATCTATCAAGGCTTTCTATCTCTGGGCTTTGAACATACCTATTCAAAGTTGACAAAGTTTGTCAAAGTCTGTATTAAGTGCCCAACCAGAAATATTTATTTTCATTTAGATTATTCAGAGAAAAGTAGTTCCTCCACATTTATATAGTTTTTTTTTCAAGTCTAACCAACACCAGTTATAGCCGCTAACCAAAGTCGCGCTTCAGCAGTCCTTATTTTCTATTTTGAACACGGCGTTACTATTGCGACCTCCGCAAAATTCGTCGGAATCCCCGGAGCAGGGCACCCGGCAAGCGGTTTTATCAGCCTCGCCATTGCTGCCGTAGTTGTCACCGCAGCGGCATTTATTTCCGTTGCGCAATGCGAAAACGTAGGCGCTACGCTTCGAGCACAAACAGTTGCACTTTTGCCTTGTCATTCTGGGGCTGGACAACTCGAGCGCGACGAAGTCAGGAAACTCTGCGGTCTCTAAGAAGCAGCCGAGGTACTCTTAAAGAAGATTTTGAAGACAGAAATTAAGCATTAAAAGGACCCGTGTCTTTTTAGAGGCCTGGTATCTAAAGGTATTAGGTACGTACTTACTTCCAATTTTTATTTTATTCTTAATTTCTCCATAGACCTGAACCTCACACAGCGTCAGGGGTGAGTTCTTCCGATTTTTGATGCCAATCTGCCGACCAATTTTGTTGCAGCGGAACGTCCTGACCGAGAAGAAACCGTTCGACTTGTACGACGCGCACTCCGCACCGTCGACTGTGATTGCGAAGTCGTTAAGTCTGTCCGAGCAGCAGTCCAACCTGTTAAAGATTCGAACCTCTCTCACAAGCGAGCGTTTCCTCAGTGACGCCTGCCACCACCCTTTCTCAGATTGGGTGTGCGTGCAGGAATTGTGATGCCAGAGCTGGTCTGCATTGTTATCGATTGCTCGGCTGCAGACACCGCTTCCGGCAGTTGAAGATTGCAAACAGTTTGAGAGAGAAAGCATAGCTGCAATTTCGTGTTTCAGGTGTAAGTCAGTCAGCTAATTTAAACGCATCCATTTGTTCAGCTGCAATTCAGTTTCTCACTTACGGCCATGCGGATTTCCTGACAAGTAGTCTCCGAACACCTGCACCTCGCAGAGAGTCAGGGGTGTGTTGATCCGATTCTTGATCACCAGCAATTGACCAACCTTGTTGCATCTGAATGTCTTTATAGAAAACGACTTGCTCGATCGATAGGATTGCTCGCACTCTTGATCGTCGACAAGGATCGCGAAGTTGTTGAGTCGATCGGAGCAACAGTCTGTTGTAAATTCTGACATACTTTACACGGGCGAAGCCCTTTAAGTACGCTTGCCAGAAGCCTTTTTCAGCATTTGTATGGGTGCATGCTCCGGCGTGGTAGTTTTGGTTCGTTCTTCCGTCAAAGGCTCGCTCGCAGTTTCCATGTAGGCCCCCAGCAGCTGTGGAGCTCTGGTAGCACGAGGTCAGCTGGAGCTGTTCTGCTCAGGAAGGAGAATTGCTATGATTCATTAGCTGAATGTGCTGGGAAGTACACATAAATAACTAGTGAGAGATTGTTGGGCTTTTTCTAGGTCGAGAAAACCGGAAATTTTTTCTTTTTTTTCACATAATCTGCTTAGAAATAGAGTGCAAGTAAAAAATGAAGTTCCTCTTAGACACTTTTTGATTTCTGCAAGTTTAAGTAGCTAGCCATTACCTGAGATTTATCAGAAGATAAACGTTAGCAATTTTAAGAAACTCACTGGTACAGTTTGAAAAAACTACAGCTTCTGCCAGGAGAAGGATAAAAAATAGTTTTGATGGCACTTGTCGTCCGTCCATTAAAGGTACCTTTGCAGGTTAAAGTTCCGAATGTGTAGCTTTACCGGCGGTTATTTTCCTCAAAGAAGCATCGGGTTTTATAGGCAAAACGTTAGCAGTATAAAAATGTTCTGCAGAATAGTTTTCACCATTTAGCAGCTGTTGTTTGGCAAATGCTCTTCTGGATTGGATCGCTCAGCACCTACATTCGGCTTGCAGATGCTTCTCTACCTACAAGTGGAAACGAAGACAAGAAAAAAGGGTTTTTAATGGTAGAAGCTTGCATGCATGACTTTGTATGAGAACACTCAAAACTTTTTTCTTTCTTGCTTTATTATCATTCCTTATCATTGATTCAGGCATTCATTTCTGTCATGCAAGCGATTGATTGCCTGCTTTGGGATAGCTTCTAACGAGTCAAAAATGTAAAAAGTGAGACATATTTTCAAAATTCTTTCCCCAAAAGAAGCATT
Source organism: Macrostomum cliftonense (assembly GCA_950096795.1). Classification (NCBI taxonomy): domain Eukaryota; kingdom Metazoa; phylum Platyhelminthes; family Macrostomidae; genus Macrostomum; species Macrostomum cliftonense. The sequence continues at coordinate 967,910 of CATNEM010000198.1, forward strand.
TCAGCAATTTTCTGGCAAAAATTTTTTTTTAAGTTAAATCATTTTTTCTCTGCATGAACAATCGTTTGAGCCGTGCGCTTTGACGCGTTGAAAGGGTTACTTAGATCGATTTCCTCAAGTGAAGAAATGCAACTATCAATCTATTTACGGGCTTCAGTTTTGAGATTCAGCAAAGCAAGTAATTTTTTAATAACATTCTTCGTCGATTTTTTTCAAAATGCATGCATTTTACACGATTGCCAGATTGCTGCTTCTAGCATAAATCTGATACAAAGAAACCCATCTTAGTGAACGGTCCCGGGAGATCCCACGGTTCCTACTCTTAAGGCGCCAGGGACTAAGGAGCAACTACTGCAATATTTGTGGCAAGCCGACCATTACAAAAATATTTCTTATAAAATAAGGCTTCATAAACTTTTTTGTAGGGACGCTTGCCTAGCTGTACAGAACAAATACAAACTTTTTAAATAGCTTTTAAGTTGTTTTTTGTAGAGGAACAGTTGGTGTAAATTTTGAAGGGGCTGAACAACTGCAGAAAATGGCGCTGTATTTCATCGATGACAATGTATTTTCAGGGGAAGGGGCTATATACGCATGCATATAGACACCTAGCTTGTCAAGATGGCTAAAGACAGAAAGAGGCCTGCATTCAATCAGATGATGTATCTCACTTAACCCGTACCCCTTGTCTATCTTGCTAATGCCTTGCAAGCGGAGATTCTCAGTAAGTAATCTCCGCGGCCATAGACAACAACTTATAACTTATAAGTTATAAGTTCTTATAACTTTCAGGGTGCGGAGAATATGAGAGAATTTATTCTCCGTGCGCCTAAATATACCTTTTATCAATGTTTTTGGACAAAAGTGAAATTTATTTAGTCACTTTGCAGCCAGCGAGGCCAGCCAGTCCACACAAGGCTATTTGAACCATAGACAGTATTGAAAGTCGACGGAACACATTAGTCATAGCCAGAGAGGGGTTGACTTAGAAGTTTTGATTTAGTCAAAGTGAAATCAATTTGGTCCATAGATGGCTGCTCCGCCTGCACAGAGGCGCTTTCCAATAGCTGCTTGTGACAGAAGACGCCTCATAAATTCATTTCTAAACAATGAGGACTGGGTCCAATTGGCACGACAACTTGACATACCGAGACAGTCAGCCAGAAATGTCATTGTCACTTTCGAGCAAACCGGTCGCGTTGGAACCTTAAAGAGAGGAGGGAACAAGCCGAAATCTCTGACACAAGCGCATATTGAGACTCTGCTGCAACTCATTTCCGTTCCGAGACTAAATCCATTTCACTTTGACTTAATAAAATTTACCAACGCCTCTGCGGCTTAGCCTGACCATCTGCCAAAATCAGTTTCTTGTCTATGGTTCATAGACTTGCCGACTAAATAAATTTCACTTTTGTCCAAAAACGCAGATAAAAGGTATATTCTCCGCTCCCTGTTTGCGTGAGATACATTTTATTATCACACTGAGACTCAGAGAATATCTATGGCAGAATGTCCTCGGCTTCGCCTCGGAGATTCTGCATAGATATTCTCCTCGTTTCAGTGTGATAATATTCATTTCTAAATCCCTTTGACACCGATAAATGACCCTGGCGGGTAGGAGACGCGCACGTGCATTCTTACTGATCTCGAAGCTGATTCCTAGCTACTGCAAAATACATGTAATACGGAACGAATGAGATGTGGATAGGATGTGAATCTCTGATACGTGAAAAGGAGATAAGAAAGTCAGTGTAGATTATGAGCTTAGTGGCTAAATATCGTTCAAAACAAATTGCGTGTATGTGCAGGAATAAGCCGAGAATGAGTTGGAGATCGTTTTACGATGGAGCTCGAGAAATTAGAGGTTTATCAAGGGCTCGGTGTTCACGAGCCGTTCAATTTAATATGAGCGTAATATTTTTTATGGTAACATATAATCTATGCACTTACTCATTTCTGAGAAAGAGTTATCTAGTTTTCTAGAATCTAGTTTTCTAGAAGGCTAGTCTAAAAGGCTGCGGCTGAAAGTTGAATTGAGGTGCACGATCTATTTCCCACATTTAAATGTCTAATTTTGACGCTAAGTCTTGGATATACGAGCTCTTGTATACAAATTATACGAATCATGAATATGAGTAATAATATTTTATTATGAGAATAGCAAGCCGCAGTAGCAAGTAGTTAATTTTTTGCTCTTATGTAATTTTATCATAATACATAACAAAGCAAAGCATACATAACATAGCAAAAATTTCTGAGTGCAGCGTTCACTTTGTTTCAAGCAAAATAGCTTATTTTTACGTTTTTTCGCGCCGTTTCAAAGTTATGAACCCAACCCATGAGGCGATCAAGGACCATATTCATGCATATGTTGAATTAAAAAACCATGACCAAATCAGACAAATTATTAATCCTTAAAATTTTTAATAATTTTTAATGATATAGGGTTAATCTAAGAGTATTTAGCTAATGATTTATAGACAACATTAAAGCTATTCTAAACTTAAAGTACAATATACTTGTCATTTGAGCTATATAAAATTTCTAAATAGAGTCCACTATTAAGTCATAAGACTCATAGTTAAATTTATATTTTATAAAATATGGTATAGGCCTATATATAATAAAACAAAAATATATTTCTTGGTTGACAATGTGGCATTTGCTTGGTTAACAAATATTCCAATATATTTTTTGGTTCATAGGCCTAATGACTGTATATTTTTTTATTTAATACATATAACTTTCTTATTAGAAGTAAAAATAAAAAACTTTTAAACTAAAAAAGCTATTTTCTAGTACTGTACACAATGTCTAAATCTTGGTATTTGTACTCTAGGTAAGCAGTAGGAATAATTTTGATTGCCTGTAGGTATAAAATGTTTCTATCTAATTAATCAATATTGGGCAATCTTTCGGATTCCCGCTCTAAATTATTTTCTGCATTTTATTAAAATACTACAACATACAAATGATGGATTGGCCTATAGGCTACAGTACAGATTGTCACAGAGAGAGTCAAATAGTCACTCAAAGTCATTATTTTAGTCTATAGGGGGTATAATGCGAAATCTAGTAGAATGCATGGTACTAGCAAAGCCCTGTTCAATAGCTACCTCCAGATATTTATGTGGCACCACACTTTTCCAAAGCCCCAATTTGGAAACATGCTCTATTGGATTTAACATTATTACTACCTATAGACTAAAATAATGATTTTGAAAGACTCTTCGACTCTCTCTATGACAATCTATAGGCTAATCCATCATTTGTATGTCGTAATATTTTAATAAAATATGTAAAATAATTTAGAGCAGGAATCCGAAAGATTGCCCAATATTGTTATTATGTTTTGCTAGCATAATTGGTCTTATTAAAGATTGCATGCTTAATATGGATATCTAGTATCATGTATAGGCACAACCTTAGGAATCTGCTTCTTGGTTAAAAACTATTTCAACTCTGTTAGGTCATTGAATAGAGTAGAGGTAGCTATTCTTGGTAGTTTAAGGTGAGTAAATTTGGGAGCAACATCAAATGACAAAGATTTCTTTAGAAACTCTTGGTCAAGCTTAATTTCTCTCATACTAATGCAGGGGGTGCTGGTCATTTCATCATCTACCATATCGTCATATTGGATAATGAACTGACCAATTTAAATAGGTGCACTATTGACAGATGACAAAGTGACCAAGGTCCAATGGTTAATCAATTTGCAGATGACAAAGTGACTTAGATTATACTAGCAACCTTGCCCCCCTTGGGGGGTGCACAGATATTAGGAATTTTCAATTGTTGGTAAAACTAATGTTATGTCTTTTGACTGATTACAGTGGACTTTCAAGTGATATAAAACAAACTGAAAAATTATTTTACCAACCATGTAGCATTTTCCCTGAGCATGTAATATTCCCCCGAGTGTGTAGCATTTCCCACAGGCATTTAGAATTACCCCGAGCATATAGGATTCAAGGATTCCTAGTGTAAACGTGACCTCTAGTGGTCCTTGTCGGATTCCCCGAGCATTTAGAACTATATACCTACCATATAAGCATTTACCCCCAGCATTCAACAGTTTTACTCTCACCATTCAAAATTACCCAACATGTTGCATTTCCCACAAGCATTGAAAATTACCCACAAAGCAGCCTTTTCTCCGAGCATGTAGCATTTCCCATAAGCATTCAGAATTACCCCCCGCATATAGCAAGTCCCGAGCATGCAGCATTTCCCATAAGCATTCAGAATTACCCCCGAGTATGTAGCATTACCCCTGAGCATTCAGATTTTTTCCCAAGCATGCAGCAATTCCCCCGAGTATTCAGAATTACCTCTGACCATGCAGCATTTCCCTCGAGCATTTAGGATTACGCCCAAGCATGCAGTGTTTCCCCCGAGCATTCAGAATTACCTACAAGGTTGCCTTCTGAGCATGCAGTATTTCCTCCAAGCATTCAGAATTTTTCCCGAGCATGTTTAATTTCCACCTGAGCATTCAGAATTTTCCTGAGCATGCAGTGTTTCCCCCAAACATTTAAAATCACCCATAATGTAGCTTTTTCCCCAGCATTCAAAATTACTCACCATGTTACACGTCCCCCAAGCATTTAGAATTTACCCCCTGATCATATTTTATTTCCCCCAGATTTCAAAATTACCTACCATGTAGCATGCCCCTGAGTATTTAGCATGCCCCCAAATATTCAGAATTACCCCTTAGCACATAGCATAGAATCATGATGCATAAGCCTAAAAAATGAAACAAGCCTAGAATAGGGATGCAAAAAATAGTCAACGGAATGACCAATTAGCCTTGAATCATGACTATGAGGACTGATAAGCCACTTGCTGGGCTTCCATTTCATTAAGGCAACTTTTCCTGGCATCTCGACTTTTTTTAAGACTGCTGGAGCCATAACATTGATCTTATTGTGTATGGAAAATATTCCCTCTGACTTTTGAGATATTTTAGACCTTTATTGGCCTTGCATTTAAAGCACAGGAAAAGCCTGTTTTTCGAATATTTAATCTCTTTAGCATTCGAATTATTTGATGCAAAAAGCTGTGTACCAAACCTGGAAAATTTCCTATCTTTTGGTGCAAATTTTATCAAAATTGGTTGAGCCGTTTTTTTAATAATCCATCACACAGACAGACAGACAGAAACAGTTCACAATTAGTATATAGACATCTAAGTATGTACATGTATGTACCTGTTTATGATCTACTCAGATTTTCATATGGCATATTGCCAATGTGCGTAGCTTGCACACGCGAGATCGAGACATTTACCTGGTTCTGCACTGATTGCCGAACTGCTGCTGGTGATCCTGCTAGTACTGCTGGTGATTCTGCTGGTACTGCTGTCGATCCTGCTGGTACTGCTGTCGATCCTGCTAGTACTGCTGTCGATCCTGCTGGTACTGCTGTCGATCCTGCTGGTACTGCTGTTGATCCTGCTGGTACTGCTGTTGATCCTGCCGTCGATTTGCTGGCGGAACTGTACGCCGCAGACCTGGGTCCCTTTTTTGACCGGCTGCCTCTTGCAGAGCAGTCAATGGAGGGGCCTGAGCCATAGCAATTACAGTTTAACGATGCTGCCGAGGAATTCGAGATCATCGAGTCGGGGACAAGGAAGCGCAAAGCACTTTTAATTCAGCGTATTGGTGGTGCAGAGTTCGTGCTCGGACTCAATTATACCAGGAATGGTACACAGCACTGGAGATGCACTCACAGAAATGCGAGATTAAAGTGTCCGGCAACAGCTATTCAGGATCCTGTTCAAGGATTTCGTGCCGGCAGAGCTGCGCACTTATGCGAACCTTCCGTTAACGAGGCTGTGAAGCGTCGACTCGTCACTACTGTCAAGGACGATGCCCAACGCCACTGCTTTCGATCAGCAGCAGCTATCGTAGAAGCAAAGCTTCTGGACGTCAGGGAGAACCTCGAGCCAGCAGCGATGCCAGGTGTGAGTAAGCTAGTCCGTGTCGCCAACAGCGTCCGCGAAGCTCAGCGTCCGAAAGCACCCACTGACCTACAATTGGAGCTGGCAGCTGATCATATGCCCCATCAATTTGTTCGAGCTGATATTAGGGTTGCTGTCACAGGCAAGAGGCACCTGCTACTGTTCACCTCTAACCAGCTTGAGATACTTTCGACTCGAAAACGGTGGTACATGGACGGGACATTTGACGTTCTTCATGCTCCATTCAAACAGCTGTACAGCGTGCATGCCTACCTGCGACAGGGATTGACAACAAAACAGGTGCCACTGGCCTTTGCCCTCATGTCGGGCAAGTCGCAGAACGACTATGCAGCTGTTTTTAATTCCTTGAAACAGGCGCTTGGCGGCTTAAGTCCTGATGTGTGCATCATGGACTTTGAAGCGGCGGCCTGGCAGGCTGTGCGGGCTGTCTCCCCCGATGCCCAGCTACATGGGTGTCTTTTCCATTTCGCTCAGGCCGTTTTCCGCCGCGTGCAGCATCTCGGACTTCAGCGGGCTTACCTGGCCGATCCAGGAACACGAGAATTTGTCCGGATGCTAATGGCTTTGCCGTACTTGCCTGCCGAGCACATTACGGTTGGACAGGTATGCTTTATTGAACAATGCTTACGAACATGAACTTAGTGTACATGTATTATGACGTTGCTCATGCATACAGTACGTCCGTCTCCGCTGTCATTCTAATTTACAGACAACAATTGTCACCGGTGTTCAGCTACCTCCGCTACTAGAGCTGGCTGAGTACGTCAACAGCACTTGGCTTAACAACCCAGTCCACCGGCTCGCGGAGATCAGTGTGCACGGCCAGACCATTAGAACCAATAATGAAGTAGAAGGGTGGCATCGACGTCTGAAGCATCGAGCTGAGCGAGTGCAGTTGACGCTGTACCCACTGCTGCATCTGCTCCACACCGAGGCGCTTCTGGTTCCCATTCACGCGGCACTGGTACACCAAGGGATCAACGAGCGCCAGCACAGGTACATGTGCATATATACTATGTATGTACAGTATAGTACACCGGCCAATAATTTTCTACACAGATCGCGCTACCAGCGGCTGCAGGTGCGAGTTGAACGCTTATGGGCCGAGTACGGTGCCGGACAAATTTCTGTTCGAAGCCTTTTGCTGGAATGTTCACGATTGGGACACATTCCACCATTTGCACAGCAACAACAACAGCAGAATCACTAAGCTCGTGAAGCGATCCAGTGCTGGTTAATTTACGCACCGAGCTACAATCTGACATACACAATTACGTACAGTTTTCAAATGTTTTACTTGTTTTACTATACTTGTTTTACTTTTTACAAACAACAAACTTTTTACGTTTTACAAAAATAGTAGCAGTAAAAATACATTGAGCAGCTAATGCCAATAACGTACATCGTTACTGTGGCTCTATAGCCGATTGGCAGATGACGAAGTGGCTAAATATGAGGAGTGAGCCAATTCGCAGATGACGAAGTGACTAACGTTTGGCAGTGCCTTCATTAGTATATGACGAAGTGACCAAGGGCAATCATATTTTGGCGAAACGTCATATGACGAAAAAGTGTATGACGAAGTGACTAGGATCCAATGCAGGCTCTCTTGTAGTAGCAAAATGAGTTTACACTGATGTTGTTGTAGCAGTTCTTAGAGTATCTCAAAATAGATTTTAGAAATGCTACTTTGTTTTCAAAATGCAAGAAACAAGAATATAATTGCAAACATTAGCATTCTTTATACTTGATAACATTAAAAAATTATAATTTTAACCTATTTTATTTACTTATGCACAACATTTTTTGCTGCAACTTTTAATACTGTCAGGTGACAATATTTTGGGATTATTCAAAGGTAATATAATAAGATGAAAGTATGGTCAAAAATTTTAAAACAAAATCAGGTTTAAGTAGCCATAGGAAAGTTAATCAAAGAAACCCTAAGAATAGTACTAGCCCCCCTTCCTGTCAATTGTACATTCAGGGTAGCTTTAACTGCTTGATATACAGGGTTTTCAACACATTTAGTTTGTGGTGGTGTTTAATCCAATCAAAAATTTTAAAATTTATATCATGTTTGATGTCAACACACTCATTGCATACTAGAAGATGGTCATAAATTGCACCAGTCTTCTTGCAGTATTCCTCAATCCTAGTGTATATGTCAGTAAGTCTTACCAATATATAACTGGTTCTTTTCAGCAGGGCAAACAAATTAATAGATGATACCAGCACACATCATACATTGGTAAGACTGACTAACAAAGTAAGACTGACTGTAAAATTGGCTATATAAGTTGCAAATTTTGCTAAAAATAAGTTGCACCAGACAGGTAAATTTTTTTAGGTTGGGTATGTATGTTTAGGAATTACCCAGCCATTTCTAATAGTTAAAGACATGGTTTAGTTGCTATTTAGACAAAATAGCTATCACATGACAGCAATGAACCAATGGCGCCATGCATATATATATTGGCACCAATGGAAATGGATAATTACCAAGTTTGTACCCATGTATAATAATAACTAATAACTAATATAAAGTTTGAAATAATGTTTGACTTGTCCATATTTATAATTTCAGAATGAGTATAGTAGAGAAGAAAAAAACTAGGTACAATAAAGTTAATATAAATAATTAATTTAAAATTGATTAATGTCAGCACCTCATCATGCTGGCCATGGTGGCGGCAGCAGTGGACACTATCGCCCTCCTCACAACCGACCCTATCATCATCATCATCATCATCATAATCGTGGCGGGAATAGTCGTGGAGCTTTCAGTCCTTCACACAGTCGCCAATCTCAACACAGCAATCGGCAACAACAAAATCAGCAATCAAATCGGATGTCCTTATTGCCAAATCCGCCTGCTTTAATGGAACAGAGACTACACAATACTGGCGCAAATAGTGCTTCTAATAGTGCAGGAATTAGTCACTATCAAACAATGGAGACTGAGATTTCGTCAGGTCCTACAACTTCGTCAGCTTCGTCTAGTAGAAACGCCGTACGAGTTTTAGATTTGGCCAATAGTGGAGCAAAAACTCGTAAAGAGCGTCGTATCTGGGAGGATGTTGTTAATAGCGCGGCTAGTAGTAAGGTAGGATTAAATAGTAGTCAGAGACGCATTGTTTTTTATAGGTTTTTCTCAAAGGTGACACTTCAATTTTGATGTTGTTAAATAGCAAAAAGACGTAAACTGTTTATTTTAATATTAATTACCACAATGGATTTTTGACTACTATGAGTAGCATGATGAACATTTTAAACTATTTTTTCCTCCTTTCTGTTGTACATACAGTCGCGTACATCCCGATCGAGGCGACCAGATCCAAGAGGCGAGGATGAGACGGAGAATTTGCCAAATCCATCGCTGCAACAGCCGCAACGGCTGGCCTCATCATTTCAAGAAGCTTCAACAACGTCGGGTATTGCAGTGGATGGTTACGTTCAATTTGACGAGTGCGATGATTCTTCAACTGCTAACCATTTGGAGCAACAGCGTCAACAACCAGTGGCTTCTAGTCAACAGCAGCAGCCCAGTTTAGCTGTTCAACGATTGCAACAAGCATTGGAATTGTCTCTGCAAGAGGAGCAGCTTGACAAACAGATGGAAAGTGAGCGTCAGGAGCTGGCTCAGATTAGGCAAAAGATGCTGGAGATGAAGCAGACTCTCGAAGCTAAAGAGGCTTCTATGAAAAAGGTGAGCGATTTCCGCTGCGTTTTATTAGGATTCTTATTAATTGAAATGTCAAAGAATTGTTGTTTTAATGTGCAAAATCTTCATTCTACATTGATTTTGTTAGCTTAAGAAAATTAAGCTGTTGTGAGGCAGATGGTTGGATCATAAGTGAGTCAGTTAAAATTGCCTCTATAGAAATTTAGTTAACCTTAGCACTATGATTTCATTTTTGTTAATAATCCCATAAATCCTGTAATTTCCTATCTTTTATAGCGAATGTTTTTCATTTTTCAACAATTATTTCAAACTTCATTTGAACTACTTATATGTACCTATTTTAGCTCACGGACAAGAAAGCAAGTTTAACAGCAAAACGGGTTGCTATTTTAAAAGGTAGGTTAATGTTAATGACTCTTTTTTTATTGGCCTTTTTTAAATAAAGAAGTAAATTACAATAATCTAAACAAAGAAGATAAGTAGGATAAACTTTGTGTATGCAAATAACAGACTATTGTTAAATCTTAAAGAGCCACTTTCACCTAATCCAATTATCTGTAGCTATCTTATTAATAGAAACAGCTAGGGGTGATTCCCTAGGTCGAACTGAGCAATCCAGTGAGTGAAGCAAAAATTTTTCCTTTAGTTTGGTAGTCGTCAACAGATCGATAGGTAACTGAATGCTTTGGCTATTTATAGAAACAGCTAGGGGTGATTCCCAAGGTCGTCGTTAACTAGGAAGCCAGTCAGATAAATGGTAATCATATAAGAAGTAATGATGTAGTTTCATGTGCGTTAGCTATTTATAGAAGCGACTAGGGGTAATTCTCAAGGTCGCCCTCAACTATGCAACCAATCGGAGCGAACATAAACTGGTAATCAGCTTTCATACGTAAGCTAATGAAATCATTCTGGCTGAGCTATTTATAGAAACAGCTAGGTGTGCTATTTATAGAAGCGACTAGGGGTAATTCTCAAGGTCGCCCTAAACTATGCAGCCAATCGGAGCGAACATAAACTGGCAATCTGCTTTCATACGTAAGGTAATGAAATCATCATGGCTGAGCTATTTATAGAAACAGCTAGGGGTGATTCCCAAAGTCGACCTGAAGCAAACGAAGAAACTTAACACAACAGTGCTTAATTTATACACAATTAGCCAATAATTTCGGAAGTAACAGCCGGTTCAGTTTTCAACTATTGTCAGTCCAGCAGTAATTGGTGAAGCAGACGAACGCAATGAACTGTTGGTATTGACGCTATTCCTGTTAGTATTGCTGCTGGTGCTGCTAGTTTGATCGTTCACTGTTGCTCCACTAATCGGTGATATAATCGATACTCGACTGCTATTTCGTCGTACTATGCCGCTTTCGCCGCTTAAACTGCTTCTTGCTGACGAGGTACCACCTGCCGTTCCTTGAATGCTAGCCATTCTAATTGTGCTAGGCGAAGATCTTGCTGCCGTACCCGACCTACTTGACGGCCTGCTTGGCCAGAGTTGATTGATTTGATTCAATTCGGCTTCCGTGCTGCGCCAGATGAAGCCGCGACTAGCCAACTGATAAATAATGGCGCCTAGAGCCACCGATAGCAGTAGGAATAGGCCAACGAATATTAGAGCTAGGCCGCCGACTGTGATGAAGTCTGGCGACTGTTCTAGAGGCTGTGCTGGCCTTGTTGTTGGAGTAGTATTCGATTGATCTTCCAGTGTTGTTTCGCTCATAATCCTTTTTGGTATTATAAAGGTCAGAGAGTGGCAGTCAGATCACAAAGTGGCAGTCAGTTTTAAGAGTGGCGGTCAGGTCAGAAAGCAGCAGTCAGATCATAGACGTTGTCAGATCAAAGCGTGGCGGTCAAATCAAAGAGTAGCGGTTAGATCAAAGAATTGCGGTTAGATCTGAGAGTTGCGGTCAGATCAGAGAGTGTCGGTCAGATTTGAGATAAGCGGTCAGATCAGAGATTAGCGGTTAGATCAAAGAGTTGCGGTCAGATCAGAGAGTGTCGGTCAGATCAGAGAGTAGCGGTCAGATCAGAGAGTGGCGGTCAGATCAGAGAGTGGTGGTTAGATCAAGGAGTTGCGGTCCGATCAGAGAGTGTCGGTTATATTTGAGATTGGCGGTCAGATCAGAGAGTAGCGGTCAGGCCAGAAAGTGTCGGTCAGATCAAAGAGTTGCGGTCAGGCCAGAAAGTGTCGGTCAGATCAAAAAAATGGCGGTCAGATCAGTACATGACGATCAGATTTAAGAGTAGCGGTCAAGGCAAGTGGAGGTTAGATCAAAGAGGTGGTCGGATTAGAGAGCGGTGATCAGATCACAAAGTAGCGGTCAGATCAGAGGGAGTTAAAGACAAAAATGATCACAGAGCGGCGAATAAAAAAATCAGCGAGATATTAATACTTGAACAACAAACCTCACAGTCGC
>CATNEM010000198.1:985000-1022500 GCA_950096795.1 Macrostomum cliftonense
GTTTCATCTACTTTATTGTGTTCTTCCAATTGTGCGAAAGTTAATTCTAATTAATAATATTTTTTCAATCTTGCATTACCATTAGCGTATGTTTAGTTTGATTGCAGTTTGACCAGTTTGAGATAATAAAAATAAATAGACTATTTAAGGTGAGGCTTGTGTCCTTTGTGAAGGAATTGTTCATCTTTGGAATGCTAGCCAAAATGAGGCTACTTTTTTTGTGAAATTAACAACATTTCATTCGACTCTGAGTTGTCTTCCAAATATTTTCATTTTGATTGGAATTTCAACTGCCTAGTTAAGAGGGTATCCAACTTATGATCGCAATGTCAGGGGTTTGAGTCTTAACTCTAAAAGACCTGTGAAAGGAACTACCAAAACTTCTAAACTTGTCGTCCCAAGTTCGGCTGAACGACAAAAATCTGAGGCCTCCATCCTTGAATTGCAAAACATCAAAAAATGTCACGGGTTTAATAGAACACAACACTACACACAGAGAAAATGCTACGCAATTAAAATCTGAGGTGCTTCATAATTCTGGGCAGGCTGAAGCATCTGTAGTTTAAGCTATGAAAAAACGTGGTCAAGTCAAACATTTTATCCATGTTTACTTAGGTTATAAGAGAAATTCTGACTGAGCAAAGGGCCGTACAAACATTTACTGCTGGGGAGGGGGGCAAGGCACCGGCTGTCTTGTGCAAACCCGATTATAAATTAGCGGTAGCTTGATTAAACATCAGCGTTGATGTGTAAATTGCTTTTGCCTTTGAATTGTTTTCCCAGAGGTTGATTGGCTGGTCATGCAAGAGTCGCGACGACCTCGCAATTGAATTGTGATGGACATTTAAGGTACGCCATAAGAAGGCGCACATTTTTCTGCAGTAAGAGTGTTGAGATCTCCCGCTGTTCCAAATATAAATTTTGGTCTACGAGTATAACGGTCGCATTTTTTTCTACAGCGGAGTGGAGCACCGCTTCTCTACTTCTCTAGCATTCTACGTACTAAGGTTTTAGATTCTTTTTAAAGCGAAGCCTATTCTATTATAATAAGTCTCAGCAGGGTTCTTTTTGCACCCACTCAACTGGTGGAGGCGCAGTTCAATTCACACCTGCCATTTTCATTAAAGCTTACCACAACCGACGGTGTGCGTAATTGACACTCGAGATACAAAGATACTACTTCATACCCACGTATAAAACTCTGCCATAAACTGCTATAATCGTATAATGACAGACAAACAAGATACAGAGCAGCAACGCGATACACAGCTACAGCAGAAGCCAAATAAAACATCTTGCAAGACTAAATCCCACCGCTTGCCACCATCCGCCTACCGGGAACTGAGCAGCAGCGGCGCCAGCAGCGGTCGAGTGTCGCCAGCTCTACAGCGGGCTCGCATGGCTGTTGAACAAGGCCGAGAGTTTCGGTCAGAAGCCAAAGAAGCTGTGGCTTCATCAGATAAGAAAACTGGCTATCAATCTGATGACGAATTAACACTGGCATTGACTGATAAAGTTGCTCGAGATTCAAGCGACCTAAAACCGTTACCTAGGCGACCAGCATCCGCTTTAGCTGGACAGATCGATATCAAACCGATAGTAAAACAATCTCAGCAAGAGAACCAGCTTCAAAAACAAGAAGAAATGAAAGATCCGCAGTCTAAAAGTGCCACCACAAGTCATCCACAAACAGCACTGCAATCGAGAATTCAACAAGCGTCTTTAGACGAATTGTTCGCCAAATATCCGTCTATACAGGCCAGTTTTAAATTGTTGCCACCAAATAAGCAACAGGTAAATCTAAACATATACACTACATTATGATTAGTGACTTAAGGAATCGTCACTCAGGCTTATTAGTAACCAATGGAACCTGTCCTTCAGGAGCAGTGGTGTCGCCTGTTCGAGCTGCTCGACTCGCAGCAGGCAGCTGTGACAGCTTGGCGAGCGGCTCAGCATAGCGACCAGATTCAACAGATGCGGTCTCGAGTTCGTCGCGAACTGTCTGAAGAGCGACTACTGCTGGATAGGCGTCTAGCTAATCACAGTCGATTGACAAATGAAGCTGCTGGAAGCTCTTCCCGCGGTAGTTACGCTCGTACTTTTCAGTAGTCGTATTACTTTAAGCTACCAAAGACTTTTTAATCTTTTGAGTGCCAATGCCAACAATTTTTTAGTTCCATTCGAAACTAGAAAGACTGCAAAACCAATCGACAAGCCACGTCTTCAGTTGGAAGAATCGCTCGAGGCAAAGCATCCGAGACCAGTTCTTGAACAGCGACACGAAACGGCATACCAAGCCGACTACCAACGTTTGCAACAACAGCAGCAACAGTTGCTGCACTACCAAACAGAAGAATGGCGATCTATAGAGCTCCATGGTCAGCTGTCCGAACTGTCCAGACAGTTGGCCGACTCTCGTCGAGAAGTCGACTGGCTGAGGCAGCGTCTCGACGAAGTTAACAATCGAGTTGACGAATTGTTGACAGAAAATTTCCGTTTAAAAGCCAGGCTGAGTGAAGCTACTAGCGGCGAGAGCCGAAGGTGAGATGGCTGACTTAAGGTCTTTAAAAGTCTATCCCTTTGTCAATGAGATTAATCTCAACCTTATTGTCATCCTTCATTCTTCCGCAGCAAAAGCCCCTCGCCAAATCGTCAGTGGTCTCAGAATCGATCGCGTAGCGACCGTTCGCATGCAGCAACTGCACCGCTCGGCCAATCGAATGGTTCAACGAATTTGGCGGGTTTGCAACAACCGAATTCCACGGTCGCCGCAATCAGGCAGTCGCTAGCTGAGCTAGAGCGGCGAAATTTGATTGACAGGTCACCCACTCGGCTGCGATCGATTGAGCCGAAAGCGGCTGAGAAGGTTTGAAATAGTTGAATATGCAATCATCTTTTCATTTTGCTCTAGTCCTCTTGCTCAAGTATTTGAGTTTGAATTTTTATTAACTCGAATTTTTATCAAACCAAATCTTTATCAGCTCGAATCCTCATCAGCTCGAATCTCCATCAGCTCGAATCCTCATCAGCTCGAATCCTCATCAGCTCGAATCCTCATCAGCTCGAATCCTCATCAGCTCAAACCTTCATCAGCTCGAATCCTCATCAGCTCGAATCCTCATCAGCTCGAATCCTCATCAGCTCAAACCTTCATCAGCTTGAATCCTCATCAGCTCAAACCCTCATCAGCTCGAATCCTCATCAGCTCGAATCCTCATCAGCTCGAATCCTCATCAGCTCGAATCCCCATCAGCTCGAATCCTCATCAGCTCGAATCCTCATCAGCTCGAATCCTCATCAGCTCGAATCCTCATCAGCTCAAATCCTCATCAGCTCGAATCCTCATCAGCTCGAATCCTCATCAGCTCGAATCCTCATCACCTCGAACCCATGCATCGAGCAACCATCTATCAACTTGAGCAGGAAAAATCGAGTCCCGACCCGAGTCCGAAGCGCAGCAGCGGCCCTCGACAACATCAGCACAGCAACAGCGAAGATTCATACGGCAAAATGAGATCAGGAAGAGTGCATTCTGCTGGGCGGTATATTTTTATTCGATCGTGAATTTTTAACTATTTTTTTAATATTTTCTAAAAATTAAACAAAACTCACTCTACTTATAGTAAGTAGACTTAAAGACAAATTGTTGGACTCTATGTGTATTTTTCAATCGAATTGTCTCATATTTTAAATAAAATATATTACTATACAGTGTCAAAGCTTTGTGTTAAAATAGTTGTATGTTTATTAATCCGAAATTGCTGTGCAATTTACTAAAAAAATGGTGTCACGATATTTCCTCTCCTTGGTAAATAAAAGCTTGAAAAAAACTATAAAAATTGCGTTTCAAGGGTTGTCAATTTCTTAAGAGTATATACTCGTATAATGCGCACAAACAAATTAAAAAGACTGATAACTTGTGTTTCGATTTTTATAAATAAATATTAGGCTGCTATGCTGAACCAGAAAGATCTTAATGCTAACTAAAATTTTGATTCTTATTCATCTCATTCTGACGTATCTGATTTTCCTACTAGATTTGATGACTTTCATACAGGCTATCATGATTCTCGTACGGGATTTCATGATTCTCAAACTGCCTTTCATGATTCTCTACAGGTTTTCATGACTCTCATACAGGTTTTTATGATACTCATACAGGTTTTCATGACTCTCATACAGGTTTTTATGATACTCATACAGGTTTTCATGACTCTCATACAGGTTTTTATGATACTCATACAGGTTTTTATGATACTCATACAGGTTTTTATGATACTCATACAGGTTTTTATGATACTCATACAGGTTTTCATGACTCTCATACAGGTTTTTATGATACTCATACAGGTTTTTATGATACTCATACAGGTTTTTATGATACTCATACAGGTTTTTTTATGACTCTCATACTGCTGTCATTACTGTCAAACTGGCTGTCATGACTGTTATACTGGCTTTAATTTCTGTCATACGGGCTGTCATTACTGTCATACTGGCTGTCAAAATTCTCAATTTGTCGTCCTGATTCGAAGTACTCGGGTTATTAAATGCAATAATTTTGCTACACTGACAACCTGCACCGATGTTTTTCTTCAATCGGGAAATTGCGTAGACCTTATTATTTTTTATAATTAGGTATATAAACAGGGGCAACTATTGAATTGCCTATGCTACCACATTATCTTTATTATTTATTACATAAACTGTTTCGTGGGACAGTTTAAGTTTACCTAGTTGCTGTGCTAATATTTTCAGGAGAAATACTGCTGCTGGCTATAAAAAATTTAGTTAACCAAAACGCAGGCAAGAAAGCTTTGGATGTAATTGAATAGCTTTTGCCTTGGCTCGCATTTCTTCTCTATATTAATTTAGCAACTCGCTATAGACGAGTTCTTATTGTGTGCTGCATAGTTTAGGCGTCTCAAAGCAATTTGCATCAGTTTGCTATCTTTATAAAAATCTAGCCACTTCTTTCTTTAAGTCTTATACTGACACCGCCTCTCCCGCTGATAGAAGTTTGCAAACCTTCTTATAGCTTCTAGCTTGAGCACTTTATCTAGGCGAAATTAAGTTTAGCAAGTAGAAATTTTATTCACTTTATAGGCATGAGAGTTTGATAAAGATACAGAGTTTAGAATCGCAAATGAATAACTTTGTGTGTTAAATAGGTAGGAGAGTAAGGCGCGAGGTTCTTTCTTTGTGAGAAGCTGCAGAAAATATTTAAAAAATTGCTTGAATGGACAGTTTTTGTGGCTCCATTTCCAAATGGATTCAAGTAACAGATAGTTTTGCCTTAAGAGTTTCTCTTTCTGCAGATTTGCTTATTTATAGCAGATGCTTTAGTGACCACTTTTAGCTTATTCCATACGCATATAAATTTTTGGATGTTTATTTAATAAAAAATTTGCATAACAATTTAAGACATAATGAATCCTTAGGGCAAATATTTGTAATTTTGCTTACTATAGAGACAATTTGTGGCCTTGAGCAAGGCACTTAATCTCGCATTACCTCAGTCCACCCAGCTGAGATCGGGTACCAGTTTGAGCTGGGAAAATTTTTGGTGGGTGTTGCGGCCCCTCCAGCCTGTCAGGACTGAGCAGCTGTACACAGTCCTCGGATGCGCAGCGCAGCTAGCTGCGGCTGTACGCTCGTACCGTGAGCAGTACATCAGATTGCGATATTATTTCTAAGATCTTTTCTAACATTAGCTTTAATGCATTATATATTTTTATTTCAGTATGTGTTGTTAAGTACATTTAGCCTAAAGTTTATTCTGCAATGCAATTACTAAGCGTATTAGTTTAAGTCTCAACACAGAATTCAAAACAGAGACAAAATCTACGAAAGCAAGCTGAGGGTATGAAGGGCGTGGTACAAACTTTTTAGAACGCATGCTAAGCTTAAGTGTAGATTAATTTACTCTCTAATTGCTTTCTCTTCGAACTTTGTCTGTCAATCTTTGCACCATCTAAATTTGGGCATTGGATAATTTAAGGCCATACTCGAACAGCAGCGAGTGCAGTATTGCAGTATTTGCTATGCACTTGGGCGGCTAGATGGAGCCCTCAATTAGCCTGAGTCTATGACAGTAAGACACCTATACAATTAGAAAAAATGCGCGCTGAAGAATTTTCCTTCCAATAAGACAGACAAGGTCTTCCAAAGACTAATCAGAGACTTTCTCGGGATTGGTAATGCAAGCTGCACGCGACGTTACGTGGTTGTGAATTAACTCAAGAACGAATACATATAGCCAGCAGTAGCGCCTTGGGTGGGGTTGGGTTATTCAGTTGGAATGCATATAGTCCATTGTTCCGACCGGTTCTTGTGTTTGTTTAGTGAGTAGCCTGTCGCAGCTACACCCTGTGGTCTCTATCTACAGTGCGCTGTAAAATCGAAAAATTTATCTTGTTACTGGGACACTTAAAGATGAAGGACGCTAACTTACCAAAATCATTGATTTTTATCGCCATTTTTCTCACAGGTAGGTACAATATTATGACAAAAATGAAATTAAGAGAACTGAATTGTAATGTTAACTGCTCAAAAATTTCAGGCCTGAATGCCCAAACTACAACGTCAACATTGAATGGCACGTGTGTGTGCATTCCTTCGACATCGATCTACCTGACTACTCTGGGGCCTACCCCATTCAGCACCCTGCCAGCAACAGCTACTTCATCAGCTGGTGGAGGAACTGGAGCTACTACAGGCACTGGTGGAACTGCCACAACGACAGTACCTGGCGGAGGGACTGGAGCTACAGGAGGCACTGGTGGAACTGCCACAACGACAGTACCTGGCGGAGGGACTGGAGCTACAGGAGGCACTGGTGGAACTGCCACAACGACAGTACCTGGCGGAGGGACTGGAGCTACAGGAGGCACTGGTGGAACTGCCACAACGACAGCACCTGGCGGAGGGACTGGAGCTACAGGAGGCACTGGTGGAACTTCCACGACAGCACCTGGTGGAGGAACTGGAGCTACAGGAGGCACTGGTGGAACTTCCACGACAGCACCTGGTGGAGGAACTGGAGCTACAGGAGGCACTGGTGGAACTTCCACGACAGCACCTGGTGGAGGAACTGGAGTTACCGGAGGCACTGGTGGAACTGCAACAACGACGGCACCTGGCGGAGGAACTGGAGCTACTACAGGCACTGGTGGAACTGCCACGACAGCACCTGGTGGAGGAACTGGAGCTACTGCAGGCACTGGTGGTAAGACAGTTCTGCTAAGCATTTATTCATAGTATGCTGACCCGTAGTAAAATTTCACGTGTAACTTTCGATTAAAAGTTACTTTAACTTTTGATTAAAAAATAATCGAATAATTTTTGCTTATTCGCTTATACAAGGTATAAAAATTCACCGAAAAAACAAATCACGAAACCTAAATTTATAAAGTCTCTTCTAACCATTTTGCTCACTCGGCTATGCAGGCGAAATTAGTACCAGTAAAATAAGCGGAGTAACCACCACCCCGGTTTTTGGTCTGTTGAGCACCACTGAAGCTGACACAACAACACCTGGGGGAGGTACTGGAGGAGGAGCTGGTGGAACTGCAACAACAGCACCTGGAGGAGGTACTGGAGGAGGAGCTGACGGAACTGCAGCGACAGCACCTGGAGGAGGTACTGGAGGTGCTGATGGAACCGCCACAACGACAGCACCCGGTGGAGGTACTGGAGGAGGAGCTGACGGAACTGCAACGACAGCACCTGGAGGAGTTGACGGAACTGCAACGACAGCACCTGGAGGAGGAGCTGACGGAACTGCAACGACAGCACCAGGAGGAGGTACTGGAGGAGCTGATGGAACTGCCACGACGACAGCACCCGGTGGAGTTACTGAAGGAGGAGCTGACAGAACTGCAACGACAGCACCAGGAGGAGGTACTGGAGGAGCTGATGGAACTGCCACGACGACAGCACCCGGTGGAGTTACTGAAGGAGGAGCTGACAGAACTGCAACGACAGCACCTGGAGGAGGAGCTGACGGAACTGCAACGACAGCACCTGGAGGAGGAGCTGACGGAACTGCAACGACAGCACCTGGAGGAGTTGACGGAACTGCAACGACAGCACCTGGAGGAGGAGCTGACGGAACTGCAACGACAGCACCTGGAGGAGGAGCTGACAGAACTGCAACGGCAGCACCAGGAGGAGGTACTGGAGGTGCTGATGGAACTGCCACGACGACAGCACCTGGAAGAGGTACTGGAGGAGCTGATGGAACTGCCACGACGACAGCACCTGGAAGAGGTACTGGAGGAGCTGATGGAACTGCCACGACGACAGCACCTGGTGGAGGTACTGGAGGAGCTGATGGAACTGCCACGACGACAGCACCTGGTGGAGGTACTGGAGGAGCTGATGGAACTGCCACGACGACAGCACCTGGTGGAGGTACTGGAGGAGCTGATGGAACTGCCACGACGACAGCACCTGGTGGAGGTACTGGAGGAGCTGATGGAACTGCCACGACGACAGCACCTGGTGGAGGTAATGGAGGAGGAGCTGACAGAACTGCAACGACAGCACCAGTTGGAGAAGCTGATGGAACAGGCAAAACAGTACCTGGTAAATTTGTTAACATGATCCTCCAGTTTAATAATCAAGTGAAGTACGTCCAGCGCTTATTCGCTAGGCAAAAAAGTTTATTATGATTAAAGTACACGTAGTTTCCAGAGAAAATATTTTGACCTAAACCAAGCACTTGCTCAAATTTTTAATTTTGCTTTCTTCTCGTAGTCTGCTATCAATGAAAAAATCACCAATAATGCTTTACTTAGCTTGATCACCTGTAAAGTCACTCCAAAAAAGCAATTTGAAGAATTAAATAGAATGCGGAAAAAATTGCACCACTACATGTATTACATGCATTTTCAGCGTCAGTCAGTGTTTCCACAGATGGTTTTTCTGGCTTATCAGAAACTACGAAAGCATTGACACGTAAGTATTATATTTTTTATGTTGAATATCATTGCAATTTAAGTTAACATTAATAAGTTTTGAAACACGAGCAATAAGGCAAAAAATATAGCCAGTTTGCTATATTTTTTGCACCAAAAACCTTTGCACCAACGACTGTTTTACTAACAACACAAACAAACAGATGCACCAACATCTGTTTCACTGTCTACCGGGGCAAAAACTTTATCAACAACCTCAGCACCAACAACCGTAGCACAAACAACCACTACAACAACAACCACTGTACCAACAACCTCAGCACCTACGACTACTCTACCAACAACTGCAGCACAAACAACCACTACACCAACAACCATGGCACCAACAACCACTGTACCAACAACCTCAGCACCTACGAGTACGACTACTCTACCAACAACTGCAGCACAAACAACCACTACACCAACAACCATGGCACCAACAACCACTGTACCAACAACCTCAGCACCTACGACTACTTTACCAACAACTGCAGCACAAACAACCACTACACCAACAACCATGGCACCAACAACCACTGTACCAACAACCTCAGCATCTACGACTACTCTACCAACAACTGCAGCACAAACAACTGCTACACCAAAAACCGTGGCACCAGCAACTACTACATCAACAACCACAGCACCAACCACTACACCAACAACCGAAGCACCAACGACTACTCTACCAATAACCATGGCACCAACAACCGTCGCACTAACAACCGTTGTACTAACGAACACAGCCAGCACTGTGGCTTCAACGACCACAACGACAACCACTGTAACATTAACGACCTCAGCGACAACCACTGTAACACCAACGACCACAGCACCAACCACCGTGGCTACAACGACCTCAACGACAACCACCATGGCTCCAACTTCTACAGCGACAACCACCTTGGCTCCAACGACCACAACAACAATCACCATAGCTCCAACGACTACAGCGACAACCACCTTGGCTCCAACGACCACAACGACAACCACCATGGCTTCAACGACAACAACGACGACCACCGTAACACCAACGACCACAACGACAACGACCGTAGCTCCAACGACCACAGCGACAACGACCGTGGCTCCAACGACCACAGTGACAACGACCGTAGCTCCAACGACCACAACAACAACCTCCATGGCTCCAACGACAACAACGACGACCACCGTAACACCAACGACCACAACGACAACGACCGTAGCTCCAACGACCACAGCGACAACGACCGTGGCTCCAACGACCACAGTGACAACGACCGTAGCTCCAACGACCACAACAACAACCTCCATGGCTCCAACGACCACAGCGACAACCACTGTAACACCAGCGACCACAATGACAACCACCGTGGCTCCAACGACCACAACGACAACCACCATGGCTCCAACGACCACAACAACAACCACCATGGCTCCAACGACAATAACGACAACCACCGTGGCTCCAACGACCACAACGACAACGACAGTAGCTCCAACAACAACAGCGACGACAGTAGCTTTAACAACTTTTACAACAATAGCACCAACAACTGCTGGTTAGAATAGTCTTGCTTATGTCTTGTACGCGTGAAAAAATTATGCAAGTGTAGTGTAATAGTGAACATGTTTAAAAACTAAAATTTCAGCGTTTACAAACATCACAGACGACTCTCTATCAAAAGTATTTGTTGTTAATGCATTCCAACAGTCAACAACTGGCTATACATTCGAGGCGAGCTCCTCTACGTTCACCGTTCCAGCTGTTAGTGGCAGTCAGGTTGTTATTGACACAAGAATTGGCCCAACAAATGCCTTATGCAGGGACTATCCGCAGATAACTACGGTAAGAATTTTCTCAACTCGATAATAACCACATTTAAACAATATTCATTGGATCAATGTGTTAACTAAAACTCACGCAGATTTGCGTATCGAACAACTGCGCCGGTTGCAATTTGGCAGAGGTCACTTCGGACTTACGGGTAAACATGGTGGACAATGCTTTCAACAAGATTTTTTATCCAAAAACGCCTGTTGGCACTAGACGTTGCGCAACTAGCGAAGACATCAATAGGTACGGGATCAGCATAGGCTATGTTGTAATCAATCCCACGGCGAAAACGGATTCAAGCAGCAACTACAAGTTTATTGTAACCATGTCCGGCTCATTTCCGTCTTACAACTGCCCGTCGGGACGAAGGAAACGTCGACAAGTGCCGCCTTCGACATCGGCCTGCGTGTGTCCGATCGGGCAAGATCCGTTGCTACCCAACTCGAGAATCACTTTGATCACCTGGCGTTTGCCGACATTGCCGTTCAACTCGCAGCTGAGCAATTCGAAAAGCAGACTCACAGCTCAATCGCTGGCTAGTCAAGCCTACTACCTGCTCACCAATACGGTTAGAGCGTCTGGCGAATTAGCTCCGCTAATAGCCGATTTTCGTTCAATAAGATTTGAAAATCGAACAGCGGACGGTCTGACTGGTCTACGCGGCGAACTGTTGGTTTCAACTGGGGCAAGCAATGCGAGAATGCAAGACCTGCTGAGAGCTCTGATGCCCGGTTACGGCAGCGACTTGGACTTGTTGTTTGTTGGCGCTACTGCGGAAGCTGGCACCACTGCTGCTAGTACAGGAGCATCAACGGCAGCGCATGCAGTCACCGCAGCTAGTTCAGCCGTCAGTCCGACTTTCCCTATCTATGCTATTGTGCTGCTGTGCGTAGTGTCAGCAGTGTTGCTACTGGTAGCCGGGGTTTTATTGTTTAAGTTCATTCAGCACAGAGTAAGTAGCAGTTAACATGCAAATGTTGTTGTCTGTTGTCACATCCATAATCTCATCCGGCGTTTGTTTTGATAATTTCTACAGCGAGCTCTGGACGCCCTAAAGCTGCCAGTGAAATTCTACCAGCAAGATAGTTACGACAGGCCAAAGAGCGGAGCTACAGTTAATTCGGCATTCTCAGAGCTACCGTCGCCTCGGGGCCTCGACTCCAATGGCTATTCAATCAACGGTAATACGGCTGCAGGCCCGGCCTTAGCAACTCCGCAACAGCCTAAAAGTCCATGGTTCTTCGAGGATCAGTAAGTGTTGTGAAGTAGCTTTTAGGCTGGGAACATGACCATCGAGAGTTGAAGAATGGGAAGATGAGCATCGGGAGATAAAGAATGGGAAGATGAGCATCGGGAGATAAAGGATGGAAAGATGAGCATCGGGAGATGAAGGATGGGAAGATGAGCATCGAGAGATGAAGGATGGGAAGATGAGCATCGGGAGATAAAGGATGGGAAGATGAGTATCGGAAGATGAAAGAAGGGAAGATGAGCATCGGGAGATGAAGGATGGGAAGATTAGTATCGGAAGATGAAAGAAGGGAAGATGAGCATCGGGAGATGAAGGATGGGAAGATGAGAATCGGGAGATGAAGGATGGGAAGATGAGTATCGGAAGATGAAAAAAGGGAAGATGAGCATCGGGAGATAAAGGATGGGAAGATGAGTATCGGAAGATGAAAGAAGGGAAGATGAGCATCGGGAGATGAAGGATAGGAAGATGAGCATCGGGAGATGAAGGATGGGAAGATGAGTATCGGAAGATGAAAAAAGGGAAGATGAGCATCGGGAGATAAAGGATGGGAAGATGAGCATCGGGAGATAAAGGATGGGAAGATGAGCATCGGGAGGTGGAGGATAGGAAGATGAGCATCGGGAGATGCAGGATAGGAAGATGAGCATCGGGAGATGAAGGATGGGAAGATGAGCATCGGGAGATGAAGGATAGGAAGATGAGAATCGGGAGATAAAGGATGGGAAGATGAGCATCGGGAGATGAAGGAAGGGAAGATGAGCATCGGGAGATGAAGGATGGGAAGATGAGCATCGGGAGATGAAGGATGGGAAGATGAGCATCGGGAGATGCAGGATAGGAAGATGAGAATCGGGAGATAAAGGATGGGAAGATGAGTATCGGAAGATGAAAGAAGGGAAGATGAGCATCGGGAGATGAAGGATGGGAAGATGAGCATCGGGAGATGCAGGATAGGAAGATGAGAATCGGGAGATGGAGGATAGGAAGATGAGCATCGGGAGATGAAGGATGGGAAGATGAGCATCGGGAGATGCAGGATAGGAAGATGAGCATCGGGAGATGAAGGATGGGAAGATGAGCATCGGGAGATGCAGGATAGGAAGATGAGCATCGGGAGATGCAGGATAGGAAGATGAGCATCGGGAGATGAAGGATGGGAAGATGAGCATCGGGAGATGAAGGATGGGAAGATGAGCATCGGGAGATGAAGGATGGGAAAATGAGCATCGGGAGATAAAGGATGGGAAGATGAGCATCGGGAGATAAAGGATGGGAAGATGAGCATCGGGAGATGAAGGATGGGAAGATGAGCATCGGGAGATGAAGGATGGGAAGATGAGCATCGGGAGATGCAGGATAGGAAGATGAGCATCGGGAGATGAAGGATGGGAAGATGAGCATCGGGAGATAAAGGAAGGGAAGATGAGCATCGGGAGATAAAGGATGGGAAGATGAGCATCGGGAGATAAAGGAAGGGAAGATAAGCAGTGGGAGAATTTTTGATTAATCAATCCAATCACGCTTCATTCACACAGAGAGAAGATGAGCCAACACGAGATCGTGGATCCGCTAAGAATACGCGAGCTGGAACGCGAAGCAATACTGGAGCAGAAGAAACAAATCAGGCTGAATATAAATAACGGCGCTATTTAATGATTTTACTACTTAAAGTAGTGTCAGAAAAACACTTCTCAAAATTGAATTCAAAGTGTACCTCGTGAAAACTGTTTGAATTGGATATTATACATTCTGCATTCATTGAGAAACTTGATTATTTTGCTCACTACGAGATCTATTAAGTAGCCACAAGCCAATAGAAAAGAAAATGAAACCAACAAACGAGGCAAAAATTGTTTTCCATTTTTTTAAAATTATCGCTCTACCAATAAATCGCTAAAATGGATGAAGCGACACAAAATTTTATTTAGAAAATAACATTAAATTAATTTCGACAATTCTGAGAAGCAGCTAAAATTAATCAAACAGACGGATAAATCAATCTGAAATCTTTCCACGCAAAGTGACGCACATGATAATGCCAAACTATATTATCGATAGAATTATACTACTTAAAGTAAACACGGGGAAAAATTGTTGAGACTCTCAGCTCTTACTTTCACACTGTTAAATAATTTTTTTCTGCCTTGCCTCAATTCAATTAGACAATTTGCCAATAATGTCCCTAGCAACTAGCAATCGCATCACCTGATTGGTGCCCTCCAGAATGCAATTAACACGCGTATCCCGCAGATACTGCTGAACGGGATAGTCCAACAGATAGCCATAGCCGCCAAATAGTTGCAAAGCTCGATTGCAAACATCGAAGCACTGCTCGGTGGCGTGCAGTTTGGCTAGGGCGCACAGAGCTGGCGCTCCAGCGTCGCCCGAGTCAAGGGCTTCGGCTGCTTGACGGACGAGCAGACGGGAGGAAACCAGCTGGGCTGACATTTCGGCTAGTTGGAATTGCAGGGCCTGCCGGTTAGGGTTTTTGGGGCGAGGATTTATATGGGAAGATGGAGTTTGGGAAGATTGGGATTAGGATTTGAGAATTGGGAAGCTTGGAAAAGGAGATATAAGAGGTTGGGAAGATTGGGATGCTGATTTGAGAGGTTGGGAAGATTGGGATGCTGATTTGAGAGGTTGGGAAGATTGGGATGCTGATTTGAGAGGTTGGGAAGATTGGGATGCTGATTTGAGAGGTTGCGAAGATTGGGATGCTGATTTGAGAGGTTGGGAAGATTGGGATGCTGATTTGAGAGGTTGGGAAGATTGGGATGCTGATTTGAAAGGTTGGGAAGATTGGGATGCTGATTTGAGAGGTTGGGAAGATTGGGATGCTGATTTGAAAGGTTGGGAAGATTGGGATGCTGATTTGAGAGGTTGGGAAGATTGGGATGCTGATTTGAAAGGTTGGGAAGATTGGGATGCTGATTTGAGAGGTTGGGAAGATTGGGATGCTGATTTGAAAGGTTGGGAAGATTGGGATGCTGATTTGAGAGGTTGGGAAGATTGGGATGCTGATTTGAAAGGTTGGGAAGATTGGGATGCTGATTTGAAAGGTTGGGAAGATTGGGATGCTGATTTGAAAGGTTGGGAAGATTGGGATGCTGATTTGAGAGGTTGCGAAGATTGGGATGCTGATTTGAGAGGTTGGGAAGATTGGGATGCTGATTTGAGAGGTTGGGAAGATTGGGATGCTGATTTGAGAGGTTGGGAAGATTGGGATGCTGATTTGAGAGGTTGGGAAGATTGGGATGGGGATCTGAGAGGTTGAGAGGTTGGGAATATTAGCATGGGTATTTGAGAGGTTGGGAAGATTGGGATGGTGATTTGAGAGGTTGGGAATATTAACATGGGTATTTGAGAGGTTAGGAAGATTGGGATGGGGATCTGAGAGGTTGAGAGGTTGGTAATATTAGCATGGGGATTTGAAAGGTTGGGAAGATTGGAATGGGGATTTGATGGGTTGGGAATATTATCATGGGGATTTGAGAGGTTGGGAAGATTAGCATGAGGATTTGAGAGTTTGGGAAGATAAGCATGGGGATTTGAGAGGTTAGAAATATTATCATGGGGATTTGAGAGGTTGGGAAGATTAGCATGGGGATTCGGGAGTTTGGGAAGATTAGAATGGGGATTTGAGAGGTTGGGAAGATTAGCATACGGATTTGAGAGGTTGGAAAGATTAGCATGGGGATTCGGGAGTTTGGGAAGATAAGCATGGGGATTCGGGAGTTTGGGAAGATTAGCATGGGGATTTGAGAGGTTGGGAAGATTAGCATGGGGATTCGAGAGTTTGGGAAGATTAGCATGGGTATTTGAGAGGTTAGAAATATTATCATGGGGATTTGAGAGGTTGGGAAGATTAGCATGGGGATTTGAGAGGTTGGGAAGATTAGCATGGGTATTTGAGAGGTTAGAAATATTATCATGCGGATTTGAGAGGTTGGGAAGATTAGCATGGGGATTCGAGAGTTTGGGAAGATTAGCATGGGTATTTGAGAGGTTAGAAATATTATCATGGGGATTTGAGAGGTTGGGAAGATTAGCATGGGGATTTGAGAGGTTGGGAAGATTAGCATGGGTATTTGAGAGGTTAGAAATATTATCATGCGGATTTGAGAGGTTGGGAAGATTAGGATGGGGATTCGAGAGTTTGGGAAGATTAGCATGGGGATTTGAGAGGTTGGGAAGATTAGCATAGTGATTTGAGAGGTTGGGAAGATTAGCATAGTGATTTGAGAGGTTGGGAAGATTAGCATCGGATTAGGGTTAGGGTTGAGACGATCACAACTAAGTGACCAATAAACGATCTCAAAACTAGAATCCACTCTGACCTGAAACTGCGCCAACTGCTTGCCGAACTGCTTCCGCACAGTCATGTGATCGCGAGCCGCTAGCAGAGCAGCATGCGCTCCACCCAGACTGCACGAGGCGATGTTAACCCGACCGCCATTCAGACCGCGCATGGCCAGGTTAAATCCGGATCCCTCCGGTCCCAACCGGTTAGCCTTGGGCACGCGACAATTCTCCAGCACCACCTCCCTGGTAGGCTGGGCATTCCAGCCTAGTTTTCGTTCAACTTTACCGAATGACAGGCCAGGCGTGTCCTTCTCGACCATGATACAGGAGATGCCTTTGGGACCATTGTCACCTGTGCGGCACATCACCAGGTACAAATCTGTGGCGCCAGCGCCAGATATGAAGGCCTGCGGCGTTTGAAATTGAAGAGTTGATATTAAATTCACAGTTTAGGGAATTTAGAAAATTTGCTGAGTGTAACAGAGTGTCGGGGTTGTGGGCTTATGGTTGTGTGTTTTGTGTTTCGTGTGAGTCAAACACGTTGCGATTGTAAGTGCTCAGTTTTAAGAGTGCCAACCAGCTACTATTCATAGAGCCTTAAAATAAGCCAATTTGAACTTGAACTTTTGAACTTCATGTTGCGTTTTGGACAAAAAAAACACAACATGGGACTTTTGGTTTTGTCGTTGTGACATTTTTTGTCTTCGTGATGTTTTCAATGTACAACTTTTTATATGTTCGATACTCACTACTGAAAAGTCACAAATGAGTAGAAAGTTGAGTAAATTATTCGTTAAAATATTCTGTATTGGGATTGGTTCTTCTAGATATTCGAATCGAATCGGATCAAAAATTTCATTTCGAACCAACCATCTCTACCGCATTGCTTCAGTCCACCCAGCTGAGATCGGGTACCAGTTTGAGCTGGGGAAATGCCGTCGGGACTGAGCAGCTGTACTCATCTGGTCGAAAGGTCGGTCTTGTTAATTGGGCTTGTCAAAACGAATGTTATAATTAATTTTCAACACAATAATATGACTAACTTTGCTTCCATTGAGCACATAGTGCTGGTCTCCGTCGCTTTTGGCGGTGGTTTTCAACGCGGCAGCGTCTGAGCCACTGCCGGGCTCAGTGAGACAATACGATGCCAAGCGTGACATGTTGGCCAGTTGGGGGAGCCATTTGGCTCGTTGCTCTTCGGTGCCCACGCTGTCAATCATCCAGGCGCACATGCTAAACAAGAAATGGTTGAAATTGAACATTAAAAATGACGCAGACAGTTTTGCTAGTATATTTATTTATAAAACTTATGAGGTTTTGATCCTCTCAGTTCTAATCAAAATCACAATCCAGTTCGTTGAACCAATCACAGTTACCGACTTGGTTTTCAGCCAATAAAAATAAATCTAAGGTTAATTCTCCCAGCCAATCAAAATCGAATGTTCATTCTGCCAGACAATTAAAATCGAATGTTCATTCTACCAGCCAATTAAAATCGAATGTTCATTCTACTAGCCAATTAAAATCGAATGTTCATTCTACTAGCCAATTAAAATCGAATGTTCATTCTACTAGCCAATCAAAATTGAAGGTTAATTCTCCCAGCCAATCAAAATCGAAGGTTAATTCTCCAAGCCAATCAAAACGAAGGTTCATTCTACCAGCCAATTAAAATCGAAGGTTCATTCTACCAGCCAATCAAAATCAAAGGTTCATTCTACCAGCCAATCAAAATCGAAGGTTAATTCTCACGGCCAATCAAAATCGAAGGTCAATTCTCCCAGCCAATCAAAATCGAAGGTTAATTTTCCCATCCAATCAAAATCGAAGGTTAATTCTCTCAGCCAATCAAAATCGAAGGTTAATTCTCTCAGCCAATCAAAATCGAAGGTTAATTCTCTCAGCCAATCAAAATCGAAGGTCAATTCTCCCAGCCAATCAAAATCGAAGGTTAATTCTCCCAGCCAATCAAACTCGAAGGTTAATTCTCCCAGCCAATCAAAATCTCAAACCAGTTAGCAAAGCAATATTTAAACTTACTTATGAATGCTTAGATATGCACTGCTAGTAACACAGCCAGTAGCGATGGCCTCAAAGATCAATGATGCATCAAGTCTACTCATTCCAGTGCCGCCATACTCTTCTTTGCAATAGATAGCGCCAAAGCCTAGTGCCGCAGCTTTTTGAAACATTTCCACAGGGAATGTGTGATCAGCATCCCATTTTTGCATATGGGGTGCCACTTCATTCTGCGTAAAGTTGAGTGCCAGCTCTTGAATTTGACGCTTTTCAGGTGATAGACCAATACCAACTAAAAAGATAAATTTATTGAATTTGTGAGGCAATTAGTTGGCCATGATTAATTTTAATTAAAAAAATAAACTATTTCACTTTTCATTCTGATAACTAATAACTCTTTACAATTAATTAAATGCTAACTATAGTACAAAAAAGTGATTGTATATTCTTATCTTACAAGGACTTTAGAAAAAGACAATACCTACTTGCCTAAAATGAAAATAGCACAAAAAGTATTATAAGTGATTTAAGAAATAGTTACATGAGTCTTTTATCTATATTGCACTGTGAAGTGGATAGGGTATTTGATAATACTGGATTTCTGCTGAGCATGCAGCTACAAACCAAAACTAGTTTATTCAAGTTAAAATTTAATCCTTTGTTGCTTACAATTTGAATTTGCACTAAAATTTATTTTAATTACTGTATTATTTTGTTCTATTCAAATATAATATTTTGTTCAAAATGCATAAAAATGGTGATCATTAAAACAAAAGTTAATTTTCTCTGAATAAATAGACACATGATTGGAGGAGCAGAGAAGACAACCCTCCACAAATACAAGCTCTGCTCTTGAGAAGTCAAAAGAGAAGATCTTTTGACTGCTTAATGCCAATATAAACCAAGCTAGTATTCATGTATGGGCGCGACCTTGGGAATCACCCAGCCATTTCCATTGGCAACATACACATGTAAGTTGCAATTGGTTGATTGCTGTCACATGATGGCAATTTTGTCCAATAGCGACTTACCTGTGTGTGTAACTATTAGAAATGGCCGGGTGATTCCAATAGTTGCACATGTATGCTAGTATTTGTCTTCAAGACTTTGTTATTTACTGGCACAGCAGAGTTAAAACTACCACTTAGCAGACTTAGGAAATACTAAGGGAGGAATGCCTATGAAGCCAAAAGCACAGAAAAGCCATCTTAGCAGGCAAAAAGTGAAAAGGGAGAGTAATAAAGGAGACTTGCAGAAGTAGAATAAATAACTACCTAGATGGTAGGATATGTAAAGCCTGCAAGCAGCAAAGATCATTGACTGCTTAAGAGAGTAAGAATTAAAACTAACCCAGGCAAGAGTAGAATAGTAGTGACTAGAGAATATAGGCATTAGGAAAGGGCTATGACTGGGTAATTTTTTTTATTAGGATTGTCCTGTCAGCTGACAGGATGGTTAGAATTTTGTATTGTCATTTTAGAAATTGAAATGACAAGAAATCTTAAACTCTGGTTGGCCAGTCAGAAATCTCATACTTTGTATTGTCATCAAAATAATGAAGGACCAAAAAAATCCCACAAACCACTTGTGCCTATACCTAAGTAACCTTAGTATTTGTTGGGTCTATTTTCTATTCTCACCCCCTTTTTTATAGCTAGTACACTACCTATCTTATGATTTCTTTCCATCTTCAATTTTGAAACTTACCCTGGTCAGCCAACAAATCAGTCAGCTATATCAGCTGACAGGATGATCTGAATTTTGTCTTGTCATTTTCAATATTGTCATGCCATGATGCCTGTTTGACACAAAAGACCCAGGGCTATGACTTTTTAATCCAAGGAATACCCTGTAACTTGTATATTTTGGACTAGGTTTACCACTTAGCCCAGTAAAATGCTACCAAATGTAATTAGATGCTACCAGACTAATGAAATATTAATTAGATAAATTCCAAGATTAATAAATAGAAATAAGCTAAGGCTAAGCTTGAAATAAAAGAAGAGAATCCCTAGAATATTAGCAAAATATTGAATTAAAAGTTTTTTTAATTTAGTTTTTACTTTGCTTTATATGGCCAATGAATATATATATAATGCAAGATTGCATGGTGTTATCTAGCTACAATGAAGATGTAGATAAGTATATATTATATACTAAATCTTTATTTTTTAGATAACTATAACTAAATATAATATTTTTTGCCTTTACATCCTAGTAGATAACTTCTTAGACAATTGCAGGAACCAGCTATATAATCTATTTATCACAGCTTTATAACTATTCCAACAAATACACTTAACTCTGTAACTAGAAAAAATGCCAAAGCCAAAAGAGAAGATCTAATATAAATTAAACTATTTTGTCCAATAATTTTGCTGCTCAAAGTCTAAAATGGCTATCTTGTAGAAGTAAAAAGGGTTTATTCATAGAAAAACTTGAGAAATTTAGTTCATGAATAAACTGTGGAGTAATTAAAACTTAAGATGGATATGCCTAGTGAATAGAACAAATATAATAGTATAATGTGTATCTACAACAGATGATAAAACAGAAATATTGTTTATTTGATTTATAGATAAATTATCAATTACTTAATATTAACTATTCGATATATTGGGTCTAGATTTAGATTTTAAATAAAGAAAATGTTAATTTAATACAATTACATTATTTTAAACGTTTGATTTTTCCTTGCAAAAGCAAAAATTAACTAAAATAGAAAACTTACTGTCCAGAATAGCAGATGAAGACAAACATGACTTCTTACAGAAAAATGTATGCGTAGAATAAATCGGCTTTGCAAAAATCCTCTTTAGAGCATGCATGGTAAAAATTTATTTAAGACAAGGACGATAAAAAATGAAATAAAGCTGCCATGCACAACAGTCCAACTGAAGACACTGTTTTCACTGAAAACGGCACATTTAAAAAAGTAGAGAAAATCTTTTCAATTAAAACTAATTGTGAAGCCAACAGGCTATAACGCTATGAAATTTTAGCGCACTTTTCAGCCTAAAATATTTTGATATATTTTCAAGCCTAAAAATATGCGAGCCTAAACTAGTTCTTTCGTACTGTTACAACCATATATTACAGTAAATAGCATACAATGAATTAATGCATGGACGCGCTTAGGGCAACGGCATGTCGTTGATTTCGAAATCTCATGATTACAACGAAGAGTTTTTAATGAGTTTGCGCCAGGGAGAAGAACGACACGATGACAGTTCTGCATATACGATGTACATGTACAGTACATACTATTACAATAACAACAACAAAGTACGCTATCAAGATGATGAAAGCAGCGTCACAGGGCGCGCCTCAGGGCCTGGCCGCGAATAAAGGCCGCGCCGCCGGCAGCGTCATACTATACACGTATGTACATGTAAGCCATGTAAGGTGGGTTTTGCTTACATGCGATATACAAGTACATGTAGAAACAGATCACAAGCATGAACTTCGTCACGGTGCCTAAAGCATTACTGGGCAACCGGAACTTGGCAACGAGTCACATGATCAACTACTGGCCATGCCTGCGTGGTTAAGTTGCTTAAACGGGGTCGGGGTCGCGCTCGACAGAGAAAAACATTTGAATATAGTTATACAAGTACAAGAACATGTAACAAGGACAGCTTAAGTAACTTTAGCGTTACTTCAGGTGGTCCTTGACACGTAAACGAACGTTGAACATCCATTGAACTGCTGAATAAGCTTCTCTGCAAGTTGCTTTGCACGTGTACATACATGATGATGTATGAACCTATCATTCATCAGCAGGAAGGAATGTTAGCACCAGGAGGCGCTAGCCTGCATGGTTTCTGGGGATCGAAACCTGAATCAGCAGGGCTCCTTTGTATTTTGTGATCAAGGCTCACATCAATTATATTATGGAAGAATATTTAAAACATCTTGACGCGAACTAAAAGCAATAATTAAGCAAATGACTGCTGTACATGTATGCATACATTCAGTTCAACGCTATCAGTGCACTGAGCCTTAAGTTCATTATATCACATCCTCATTCACTGTAAATCGAAACAGTCTTAAATTAACAGATATTCAGCTAAATTATCGTAAAAAATAAATACGACAGTTTAATAATCTTGAGAAGATGTAATTCATCATGACATACATGATTAAAAAAGCCGGAAAAATTGTCAAATATCAACAAAATCAGGAACCGCCGTGGGGTTAACAGCCGTGGCGCGGAATTTTCCTTTTCGACGCAGGTTCTTCCGAGCTTCGCGATCGCCAGCCATGAGCTCGCCAAAGTCAATATCGCCAGATTTGTCCACGTCTAGCTCGTTAAAAAGAATATCGACCTGTTCTTGCGTGAAGATTACGTTGATTTTTTCTAGACCCCGAACTAAATCGCTCTTTGTGATGGCGTTGTTCTTCTCGGCGTCGAATATGTTAAAAACGTCAACTAGGCGACTGCCAGTCTGTTCAACGTAGTAGCGCAGGATCTCTAGCGGACTATCGTGGTCGATGATGCCGCGGATTAGCTCCTTGGTCTTGTGTTCCGTGCCTCGTTCAATAGTGCCGTGCATTACAAAATAAGTGTGCGGTCGTTCTTGTTTGATAGCGTCAACCAGTTCCAGACACTTCTTATCCATGTAGAGGCCTTTTTAAAATATGATTAAGGGGTTGATTCTTGATTAATGTTGAGTTAATAAGAAAGTAGCTTGCCACGTAAGACTAATTGTATGCAAGCCCAAGGACCACTTGGGTAGACCACTTGTCTAGCAGTCCTTGAACATGTGCAAGCCACCGCCAAGTTTTCCTCTCCCTTTCTCCCTATAACCCCTCTACGATCAATGTACATTACTCTAGTATACCTTAGCCTGATTCACTCGTTGTAAAAACTAAAATTGTGTTTGAAATTTAGATTGGTTGTGAAACCTTTGCGCTGTTTTTGCTTCTCTATATGCATTTTTAGTCGACCTTGAGGTACCTCATATCAGAAACACTAATTTTACCTTCAAAGTCCAAAATCCTCAGATCGGAGTCTTTGTTCTTGTGAAAAGCCTCGAGTACTTTGTAAACTCCGGCGGTGCTCACTGTATTATTGCCAACTTTGATTTCCTTTAGCGAATAATTCTTGGCTATCATCTTGGAGATGAGCTCGAAGCCAAAGTCACCAATTCTATTGCTACTCAAATCGATGCTAAAGAGCGTTTCGTTATTAGCCAGATACTTGCACACGTATCCGGCACCTTCAATGCCCAATCCGTTCATTTTTAGGCTCAACTCGCGTACGGCGATGTTTTCGTTCAGGTTTCGAGTTAGCGAACGAACGCCAACCGATCTGAAGCAATTCCAATTGAGATTCAAATGTCGAATCTGTTCGTTTTCAACTAGCGCCGGGCCGATGTATTGAGCCGCAAAATCGCCCAATTGATTGTAGCTCAAGTCCAGGTTAGTAATGCTGCGATTCTGCTCAATTAGTTGTCCAATTTTAGGACCGTGTACATCTCGTATTCGATTGTCTCTTAAAGAAACGGTGTGCAAATGACGCGTCTCAACTAGGAGTTCGATCACCATCGACAGGCCTTCGTCAGTGAACTCGTTTCCAGCCAAGGTGAAACTTTCTATGCTGATGCACTCCCAGACGGCGTGGCACAAGTACGCGATGCTCTTTGTGTCCAGCTTGTTGTCAACAATTTCTACACAGGTCAGAGTACGATTGTCGGTCATGCTAACGGCAATGGATAGGATCTCTTCGCTTTGGGAGAACTTATTAGCCAGTATTAACAATTAGTTTTGGCCAATTTATCTCGAATATACTGACGAGGCGATAGTGCAAGTCGACGACACACCAAACTGTACAACTTTTGCGACCAGGAGCCTTTCAGCTCTTGCGGTCGCAGGCGGAGCTGAGTCAGCTCGGTAAGGTTTCGTGGATCTGTGACGTCGGAAAAGTCCATCTCTCCACGTTTAAGTCGACGCCGTCTTCTTTGCTGACGTTTTTCAGTGTCAGCTTCAGTCTGACTGCCCTGTGGTGCATCCGACTTTGTCGTTTTCACGTCTTCAGTTGTTGTTGTTGCGGGTTCTTCGTTTCCAGCGGCATTATCGTCTTCAAACCTCTTCTCCATCAGATTGTCCAACATTGTTCTGGTTGCGTTGCGTTGTCGACTGTCGAACATTTCGGCCACGACTGTCTTTTCGCGTTCGGTCAGCGATTTTGAGAAGGTGCTTGTTCGACTGAAAAATGTCGGAGCTGCTACGGCTGCTGCGGCGGCAGAAGCGATCGCGTGTTGCGGAATCTGACTGCCAGTGCGTCTGAGCTGACCCACCTCTTCCCGCCGATGCTTGTCTCGACTGGACATGCTGAATTTTCAATTAGAAAATTGTTTCAGCAATGTTTTGATGCTTCTCTGGCCAGGAAATAATTTTTTGTGATAATAGCAGCATTTGAAAAACGATGCAGCGAAGAATAAAAGAAGAGAGAAAGAAGTTATATAGCAAAGAAAGGCCATGCATAAAAGAAGCAGTGCGGCGAGCAAAAGTAGGCTTGGTTGGCATTTTACAACCCATAGCAGCCACTCAGATGCTCCATCATGCACAAACAGTGCCCTGCAGGCTGACAAGAAAAGAGCACCCAGCTTATTTTACAATCAAATGCTCTCTGTTAATTCTTTTCTAAAGGTTAGCCATACATTTGTACAAGCAGAATAGCGAAATGAACTGCCGTACATTTTTAGTTGATGCAGTTGCATTGGCCCCTGCCAACAATGCATTGTTGTTTTGATTTTAATTTCTATTATAGTTTAATGTTTCCTGTTTCCTGTTTCCTGTTTCCAGCAGCTTAAAAACTCTATAAATAACAGAACGGCAGCGGCTCCGTGGGACAAGCAATCAACCAAACTTCTATTCTAACCAAGAAAGCCAAGCTAAAATTATCATCGAACACGATGAGTCCGAAGGTGCTAAGCTTCTGTCTGCTGCTCCTAGTGGCGATGCAGTTCAACGATTGCTTCGGCTGCGACTGCAATTACCACGGGGGCGGCTGCACCATCTCCAAGCCGGCCAGGTCTATGCACGCGTGCAAATGCGTCTACAAGGGCTTCTGGACTTGCACCGGCTTTGAGGTTGGCTGCGATGACCGCGGCGACCCGCTGTGCGTGAGGCCGACTAAATCTTTTGAATCCTGCCGTCTGGGCCGCGGCGACTGCGGCGGCTACTGATTACTGAGCTGTTAAAATACACCATCATGCTGATCGATTTATTCTCTATAATGCAGCATTAACCAATACGGGTGCAATATAACTGTCCTTTGTTCTATTATTGTTTGCATAACATTTCGTCTACATGCTGATAGCTACACGTACATGTACGCGCAGATTTACATTACATGTACATTATATGCATAGCTAAGGAAATTGCATCGAATGATGCGCTCGTAGATGAACAGAAGAAGCATACACAGTTATTGTCGAATGAAGTAAAAGTATTTGTTACATGCAGTTCTTGTTTAAACCAAAACCCTAGGCTGAATAAATAGGGAGAAATACAAATTCATTTCCATCATAGAAAACTTCCAAAGGGTAGAAACGGCTTGAGAAAAATTGACAAACCTCGCCAAAATTCCTAGTAAAATACGAGCGTACATGTTCCAATTCCTGTCACTTTTTGTACAGGCAGACTTTGCAGTAGAAGCACATTACTAAATGCCATGCATTACTAAATACATTGACGTGTTTTTTGACCCACTACCACTAAGACACTATCACTAAGAGAAGGCACTTGCCTAGCAACCTCAAACCGAGCATTTGCTCAGCAAAACTTAGATGTGTTGCGTCACAAGCAAGAAAAAATTGTTGGAAAAATTCTCTTGAATGCTTAAGGCATTCCTGGAAAAATTTTAATTAATATATTTTACAGATTAATTTACATAAATAATAACAATTCGATGAAATTAATCAGAGGGAACTGCTCAACCTTTTAGCTTCTAAAACTACTATAAGTAGCACTTAAAGCAACCAAGTAGCAGGAAAGCATTGAAAGCAATTCGAATAAAAAGTACAAGTACTTAATACAATTTTTGTTTTAAATTAGTCGAAATGAAAAAATGTAAACAGTAAAAATGAACTTGCATCAAAATATGATGCTACTTAATAAGCGGACAGTAATCAATAAAAGTACAAAGTAAGTAAGAATAGAAGAAGCGGATTGTAGATATTGCGGAAGCTGAAACTTGTGGAGCTGACTGCTGCATGCAATTATCAATATATATGGTTAGCGCTGCTAAGGATGACAGCAAATGCTTCGACCAAAAACTAGTCGCAGATTGCACAAGCAAAAAACAATCATTATATTATTAATTAGTAGAGCCCTTGTAAAAATTGCATCATCTTATTTGTTGAACAAGGCTTGGATAAACTAGCTTGAATGGCTCTATAGTGAGGTCTTGTCTTGAAAAATCAGATTAATCTACGAGCTCATCAATCGATCTAGTAGTCGTACGCGTTCGAGTCAAGTGCAGGTCGCGAGTTCGATCGTTTTTTCCTATCGCGACTACCCGACGAACTCAATGTGGATTGATGGTGCTGCTGGTGCTGCTGCTGTTGGTGAATCTGCAGATTAGATTCGGCGCCCAATACTAGAGCTATCGACTGCAGATTGGCAATGAGACTGTCGGACACTCGCTGCTGCTGCAGGTGCCGAATCACCTGCGATGTCAAATTTATTGATTATTGAGTTACTGAGAAACATTTTGAATACAAATGCTGGTACTCACATCGTCGAAATACTTAAACACGAAGCAGCCGAACAGCTCCTTGAGCAGAGGTCCAGCATTGAATGGTCGACAGTCGCGCGGAGGCGGAGGTAGCGGCTGCTGAGCGGTCAACAATGAGATATCCTCGGCTGCGGAGTCTGCCGACCTGTAGCGCTTCCGCACCGATGCGTAGTAGGCACTGACTCGCTGATGCAGACAGACAATCTCGTTGCAGAACAACAGCCGTTGAGCTGTTGAAGTCTTGTCTGGCTTCTTTGGCTGCTCAGCGCTGCAGGCGTCCATGAAGAGAGTGGAGACGGTGCTCATGCAGTACCGGACTGGGCCGGGTACCTCAACGTCCAGCAGGTATTCAACGTTCATCAAATGGTGAGTGTAGAAGCGCAGCATTAGCGCATTTGATTTCCACACGTGGGCCACATCGGAAGCTTTGTCACAGCGCTCCTTTGTAGCTAGTTGGTCCAGAAGGTCAAACAGATAGACCAGACACTGCGGAATGTCTGTCTGCAGCTGTTGCAGTACCAACTGCTGTTGCTCGTGATCGGTAGACACCGCTGTTGATTGACGTTTCAGCTGCTTCAACTGCTGCTGCAATTCTTGGTCCGTTGGAAATAGCGCGGCAAACAAGTCAGTGATCTTGTCGACTAGGTTTTTCTGCAAATTATTAGTTGTTAAGTTTAGCGACAGTTTCGATTTAGATTTTTAACAGTGCATCGTAAAATAAGCGCATTCTCACCTTGGTGCTCAGCAATATGGGATACAGAACCTCCGACACAATTTGCTGATTGTCAACATCGCTAGAAGTTTCGCCAGATTTTTTCATTCGTCCACCGCGACGACGTTTTTTGGTGCTCCTATCGAGCGTGTGCGAAGTTGCCCCGCTGGGCTGGATGAGGTGGTACTGCCTCGTGGCGGCCGTTGCTAAACGGGAGTAGGAGCTGCTGATATGCTTCATGTCCTGCAGCGACTTCGAGATGACACCGCCGGGTAGGCTGCCCATGTCGGCTGAAATTATGGAAAATGACATTACACTATGCACTGTGAAGTCTAGTCCCTTAAAAGAGACGCTCTATCCGTAAGGGTTGGGTTTCCTCACCGTACGATGCGCCCTTGCAAAGACCTCGTCGCGTAGATTCCATCGAACTGCCGGCGTTTTTCCTCGGTCTGAGATAAACCCAGTAAGGACCGCCGTTGCTTGTTACTGTTGAGGTATTGTTGCTTGAGTCATTGTTGTTGCCAGGAGGCGATGCTTCGTCCAGGTTTAGGCAGCTCATTCGACGAAGGCGTTGTATACCATCGCTGCACGGATCGAGATCGTCAACTTCAGGTAGAACTTGGAAGCCTTGAATATAATTAAGAAAGTGATTTTAATTAATAGAATGGTATAAAGTTCCGAAAAATCTAGAGCATTAAGTTATCAACGAAAACTTAAACCGAGCTGACTCTTTCGAACGCTCGTTGCTGTAAATTTATAAAAGAATGTAGACACCTAACCTTTCGACTTGATGTACAGCCTACGACACTGCTGCAGCACCCAACCTGAATTTTCCTGGCTCTGACTGACACCCGATCCAGTTGGATGGACTTTGGTTGGGGATTAAGTGCATTGCTTAAGGGGATAAATTGTCTCCTAGAACCGGGACTCGAACCTCAACCATTAAGCTACAAGTTCTCTCGGTATCCCTTACATGAGTTTTAACAACTCCTCTGTATAACATATACATCCAGAGGAGTTGTAGCCTAGTGGCTAGGGTGCCTGCCTCATGATCGGAAGGTCGGGGGTTCGAGTCCCGGCCCTAGGAGACAATTTGTGCCCTTGAGCAAGGCACTTATTCCGCATTGCTTTAGTCCACCCAGCTGAGGTTGTGTACCAGTTTGAGCTGGGTAAATTTAGTGTGGGTGTTGCGGCCTCTCCAGCCCGTCAGGCTGAAAGCTGTACACAGCCCTCGGATGCGCCGCGCAACTAGCTGCGGCTGTGCCATGGGCTGTACATTTTATTATTATTTATGTTTAACAAATAAACTAGCGAAAAGTATTGAGGCCAGGGAATTAAATTTCTGTGCAATGTAAGAAAATTAAAGTACACACAAACAGGCTAGAACACTCACCCCGCTCTCCGGAATAATTCTGCTCATTGGCATCACCATTAGGTGGCGCTCCGACCCGAATAAGATCGAAGTGACTGGCTGGAATGCGGCTGGAGGCCGGCACGCGAAGGCGCGTATAAACTGTGTCCAGTATTTTCTCTTTAGCCTGGCGCACAGTGTCGCAGTCTAGCACAGACACTTTGCACTGCAGCGGCTCCGCAGCATTGTCGCTAAATTGACGGAGACGATCGTGAAAAACCAGAGTCTGCAATGAAATTTGAGTTTTTTTGCATTACAGACTACTATTATGAAAGTTAAGCAAAAAATGCGAAAAAAATATTAAGAGCATTATCGCGAATTAATAAGTGCACAAAGATACTTTACACAACAACACGATCACACGGAGTGTAACATCTCCTGACCTGACTTTCTCACGATTACAGGGAGACACAGTGTACAAACCCATTACCTTTGGGGTTGGCCTTTATGAATGTACATACTCGTAAAACAACAAACCCCAAACTAGCACTACGTGGCAAACACCAGATTATTGTTATCACGGTTGAGTTTTTGGATTTAGGCGCAACAAAAGGCAGATGCGTCATGACTCTGTGCCAAATCCTCCAGAAAAAATTCAATTAACTTTGATATCATTCAGTAAAGGATCCACAGTTAGTTCATATCCTTGATGAGTGAGTGACTCGACGAAGTAAAGATTGATCGAAATAACATGTACATACAGTTAGAAAAGCGTAAAAGTCCCATATCAAACCAAAGAAAAATATAGTGAACTAACCATTGGTCGAAATGTGATCTCCTTTTTTAGTAGTTTTTGCTCGTTGATGGTGTACCTGGAGTCCTCAGTGATCTGGTCCACCGGGCCACGATAGATTTGCAGACGCATCTCTCTGTTCAAGCGGTACAGAGGCTCCGCCACCCGAGTAGCCAGATGGTCGTACATTAGAAACGCCAACCAATTCGGTAACAATCGTTCCGCTACCGAGTCGCACCGTCGAAACGTCACCTTTGAGTTGTCGTGTGCGTCTCGTTTTCGCTCAATCAGCTGACGAATTAAGGTTGTCAAAATTCGCGTGAAATAAGTTGGATCGGAGAACAGCAAAGCTGACAACAGCGAGCCAAAATGATTCCGTTCCTGGTGCATGAAACTGTCCGTTCGAGATTCCAGCGCAGCAATCAGGGTCAGTAGAAAGTCCTCGTTCAGTAGCAGGTGTCTAAACTGGCCCAGAGCTTTGCGAACCTCTTGGGAATCGTTCCCATTAGCCGCTTCCTCTGTGGCCACATCGGCGAATAGATAGTCATTGGCGATGAATCTGAAAGTTTGTTTTTCTATATCGATTAAACAAGAAAAACGCTCTAAATCAAAGGGTGTCGAGGGCGCCAGATAATTTTCCAGCTGTTTAAAAGTTCATTGAACTCACCGATCTTTGTAGCGCTCGGCAAAACAAGAGTAAGCCGCAAATTGGCCGTAGGTTCGCACCGGAGCTGGCGCTGTCAAATCGTCCGTCCAGTAAAGGCCGTCTGGACTAGAATTCAACTGCAACTCGGCAAAGGCTTCTCGACAGCTTTTGGACACGTTGGCCTCCATTTTGTTCAGATGAAACTCGATGCCACTGGCTTTGTCACGACGTTTCTTGTACCGCTGCTGAACGTGAATGCAGCAAGCTGTCAAAGCGGCAACAATCAGCATGGATCCAACGCCCAGACCAACATAGACGTAGGCCCAAGGAAACCTAACCATAAAGGTGACGAATCCTAGTTCGAAGTTCAGGTGACCAATCGTTGCTCGAACTAGTAGAGGTCGGTTTAGATCGCTCTCTGACAGACGAAACTGACAGCTGAAGACTTCGAGTCCATCAGCGGCTGCCACGCCTCTGATCGGGTTGACGCTTTGGCAACTTGCCGAGCCAATCGTCACGCGGATGTCGGCTGGCTGGACAGCTCGCAACAGGCCACGACCGAATAGTTGCAATTCGCGCGACAGACTCGCGTCGGAAGCGCTCTCCAGCAGGACGGGCGCACGTGGAGACAGCGGCTCCAGCGTGGGGTTCGGGTAGAGCGTCAACGCCGGAGCGGGATATGGATGGCTCAGCGCGTCCAGCCAGATCGAGGCTGAGAACCGGCGAGTAGGTTGCACCTCTTCGATGACGTTTCTTCGTAGCCTTCGTTCAATAGTCTTAGTCTTGAAAGGTGGAATAGACGGACTGGAACAAACAAGTTGCATGGGTGTTGTTTCGAATCATCA
Source organism: Macrostomum cliftonense (assembly GCA_950096795.1). NCBI lineage: Eukaryota > Metazoa > Platyhelminthes > Macrostomidae > Macrostomum > Macrostomum cliftonense. Next base: position 1,016,455 of record CATNEM010000198.1, read on the forward strand.
TCAGTTGGCATGGTGATTCTAATGTTAAAGCCGATTGTTGATTGTTATCTGCTGACACATCGCTACCATTGGTCAATTCCACCAGTCGTAGGAAAGCCCGACGTACAATTGACAATCCATCGCCAGAAACTACAAAGTCCAGTCCCCCGGCGGGTATGAGTCCCAATCTGATGTCATTTGGTAGGAAAGTCGGTTTAACGTTCGGCATCACCGTCAGGAAAGGCTGGATTTCAGCCGGCGAGTTTTCAAGCAACGAGCCTTGAACTGACAGCACGGGACTGTAGGTTCCAGTGCTATGGAAGATGCCCAATTTCACTGTCATGCTATCTTCGCTGCGTTCGAGCACCTCGTCCGAGCTAACGGCCAATTTGAGATCGCCGAATTGGCCGCTTTCATTGGTTGAATTCAGTCGCCATGTCACAAACAAATCCGATCCGGCATCGAGATTAGCCCCGCCAAGATGAACAACAACTCGACCGTCGCGTTGTACCGCTGTCGGTGTCACCGACTTGACCAAAGGCAAACGGACTGGCAGCGGAGCGCTCAACGCTTTCGCAGTGGTGCCGTTCGCCAGACCGAGGATTGTCACCTCAAGCCGGTAATCGCCAGCGTCTTCCAGCGGCGCCTCGAGCACCTGGCAGGCAAAGCTGCGACCAGGCTGATAGCTCGACGTCAAGATTCGACAGTTCAATGCGGGCGCCGCTGTTGCCGATGCCAGCAGGCGAGCCGACAAGCTGTTGGGCGAATTGCCCAAGTTCGAACCGTCCGCTCGGAGTCGAAGATTCGGTCTCGGCGCCAATTTTGCCGGCCGGACGGACGCCAGCTGGGGATTGGCGCACAGGCCGCCGTGGTTGACTCGATTCGCAGCTGTGCAGACGGCCTCCACGGCGCACTCCTGACCGCACCAGACGCAGCCAAACCGACTCGGAACGTTGAGAACGCAGGCATCGCACGAGGCGGCCATCGCCTGACACTTGTACAGCACAAGACTGCCCGCTAGACCGTCGACATCTAGTTGAAGCTGTCCACCGGACGACCTGGACGATGTCCATTGAAAACTGATCGAGCAGGTGACATTCGGCAGGCTGTCCGACGAGTAGGTCAGGCTACTTCCCGACGGGATTTGACACTTCAACTGTTGATCAGCCTTGGTAAATGTAGCCGGTAGGATCTGAGGTTGAGGTACTCCGGGGCAGCTCACCACGCAGTAGAATTGTCGCATATAGTCCTGTAGAGCATTGGCAACGAAAAGTTAGCTTGCAGATGGATTTATTTTACACAGATCGATTAGTAGAGCTGCATGTGAGTGATAAATACGGGGAATTTAGCAATTAAAAGCAGTTCCTTTCTGACTCAGCCAATCGATTTCTATATCGTCCCTTAGCTTCTCTTATATCTGTCTGTTTGCTTTTACTGTCGGGTTCCCTCCCTCTGCTTCTTCTTCTTCCGGATCCTTTACCACGCAAGCAGTATCGATTGCGGGCGTGTTAGCTGACACGGAGAGCACGCACTGAACTGCCTCATTCCTTTAGTATTTTATGGCTAGTCAGAGATCGGGATTTCCTTTCATGCTAGAAAGAGTAGAAAATATCTCGGTAACCACTTACCTTCAATCCGATGGCTGCGTAGTTTAAACTGACAGCGCCACCAGATGGCAGCACTGGAGCTGCTGTTGAGGCACTCGACGGCAGGCGGATGACTGGACAATGCTTTGCTGTTGAAATCAGCGTCTCAGTCACTTGGCTGTCACCGATGCGACATTGCGATCCAGCAGTGCGGCAAACTCCCTCGGCTGCGCACCAGCCGCATCGACTGCCACCACCGCCCTGGGAGCAGCTCGCGCAGCTGCTGTGGCCGCTGCAGGCAAAGACGAGCAGGCGAGCGGAGACTAGGGCGGGCTGGTCTGGCTGAGCGTTCACTGACAGGTGCATGGCGACCTGCCTGCTCGCTGTGAAAGAGAGATAGGTAGATAGATAGATAGATAGATAGATAGATAGATAGATAGATAGATAGATAGACAGATAGATAGATAGATAGATAGATAGATAGATAGATAGATAGATAGATAGACAGATAGATAGAGAGAGAGATAGATAGATAGATAGATAGATAGATAGATAGATTAAATCGCAGAGTAAAATCTCACTCTGATTCCCCAGAAGCTGTACCAGCCCTTCAGTCCTCAGTCGGCACGCAGCTTCTGCGCTGCTCCCATTGTATCTCACGGAGGCGACAGCAGTGGGATAAAATGTCCCACCGGCGCCAAGTCGGCAGTAGAGTCGCAATCCACGTGGCGCATTCTCAATCCTCAGTAGCGCCGACTCATCCAGTTTGCCATCTCGCCTCAACCTATCAATATCGATGCCTTCATGAGAAATCAAGTCCACGTTGGCGCACATTTTTCTGTCAGTCAGGTAGTAAAACAAATCCTCATCGCTCTTATTAAGCGGTTGTCGAGGCTGTATGGTGCGACAGCCACCGTTTGATCCCGGCAGGTTCGACCATAGACAGTGCGGGTTGCTGACTGACAAGCAGGTTGAGCAGGTGTGAAATTCTTGCTCACAATTGGCGTACGGTTGCGAGTAAATCTAAAGAAAATTTGTTGTTTTTTGGAGGCGATTAGTTGCTTTTAAATTTCATGGTGAACTTTGATTGAAAATATTTGTTTTACTCTACATGTCGGTAGTGTAATTTGTATTTTGCTAAGTGTTAATTGATTGAAGTTTCTCTCATTATTTTCCATACAGCACACATCGCTCTGGTTGCCCTCATTCAGACCAGAACTCTGTGTTTATCTTCCCTAATTTTACCCTCTAACTAAATCATTGGTGGCTGCTAAATTGACAGGAAATCCCAATTCCCCCCACAACCAGTTTAGAGAGAGTGCTAGGTGGCAGGGAAATCACACAGAGGAAATATTTCATATTTGACGCTCGCCAAAAAAATAGAAATCTGATTCGACAAAAAAATCTGCAGCTAAGTGGGCAAATATGGCAGGTCTAGAGAGGAATGGGAGAGAGTCTAAATTGACCTCAAATGACCGAACAAAAAAATTCTCCCGAACTACTTCGGTGTATAGGAATCGCCTAACTGCATGAATTTGGCAGAAAAATTCCGCAAAGTAATGCAATTTTCCTATTATTCTAATTCCAATTTTCTTTTCTTGGCTTTAGGGAAAATTATTGAAATTGACGCTGACAGTTAGTGTAGGAGAAATTCTGCGCCTGAGAATTGGTTTCTGGCGTTGGTTTGCAGGAGGGCAGGAAGTTAATTTTGATGAAACACTTTGACCAGCTTGTTAGATTTAACAAACACTTTTTAACATTAATTTTAGCTTCAAATATTTCTAGGTTTATCTGAACCATTTTCCTGGAAAATTAAAGCTTTTAGTTTCAAGGTCTGGAATTATCTTCGTAACCTCTCTCCCTTATCTTACACATCTCTCTCTCCCAAATCTTACACCTTTCTCTCCCTTATCTCACCCCTAACTCCCTTATCACACCTCTCTCATCCTTATCTCACATCTCTCTCACCCTTATCTCACACCCCTCTCTTACCCTTATCTCACACCTCTCTCTCCCTTATCTCACACCCCTCTCTTCCTTATCTCACACCTCCCTTTTCCTATTATTTTTCTCTGCTATCTATGCACCTACTTTATTTGTATTTAATCTCAATTCACTTATCTCACCGCTTTCACTTTCCGTATTGATAAAGCTAAGCAAAAAATTGCTTTTCACCATTCAAAACACACACACCAGCCCACACAGCTTCCCACGCCAGAACCACGAAAAAAACGCCCTCACCCTTCATCATCAAGTCGAATTTATTAATTTAGTTTGACGCCCAGCAGCTAGCTGCCTAAAATATTGCCTCTGACCTCGAAAAACAACTGAATTTTTCTGCTAGTTAAAACAGTGGATTTTCATTTATGTTAGCCAAGCCAATATCTCTATGATGCTAACAACCTCTTCCTGTTTAAAAACTATAGCCGCTTATTTTTGGGCCCAGTAGGCCAGCTTATTGCATAACTTTTCCGTTTGCACTGCTGGGGCTGATGTTATGCTATTATTGCGCTGAAAACTTTGCATTTTAGCTATCGCTTTGAAAACTTTCTGCACAGAGAGTCATTAAAAGCTCTATAGTTGATCCGTTTGGCCATTAGCGAGTGAAAGTTTTTGTTAATGCTTGCCTAACGAGGGAGGGGATTATATTGATTTTGGCTTTTAAACCTGCTTTCATTTTTTCTTTGAAAATTGTTCGCATCTTTTTTTTGTTGCTAGGCATCAATAAAGCGTTTCAGTATGTCTCTTTTAAATATAGTTTAGGTTTTATTCACACAATTTAGGACAAGGGGGGCTAAGATTACAATCTGAGGGCTAAAGAGGAGGCTAAGATTACAATCTGAGGGCTAAAGAGGAGGCTAAGATTACAATCAGAGGGCTAAGGGAGAGGCTAACATTACAATCTGAGGGCTAAGGGAGAGGCTAACATTACAATCTGATGGCTAAGGGAGAGGCTAAGATTACAATCTGAGGGCTAAGGGGGAGGCTAAGATTACAATCAGAGGGCTAAGGGAGAGGCTAACATTACAATCTGATGGCTAAGGGAGAGGCTAACATTACAATCTGAGGGCTAAGGGAGAGGCTAACATTACAATCTGATTGCTAAGGGAGAGGCTAACATTACAATCTGAGGGCTAAGGGAGAGGCTAAGAGATTACAATCAAAGCGTAATGAAGGGAAAAATGTACAAAATATTTGGACTCCAACCGCAATCAATCCACCCGAAAGTTGAAAGCTGATAGTGAATCATCCTCAATCTCTGTCAGTTTCACGCATGCATGCCCCAGCACCAAAATTGTGTAAAAAACACACACACACACACACACACCCACAGCTGGCCTTTGCATAGTTGTTGTTGCTGTTCTGTGCAATACCACAGTTGAATGTCAGTCATGAAATGCACAGTCAAACATCCGTGCAACTTTCCCCCATCCGGTGGGTTTTTAGGTTAGGGTCAAACTATTTTTTATAAAAAAATACAATTTCCACTCCGATGATGATTGCAAAACGCCATGGATGGATTCAAAAATATCTAACAGATTGTATATTTTTTTAGTTTATAAGCTAAGTTACTCATTTTAGGGATCGCTCCTACATTGATAACTTCTTCACCCTCCTGACTTTCCCCTCTTTTCCCTCTCCTGACTTCCCCTCTTTTCCCTCTCCTGACTTCCCCTCTTTTCCCTCTCCTGACTTCCCCTCTTTTCCCTCTCCTGACTTCCCCTCTCTTCCCTCTCCTGACTTTCCCCTCTTTTCCCTCTCCTGACTCTCCCCTCTTTTCCCTCTCCTGACTTTCCCCTCTTTTCCCTCTCCTGACTTTCCCCTCTTTTCCCTCTCCTGACTTCCCCTCTTTTCCCTCTCCTGACTTCCCCTCTCTTCCCTCTCCTGACTTTCCCCTCTTTTCCCTCTCCTGACTCTCCCCTCTTTTCCCTCTCCTGACTTTCCCCTCTTTTCCCTCTCCTGACTTTCCCCTCTTTTCCCTCTCCTGACTCTCCCCTCTTTTCCCTCTCCTGACTTTCCCCTCTTTTCCCTCTCCTGACTTCCCCTCTCTTCCCTCTCCTGACTTCCCCTCTCTTCCCTCTCCTGACTTTCCCCTCTTTTCCCCCCTCCTGACTTCCCCTCTTTCCCCTCTCCTGACTCTGCCTATTTTCCCTCCCTGACTTCCCCTCTTTTCCCTCCCTGACTTCCCCTCTTTTCCCTCTCCTGACTCTGCCCTCCTTACCCTCTTCTGACTAGTCATATTAATCCTATTAATCCCTATTCCACTTTAATTTTACAACTATTTTACAACTAAAAACGCAATACTTAGTTTGACCCTGAATAGAGAAAAAAACCGCATTAGCCAGTCACGTGATTTGTACACCAAATAGATTCTGCCAATCTAGCTGGCTGGCACTTAATAAATCCTCAGTGTGGCTAAAAACTGCATTGCACGAATTGACGAAAGAAATTTTTTCCCCAACAGCTGTGCAGGTTTTTAC
>CATNEM010000198.1:1027500-1042500 GCA_950096795.1 Macrostomum cliftonense
GAAGCTCATATGCAAAACTGACTGGTTCATAATACTTTTACGAAGCACTCACCAACAGGTGCCAGCGTAGCAGCCTGACCAACGCAAGCGGTTTCTTCTCGTTCCTCAGTCGGCACACCGCAGCCGCCGCAGTCGACGAATGCTTCAACATAGTTGGACAGAGTGAGATCGTCGGAGCACAAGCGAGCCAGCCGCAGCCGCGGTAACCTCAACCGACCAGATCTCGCTGTCAACACAAAATACACGCAGATCCTTTGGCGACCTTGGGAGTTCAACGACACTCGACGAAACGAGGCGTGATGCGTCAGACCGCCTGGCCTGATAAAATCCCGACGAGAGACGATTTCAGCTTGAAAATAATTGAAATCCTCAGACACGGAGTACTTCTGCGACGTCTTCGCATCCACGATGGCCAGGGTTGGTTCGATTTTGTCTGGTCGGGACGCGCAGAATGGCATCGTCAGGTACAGCGCGTCAGGCACGCTGGCCCCTCCGCCAACGCCCAGACTTCGATCCGAGACCGTCAAGAAGACTTCCGACTCAGGATTTCGACAAAGTAAGCCGCCAACTGACTCGCTGAGCAGTGCGGCTACAGCTGAGGTGTTCACGACCATCGGCGCATCTAAACCAGTCAGACGGACACTCGTGCAGCTGCCGCTGAGGTAGCTCATACAAAAGTACAATTGTGAACCATTGACAATGTCCAAAGCTCGAATGTAATTATCTGTGGCAGCCAAATTGCAGCTAGCCATGCCCTGATGAATTTGATGGGGCATGCAGCTCTGAGAATCGTTTAGCGGACCAATTTTAGTGAAGGATGACCTGCTGAGGTCCGGCTTGAATCTCAATAGGCCATTCTTCTGAGCAACCAGCAGCAGTTCTTGATCGCTGCCAGCGTCTCTGTAGAGCTCCATATGGGTGAAGCCGGCTCCATCGTAGGTTGCTGAGTTGCTGAGTGCTTGGCATTGATTTATCAGCACCAACGCCAGACACTGCATCAGCTGCAGTGCCAGCTTCATCATGCTCAGTTTGACGGCTGCTAAAACCGACTTAAACAAACAGATTCAACCGGTTTCATAGTTGCGTTGACTTCTGGAATAGTTATGACGGTTTAAAATAAACGTAAGAATTAAAAATGGAATTTAATAAGCTGTTGGTGAATGTCTCCTGCGTGTCAGCCACCAATTAAAAAATTTGTTTATTTCGCCCTAGCTTACCTTGTCACAGGGCGCTGGTTCAGACAAATCTCAATATTTAAATCCAAAAACAATCTGAACAGCAGCAAATGTTCAGCGTTTTCAAGTTTTTAAGTGCAAGAGACCAGCATGGAGGTTTTACTGCGCAGCGGGTCTGTCTGTGCGTGCTGTGCGCGCTCTCGCTCACTCAGTGACAGACCTGTTTTGGTCGAATGGCCTGTTTTTGCACTGCACGCGCAGTCTATGTTGGAAATTTTATTCGCTCCAAATTTGAAGATATTTTGCTTAGTAGCTACGCGAATGTCTCCCCCCCCTTGGCCCATCATCAAGTCCTTTTTTATAAGCCTTCGAAGCTATGTGCTACTTTATAATTACTTTATGACTTACAAAAAATTATTAAATTGGAAAACATGGATCATATTTTGCTAATACCTATACCTAGCTACCCTGTCTGCCTGTATGTGTCTGTCTGCCTGCCTGTCTATCTGTCTGTGTCTGTCTGTCTGTCCGTCCGTCTGTCTGTCTGTCTGTCTATCTGTCTGTGTCTGTCTGTCCGTCCGTCTGTCTGTCTGTCTGTCTGTCTGTCTGTCTGTCTGTCTGTCTGTCTGTCTGTCTGTCTGTCTGTCTGTCTGTCTGTCCGCCTGTCTGTCTGGATAACATATTTTTGTCTTTCTAAGCGCTTTTCAGAACTCTAGGTCCACAGCTATTCAATAGTTGCCATGCCGGAACCTGAAAAACCCAATAGCCGTAAGGTGCCCAAAAAACCAGACCTGTTAGTCACACCAGTCTTAGTGCTATGATACTAGGCCAAGTGATTTGTCAACTTAATCCTTTGAAATTCTTTATTTATATCCATCATTCGGACTGCATTTGTTAGAATGGATTCACGAACACAATTCATGACATGAACGCTCCCCGAGAAAATTCAGGGCTTAAAAGATAGTCGAGGCTTAGGCTGTTCATTATGAAAATAAACAAATTCTTCGTATTGTGCAGCGAAACTGTCTGCACTGTACATCAAGGTTAAACTGTAGATTTTTCGCGTATGCAGCAAACTTCTTTTTGCTGGCGAATGCATTCAACAAAGGAAGAAATCCATGGAATTAATAATCTTTTATAGAAAATATATCGCACATATAGATGTATAGATAGATGTATACATAGATAGATGGATAGATAGATAGATAGATAGATAGATAAATAAATAAATAAATAAATAAATAGATGGACAGATAGAAAATTTAGTGTATTGCACTGGCAAGAGGTGACCCTCACAGATAGCCTACCTTTGTGTATTAAACACTCGTAGGTCACTTCTTTATCAGTAAGTTGATTCTCGAGGTATCGAGGACAAGACAGAGCAGAAAGCAACTATACGCTAGCAGCACATTAATACTGGTGTTGCCTTCTGTAACCAGCACTTAATCGTACAAGTGCTCACGTACAGAGCTGTGCTGTGCTTAGTAAAGTAGAATACAATTATGAGTCATTTGTTAATAAATGTTAGCGAGACTGTCAAATAAAGCCTGTTTGCTTCTGCTTTTAGCTACCCTAGCCTAAGGTTTTAGGCTTTTTAGTATTAACCAAAGCAACCACAATCAATCAATGATTCATGAACTCACCTTAAACCGGTTAAAAGCTCAGACCCAATGTGGGCTTCGATTGTTTAACCAAATGTTTTTTTAAAATAAAATTGGTTCGCTTTATGAATTGCAGATCCCCTTCTTCGGGGCGGAACCGATGCGTAAGTAGAAGTGGGGAAGAATTGCCCGCTCCTATATTAGGAAGCTGACGACACGACAGTGCTTTTTGAAGCCCATGGGTTTTTGTGGAGGAGGGATCGGGAATAAACTGTCCGTTCTTTCCCTTCCTCTTGGCCCCCTATTGCCTGTTTATCCCTTCCCCTTAAACGCAGCTTAATGGCAGCCAGCCAATAGGATGCCAGGAAGCAGTCCAGACACCCCCTTACCCTAACCAAAATGCGATTCTATTCTAATTCTTCTCTCAACCTCTGTGTGTGTGTGTGTGCGTGGGGTGTCGGGGGGATAGCCTACAATGTATTTGTATTAAAGGGAAATGCCGGGTTCATGGAATTCTGGATTTAGAGTCTGGTGTGGAGAATTTTAAATAGCATGCTTTTTGTCTAAATAAAAAACCATAAATTGATTTTAAATGATTGACCGGTTGGTAAAATTACACACGATTCATATCGGTCATCCAATTATGGAAAATATGGAAATCAAAAAACACAGGAAATTATTGATATACATATTTGTTAGCGTCTAGAAGGTTTGACCAGTCAGTCAGTTTCTTTTTTGTTTCTTCACTGTTTTTTTTCTGTTTCCGTTTCTTTCTTTGACGGCAAAATTTCAAATGGTAATTTGAAAATTTCAAATTTCCTAGAAGCTCACAACCATCAACAAGCATAGCTGGTTTAATGGATTTTAGACTTTGTAATACTACATAGTCGTACCGCTTGTCGATCAATCTTTCTATATTTCTTCGGATCTGTACAGTTTGTACAATTTTTTTGGAAGGGACGCCGCAGACACGAGGGGGCTGTAGAGGGGTGCCGCATGGCTGTAGATTGACGCTTCCTAGCTGTAGAGGGGGCGCCTCGTGGGTGCTTTAAATTTTCCCGGGAAGCTTGAACCCCTCAGATTTGCCTCTGGATCAGCTTTTAAATTTGTTTGTGATTCTGTCTATGAGGGCGTTTCACATTCCCTAAATTTCACACTCACTAAACTTCAAATCCTCTAAATTCACTGGAATGCAATGCAATCCATTTCGGGGGTGAGAAGTCTCGTGCATTTAGGGGATTTGAAGTTTAGGGAATTTGAAATTTAGGGAATGTGAAGTTTAGGGAATGTGAAGGACAAGGTCCATGTGTTAGGGTTTGTGAAATTTAGGGAATGTGAAGTCTAGGGAATGTGAAGGTCCATGTGTTAGGGTTTGTAAAGTTTAGGGAATGTGAAGTTTAGGGAATGCCAAGGTCCATGTGTTAGGGTTTGTGAAGTTTAGGGAATGTGAAGGTCCATGTGTTAGGGTTTGTGAAATTTAGGGAATGTAAAAGCACTCATTTTTATATACTTGATTGAAATAGTTTGCTAGCATCTTTGCTAATCTCATTTTGTTAAATAATATTTCGCATGAACCCTTGAAAAAATACTTCGCCTGTTTCCCTCACCAGATTCCTAGGCCTATGACAATCCATGGTTTTAAGGCCCGGACTTTGTGCTGTGTGCATATATTCTTAACCCCCCACCACCGCCGAATCCAATTTTCAACCTCGTCCCCTTCTCAGCTTAAACTAAAGCCTCAAATAACAACGTGCACTTCCCGCCCGCCCAATATTCTCTCTCTCAGCCAACCACCCCGTCGTATTTAGAACCTTTCCTCGACTCGACCCCCAATAAAATTGTCTGTCTGGGTCTCTCGACCTGCATACAACTTACCCCCACCTCTCTCAGGCACGCCTCCAACACCTCCGACCCCCAAAAACTCAAACACTTCCCCACCTCAATTTTGTTGCATGTATATTATCAATAAGACTGTTTTAATACAAAGCAGAGAGAGGACCTTATCTTTGCTAATCTTTAGTAGAATCAAAAAGTACACGGAATATTTAATTAATTCATCTATTAATATCAATGCGTGGTATGGATTATAAAATAGTGGGCACGACTATAAGTACATACAATTGTGGCATTAGTTTTTGGCATAATACAATACATCACAATATTTTGGCATAAGTTTTCCTAGCGTATTAACTATAAAGTCTCTTAAGTATTTTGACCATTCGGTTTTAAAACATAGCTGATATAATGAAAGGAAGGAGAACATAAAAAATATCTCGGGATGTGGAGATGTATGGATGAGGAATGTAAAGATTAGGCAGCGACAGTGATTTGAAAAGAAAGTAAAATTAACGTTAGGACAATTTTTTGTCATTTGACGAGGTGTTGAGATGAATATGTATGTACGCAGGCATGTACAGAGGCATATAGAAAATCAACTATCGATCACTTTGTATATCCAAGCGAACTAGATCTTGGGGAAATGAGCTGAAAGACCTAGGGAGGGTAGCTGAGAGATCTTGGGAGGGTAGCTGAGAGATCTAGGGAGGGTAGCTGAGAGATCTAGGGAGGGTAGCTGAGAGATCTAGGGAGGGTAGCTGAGAGATCTAGGGAGGGTAGCTGAGAGATCTAGGGAGGGTAGCTGAGAGATCTAGGGAGGGTAGCTGAGAGATCTAGGGAGGGTAGCTGAGAGATCTAAGGAGGGTAGCTGAGAGATCTAAGGAAGATAGCTGAGAGATCTAGGGAGGGTAGCTGAGAGACCTAGGGAGGGTAGCTGAGAGATCTAGGGAGGGTAGCTGAGAGATCTAGGGAGGGTAGCTGAGAGATCTAGGGAGGGTAGCTGAGAGATCTAAGGAGGGTAGCTGAGAGATCTAGGGAGGGTAGCTGAGAGATCTAGGGAGGGTAGCTGAGAGATCTAAGGAGGGTAGCTGAGAGATCTAAGGAAGATAGCTGAGAGATCTAGGGAGGGTAGCTGAGAGATCTAGGGAGGGTAGCTGAGAGATCTAGGGAGGGTAGCTGAGAGATCTAGGGAGGGTAGCTGAGAGATCTAGGGAGGGTAGCTGAGAGATCTAGGGAGGGTAGCTGAGAGATCTAGGGAGGGTAGCTGAGAGATCTAAGGAGGGTAGCTGAGAGATCTAAGGAAGATAGCTGAGAGACCTAGGGAGGGTAGCTGAGAGATCTAGGGAGGGTAGCTGAGAGATCTAGGGAGGGTAGCTGAGAGATCTAAGGAGGGTAGCTGAGAGATCTAAGGAAGATAGCTGAGAGATCTAGGGAGGGTAGCTGAGAGATCTAGGGAGGGTAGCTGAGAGACCTAGGGAGGGTAGCTGAGAGATCTAGGGAGGGTAGCTGAGAGATCTAGGGAGGGTAGCTGAGAGATTTAGGGAGGGTAGCTGAGAGATCTAAGGAGGGTAGCTGAGAGATCTAAGGAAGATAGCTGAGAGATCTAGGGAGGGTAGCTGAGAGATCTAGGGAGGGTAGCTGAGAGATCTAGGGAGGGTAGCTGAGAGATCTAAGGAAGATAGCTGAGAGATCTAGGGAGGGTAGCTGAGAGATCTAGGGAAGGTAAGATGTGAGATTTAGGCAGGTTAAGGTAAGAGAAATAATGTTTTTTAGAAAAAAATGACTAATAAGAAAGTCAATAAAGTCATATTTGATAACCGACAATATTACGCATACACTTAAAGGGCACACAAATACAACAGACTTACAACTGGCTGTATGCAAAATTACCAAGAAGTTGGGTAAAACTTGATCTCTGCTTATATTTGATTACGTAACTTCGTATTATTCGAAATACCATAATAAATCATTGTCAATGAACGAATCAGAAAAAAAATTGACAAACTAAAAAGATAGACGGCATCAAAAGTACATACAGTAAAATTTAGATAACTATTTTCATTGCATTGTTTCTTAAAGTGATTATTTCTAATTAAAAAGAAGAAATATACTCGTATAATAAAACACCAATATCAAAGATGAACAATAAAAGTGCATATCTGTCAGTCAGTTATTATTATCGTTTGTTTGGTCGCCGACAATGAATGGCACAGCTGAATTACAACAGAGACAAAATGAATAGCCATTTTACAGACAGAATATTGTTTTATTTGGGTTAAAAACACATACGGTACACTAGGACGTGCACACTATACTAGAGTGCAAATATATATATATATATATATATATATATATATTTTATAAAACGAATCGCAATAAAATATCTAGCAATAATCTATTGAAGCATTCACAATAAACATTTTTAGGTGCTCTCTAGTGCAATAATAACGCGACAGACATGGTGGATAAAGCGACCCTTGGATTTCTAGGTGGGTCAAGTGACCCCTAGATTGCTTCCTGGGTGGGTCAAGGGACCCATAGATTTCTTGGGTGGGCCAAGTGACCCATAGGTTCTGTGGGTGGGTCAAGTGAGCCATATATTCCGTGGCAGGGTCAAGTGACCCATAGATTCCTTGGATGGGTCAAGTGACCCATAGTTTCCTTGGTTGGGTCAAGTGACCTCTAGATTCCTTGGTTGGGTCAAGTGACCCCTAGATTCCGTGGGTTGGTCAAGTGACATCCAGACAAGTGACATCAAGTTTTGTGGGCGGGTCAAGGTCAAGTGACATCATGTTTAGCTTGAATTGATTAAGCAACAAAATTCCTAAGCTAAATGTGTTAAATTTAGGTCACCAAGTTAACGATCTCAAAAAATAAATGCACAGCAGTAGCAAACAACAGCATAAATCGCTAGTGATTACAAACAAACCAGGAGTGGAACTAAAGTGTCATGTCTATTAGCTAGATAATGCCAAGGTGTAAAATAGTCAGCTGATCTGAGTTCGAGGGTGGCGCAAAATAAATAAAAAAACTAATGTCAAAATTGAATTACTCTTGTTAGAGAGAAAAAAAGGAAATAAAAGTATACATCAAACAACTACTGAAACAGTTCAACTAACTTGCTCGACTAACTGTTAAGCAAAAAAATACATTCACTAGTAATTTTTATAACGACTGTTCTTATTTTTCTCAGAATAGGTAAAAAATATTTCATATCCGTGGTACGAAATGTAATCATGGGGATTTCAAAATCTGAAAAAAACGTTGTTAAAGAAGGACTCCAATGGGTAGACAAGAAGAACGCAGTTACTGGCCATTGATTAGTTAAACTTCCGTCTCTTGATTTTCTTTCTTTACCAGCTGCATGTGCTCTTGAGCTGCAATTATTGACAATATGCACATAAGGGATACGAAAATATGCACATTCAAGAGAAGAAGAAAACTATGTACATTGATAAGAAAAATATGTACATTGAGGAGAATAAAAAAATATATTTACATTAAAAAGAAAAAATGTGTACATTGAAGAGAAGAAAAAATATGTACATTGAGAAGAAGAAAACTATGTACATTAAGAAAAAATATGTACATTGAGGAGAATAAAAAATATATGTACATTGAGGAGAAGAAAAGATATGTAAATTGGGCCGGGCAAAATGTACATCCTAGCACCTTAGATAAGATAAGCGTAAATTAATTGCACCCCAATTGAAAATAGCCAAGCCACTCACACTCTAGCCAGAGCGCCAATTCTGTGTCCTCAGCCCTCTGAGCCTGCTGTCTAGGCGTCAGACCGGAAAAGTCCGTGATGGTCAGACTGGCCCCCGCCTGAACCAGCAGGTGACAAATCTGTCTGCGCTGATACCAGCTAGCCTTGTGCAGGGCAGTCTGACCTTTCTCAGTGTCGATCATGTCTAACAGTTGCGGTGGTCCTAAAAATACGATAGTTTTTTCGTATATTTCTACTGTTAGTAGGGTAAATCGAACCCGACTATTACGATCTATCGAAACACTTATTCGATTACGTCATTTTTACTATTGAATTCTACTAACCGTTCTCGATTAGATAAGCGACAATGTCCTTGTAGCCGAAGCGAGTAGCGTGATGCAGGCAAGTCATGCCGCCTCCGTCCGCGGCGCACAGATCGGCCCCGTCCTCGCGTAGGGATCGCATTTTATCTAGCGATCCGCGTTTGCAAGCTTCGATTAGATTTTTATTTAGAGCCGATAGGAAACTGTTGCGCCTGCGCACTAGCTGACCGACCGGGGGACCAACTGCCGCGGCGTTTTCTGAGTCTGGCGAACCCGGTTCGGAGCTGCGGTTCCGTTAGAGTATACATTATAGTTTAGGCTGCATAGCAACAGGGATTTTACTGATTAAATCGAGTGGGAAATCCAATAAAGCTATTCAATATCATAATGGTCCATTTTTACATAGGTAGAGATCGATATGAATCTCCATACATGGGTTTCAGTTTTCTTTTCTGTGTTGCTTCTCCAAACAAAACAGCTAAGCCGATTGGCAACAACCGAATAGAACAAAAAACATTTTTTCATCTTCTATATTGCCAAAATTTATCAGTGCAGCAATCAGAACAAACCGCGCACTAAAAAAAGTGATTCCCACATTTCTGCACTTTAAAACATATGCTAGCGGTCAGTAAAACACGACAAGACTGGAAATACTTTGTGTTACAAGGAAGTGAGTGAAATTGGCAAAGTTTACGTGTAACTTTGCGACAATTCAGTGTTCAGTGCCAATGCAAGTAATACATCAGTGCAAGTATTACTTATACTAAAGTGCATTTTCTAAAATGCCTAACAGTTTTGTTCGTACGTCGATAACTAGACCCAAAAAATTTAAATACGCTCGTAAGTGACACTGTGATGTTTAAGGGATTTTATGAATTATTTCACACAAATTGAATAAGAGTAATCAAAGATAATTATGTGACTTCGCGAGATACACACGACTTACAGAAGCTGACAACCACCCCAAAGTGCTGCCCACAGGGAGAGGCCTAGAAAGAATGTACATTATTTTCTAGCTTAATAACAAGCTTATAATGTACATTGAAGTTAAAGCCAGAGCAAGAGAGATTTTAGGCTAGAAATGAACGTACATTTTTAACGCAATAAAGGACGGTCGATTTGGTAAAACGCAGGGATAGGGGATCAGTGCCGAGGCACTCTACCCCGGGCCAGAGCCACCAGGAGATAAATCTCGGGATGACCAGCGGAATATTACTGGACTGGGTTAGGGTTTATTAGGGAGCTTACTAGAGGGATTCAGCTACTAGGCAATTGAGCAACCCACTGCCTACCCCTCCCCCCGCGGCACGGAGCCAGGAGCACTCTGGAGCTCTAACTGGGGAATTCGGCCTACGGGGTGGGCTGCAGGATTCAGGGGGCTGCTAAGCGGTCCGCAGAGCGGCACTAGATGGGTCCAGTATAGGGGGAGGCGAAGAACATCAACCATTGCACAGCTCGAGCACCGCGTCACCAAAAAATGGGTCCTGCGAGCCACGCTGCTCATCAGAGGGAGGGTGTACCTGCACGACTCATCCAGGTCTCACCGCCCTTATAATAAGTTCGGGCGGGGCCGCCTGGGGCACGGCTAGAAGGCTACAAAGGCCATCGTCGCCAGGTGCCGCTTCAGCCCCTCATCAGAAACAACGTAAGCTCGACTTACGTGAGTAAAGGTCGGTACTCAATTGCAAGCCGCCCCTTTCCTGTTACAGGCCTTTGGTGAGAGGATGCGACAAAAACTCACACCGCAGGCCATCAGGCGGGCTATCGACAGACAAAGAGACCGTCTTACCGAAAGGACGGTCGATTTATGGAAAAACCACCCACCCCACGCCACTTCAAGCAATTAAAGATGAGAGAAAAACGGTTTCCTTTCCCTGCTAGGAGGGCGAAAAGACATAATTAATAACACACTAAAACTAACATCAACACTAACGCACAATACTGGGACAAATCAACAAGCAAACAGTATTTTTTGTGAATGATTTTTTAAAGAATTTTCATCGGAGTACAGTAGGCATCAAAACTAAATTATTTCTAATCTTTCTTGGCCAGCCACTCTAAAAAACCACCCTAACCTCCCCAACCTGGAATCGGCCGGTTTCTCCTCCAATTGAGTAGCTTTGGCCAAGAAATTGTCGGAAATTGCGGTGGCCCGGCGTAGGCGAAGTCGCAAACCAGCCGACGGTGGCGGATTGGCAACCGCCTCGCTTCCCTTTCTGACTGAGGGCCTGATGTACATTGCGCAAGTTATTTTTAGTACATTACGCATGGTCATTTATAGCTCTGACCGTACATGCGAATGTACAGTTTAAGTAGAGGCCATGCTAGTTAAGAAAGAAAAACCATGGAAAATACGCGGAAAATTCACCATAAAATCTACAGATAATAAGCGTCTAGGTTTATAGATTTGTCTAAAGTCTCTTTTTTGTCGCTGAGTGCATCAACTTAGTGAGTTAAGAATATTACTAAACGAGAGTGTTGTAGCGACTGAAAAATCAATTTTATTTAAAGAGATCTAATGAAAATTTGTTCCGTTAAAATATAAATTAATAAAAAAAAATTTTCAGGACGAAAAAGTAGTAAAAAAGTATGCCGGCTAGAAAGTAAAATGAGAAAACATTTCTACAAGCCGATAGAGAAATAGAAGTAACAAATCTATTAAACAGAGGCTAGATTATTTATATTAAACTAACGTTAAAAGTAGCGAAATAATCGGACCAATTAAACGAAGCGCAAAGTTAAGTCATATTATATAGAAATGACTTTATTGGACGGTTAGGGCGTTAAGAAAGATCACTCTATGGCCAACTATGGGGCTTGAGGGGTAGAGAAAAGTGGGGAGAGGCGGCGAGTAAGCTCACTCTATGGCCAACTATGGGGCTTGAGGGGTAGAGAAAAGTGGGGAGAGGCGGCGAGTAAGCTCACTCTATGGCCAACTATGGGGCTTGAGGGGTAGAGAAAAGTGGGGAGAGGCGGCGAGTAAGCTCACTCTATGGCCAACTATGGGGTTTGAGGGGTAAAGAAAAGTGGGGAGAGGCGGCGAGTAAGCTCACTCTATGGCCAACTATGGGGTTTGAGGGGTAGAGAAAAGTGGGGAGAGGCGGCGAGTAAGCTCACTCTATGGCCAACTATGGGGCTTGAGGGGTAGAGAAAAGTGGGGAGAGGCGGCGAGTAAGCTCACTCTATGGCCAACTATGGGGCTTGAGGGGTAGAGAAAAGTGGGGAGAGGCGGCGAGTAAGCTCACTCTATGGCCAACTATGGGGTTTGAGGGGTAAAGAAAAGTGGGGAGAGGCGGCGAGTAAGCTCACTCTATGGCCAACTATGGGGTTTGAGGGGTAGAGAAAAGTGGGGAGAGGCGGCGAGTAAGCTCACTCTATGGCCAACTATGGGGTTTGAGGGGTAAAGAAAAGTGGGGAGAGGCGGCGAGTAAGCTCACTCTATGGCCAACTATGGGGTTTGAGGGGTAAAGAAAAGTGGGGAGAGGCGGCGAGTAAGCTCACTCTATGGCCAACTATGGGGTTTGAGGGGTAAAGAAAAGTGGGGAGAGGCGGCGAGTAAGCTCACTCTATGGCCAACTATGGGGTTTGAGGGGTAAAGAAAAGTGGGGAGAGGCGGCGAGTAAGCTCACTCTATGGCCAACTATGGGGTTTGAGGGGTAGAGAAAAGTGGGGAGAGGCGGCGAGATAGCGTATTTAGCATAACTTAAAATTGAAGCTCTCAAACGATATAGAAATAGAATCTACTTTGCTTACAACGCTTAAAGGAAAAAAAGTTAGTGAAATAACAAACTAACCGATTAAATAACTTGAAATACGTTTCAGACAGTGCTAGTCCAACTCACCTGGAACAATGATAGTCCGGATTAGGACTCGGAGCAATTTCATCAGTCGGACTGTGGACTAGCATCTTCGGCAGGGTCTCCTCGCTGTGCACCCGATCAATAGGAAATAGGCGCTCGTCAGCGCTACCAGTGATCAGCTCGGGATCAAGTACGTAGAGATCCTCGGAGCTGATGTCCGTGATAAAGTGCAACGACTCTTGTTGCTTGTCGATGCGAAAGAACCGTTCGGCAGTGGTGGCTGTAAGCAAAAAAATACAAATGTTTAAAATCATTTTATTTAAACGAATTCAAAGTTTTTAAACCAAACTTACAATCGAGAAAGACCCAACTGTTAGACAAACGAGATTTGCCAGTTTGAGTGATTAGACACGTGTCCTTGAAAGATGAACGATTTTAACAGTTGTAGTGTGATTTATAACTAACTCAAACAAAAATAAAACAAAAAATAAACAATAACACACTTACCGATGCTAAACGGTCAATATGGGTTCGAACGTGCTCAAGATCCGAATCAATTTCAACTAGGATTATGCCTAGCGGATAAGCTGAAAGATAGATGCAACGCAAAATTGCTTTTCTGCTTTTAAAACAATTTGGGGCTGCTAAACTTTCTCTATATTTCATTTTCTCGAAAGATAGTTCATAGCACTTCCAACTTTCTCGAAAGCCAAAAATGTGAGCTACTTTTACTTTCTCGAAATTTCTCTCACTTTTTCGAAATTTTACTTTCTCCGAAACTTCATTTCTCGCATCTTGGCGCCAGCTCATTATGGCTGCAGTTCATTCTACTTTTAGGCGTGACTAGGAATGGAATGACCACTTTCACTGCGCAAATAACAAAACACATCAATTTTCGAAGCATTCGTCTTCAATATGCACTCATTGAAACAAACAGCATCGCAAACAATTTACTGGCTAATACTCAATGTGACTTACAAGCCAATCGCAGTTTCTCCTTGTCATACTGCAGACTCTCGTAGTCGGTCATAGAAATAACCGAGACTTGAATTCGCAATCGTTCCATAATTAGTGGCTGGTTGCTAGGCACAGCCGCCTGGCTGAATCCGTAGTCACCGTCGCTAAAAATTGAATAAAAGATAATTTAGAAAATCGTAAAAGTGGGTGGCGTGCCGAAGGGGGTTGGTTTTCAATGTACGGCCAGTGAGAGCCAACCCCCAAAGGCGCGTAGAATGTACACTGGCTAGCCATAATAAAGTTAGGACGGATGTACATTTGTGCGTACAACCCTCTTACACAAGATTTTTTAAATTCCTTTTTTAAAATAACAAGAATTTATTAAAAAGGACATAAAAAATTGCGTTGTTAGACATAGGTTTAAATCTCGGTCTTAGTTAATGTTGATTAACAGTCTCGTTAGTAACAAAAAAATCTGGATTATTATTATAGCTATACATACTTTAATTTACTATTAAAATTATGACTTTTTGGTATAAGAATAACTCAATTTCTATTTCGAAGTAATCACGACAATTTAAATAATTGTTAAATAATTCAAACGGTTAAAAAGCCGCTCAACAATTTAAATAAATCCATCGAACCCTCACAATTCGTTTGCTATCGGTGTCAAACAAAATTTTCTAACGTTTCTAACAAATTGACGCCTGGCTTTAATTCTTTCGTCGCTGCAATAATTTTATATAAATTTCTAAATTTATTTAAGGCCTACTGCGCGGCTAATTATATAGGTGGATCATACTTACTGCACTACTGAAACTTCAACTCAGTAGAAAGTCACGAATTTTCTATTCAAAATCATTATAAATACGAGCTATTTCTGCCAAAAAACAGAAGAAATTTTTTTCAAGCAAAAAACAGCAATCAACATCAAATTGATTAGGCGACATAAGAAAGTTCTTATGCTGGTATTGCAAAGTGCGAAGTTGTTCAAGATATAGGATGATGCACAACAATTAGTAGCTTATCATGCAAAAAGTGCTTAATCATTAATACATCAATTAAACACACTATTACGGACCCCAACAAAACAACACAAATAATGATAAGCGATTAGTAAAACACCACTGACAACATTGCCATAGCAACAGAGCAAGCTAAGAAAAACACCACCTAACTTTAAGCCTCAAAAATTTAAGTCTTACATTGATAGGCTGCAATGATAAAAAGAACAAATAGATTTTGCGAAAATCCTGGCATTTTAATTTTTCATGATATAAAACTTATATAAGCGTATCACATTTTAATGCTTCTAAATGGTCTACTTCGTTTGTACTTTCAGAAGTCCTTTTTATAAGTAAAAAATCTTATACTTTACGTTCCCAATAGCTTAGAAATATGAAAAGCGCTAACAAAAATTTTGTAAGCCAAAAAATGAATTAAGCAAACAAATTATAAACAAATTATACTACTATTAAATTAGGCAATATAAGTAGTAGAAACGTCCAAGAATAATAAGAAAACAAACTTACTCAGTCAACAATGGAATGCTATTTCGTCGTTTTGGTTTCTGAATCATGTTGGCCTGATTGTGCAATG
>CATNEM010000198.1:1052500-1145000 GCA_950096795.1 Macrostomum cliftonense
GTCGTTCATCTTCAAGGTCATTCAGCTGGTCATCTTCAAGGTCATTCAATTGGTCATCTTCAGGGTCATTCAGTTGGTCATGTTCAGGGTCATTTAATTGGTCGGTCATTTTTAGGGTCATTTAGTCGGTGATATACGGAATCATTATTGTGCTCAATAATCTATCTCACCGTCCAATCAACGGAGCTTTTCCACACTTTGTAGGGCTGGTAGCCGAACTCAGCGTGACTTGGATGCAACAGACAGCTCGCATTGGAGTCGGCAGTTGATGCGGCTGGCGACTTTCTGATTGGTTTGGACAGGCGGAGGTTGGGGTTGGTGTTGAAATAATAGTAAGTTGATGCCTGCCGGAATTAAAAATCCTTTCTACATCAAAATGAAAATTAATAATTTTATTTGAAATTGGAGCCCTACGTTAGATTTTTTGTGAAACAAACTACATTACAGAAATTTGATACCAAGCAAATATGCACAGCAGGGTTAGTAATTAATATATATTTTTTGTTCAACTTGTTGTGTTATATAGCTAAATTATAACGTCCTTAGTATTGGTCAAAAAAAGAAGAAGACAGGTTTGGGGTAAATGAAGAACACTCATCATAAACAGAGAGGCCATCTCGAAATAAATAAAGGTTCGACAAAGAAGAGGTCAGTGGTGAATTAATTAAAGAAAATCGTTGTTCATTTTTTCTTCTTCGTTCATCTAGACTTGTCCAAAGGCGGAGTATATGAAATCAAATGCTATATGGGAGAAATAGAGCAAAAAAATCTGGGAAGAAGTGGGAAGCAGCCGATCTACACGAGATGTTGATTGCATTCACGGGCTCGCTCGCATCTACGCTCGCATAAGAAATATATTAAAGCGCTTCACATTGCTTTATAGCTACTACAGTGTAAGTGACAATTTCATTTAAAAAAAGTACTGCTACTTTGTCAATTTCTTTGACTTGCCAATGTCCCATAAATTTTCTCTACGTCGTATTGTTTTGGAGTTGCAGTATAGTTGCTGTAGTAACAAGTGTGACTTTACAACTTTAAACACTCTTGCCTCTGCTCAAGGAGAGGGGGGTTATAATGTCAAAATCGATAGCTAAAATCCGCAGGGGAGGCAGTGCTTCATCCCCAGCTGCAGCTGAGAAGTACGAGCTACCCTACTACGTCCAAGTTGAGTGCTTTGGGAATAGTTAAAAAAAGAGATTGACAAGTCGTGAGCAAAAGGTGACGATAGAGAGAGCTTCCTAAGGGTAAACCGTAGATACGTTTCGTCCTACACAAGTATACTGTTTTAAACTTAGGATCTACGCACTAAGAGGTTAACACTCAACTCTCAAGAGACAGATACTTGAGTTCAATACAAGGTGGAAGGGTAAATGAATAGAGAAGCTTCACAAACTGAAAAGAATTTTAGATTTTAGGTCTGATTCTTGTGCTTTATGGACACAGCAACAAGGCAGCCTTTTTCTATGCGACCTGAAAACACTCAAAATGAGCTCTTCAAACCTCATTGGGACACTAAAATGAGCTCTTCAAGCCTCATTATGACACTGAAATGAGTTCTTCAAGCCTCATTATGACACTGAAATGAGTTCTTAAAACCTCATTGACACTGAAATGAGTTCTTCAAATCTCATTATGACACTGAAATGAGTTCTTCAAACCTTATTATCACACTGATATGAGCTCTTCAAATCTCATAATGACACTGAAATGAGCTCTTCAAGCCTCATTATGACACTAAAATGAGCTCTTCAAACCTCATTATGACACTGAAATGAGCTCTTCAAATCTCATAATGACACTGAAATGAGCTCTTCAAGCCTCATTATGACACTAAAATGAGCTCTTCAAACCTCATTATGACACTGAAATGAGCTCTTTAAGCCTCATTATGACACTGAAATGAGCTCTTCAAGCCTCATTATGACACTAAAATGAGCTCTTAAAGCCTCATTATGACACTAAAATGAGCTCTTGAAGCCTCATTATGACACTAAAATGAGCTCTTCAAGCCTCAGTATGACACTGATATGAGCTCTTCAAGCCTCAGTATGACTGATATGAGCTCTTCAAGCCTCATTATGACACTAAAATGAGCTCTTAAAGCCTCATTATGACACTAAAATGAGCTCTTCAAGCCTGATTATGACACTAAAATGAGCCCTTCAAGCCTGATTATGACACTAAAATGAGCTCTTCAAGCCTTATTATGACACTGATATGAGCTCTTCAAACCTCATTATGACACTAAAATGAGCCCTTCAAGCCTGATTATGACACTAAAATGAGCTCTTAAAGCCTCATTATGACACTAAAATGAGCTCTTGAAGCCTCATTATGACACTAAAATGAGCTCTTCAAGCCTCATTATGACACTAACATGAGCTCTTCAAGCCTCATAATGACACTGAGATATGAGCTCTTTAAAACTCATTATGACACTGAGATATGAGCTCTTCAAACCTCATTTTGACACTGGCATGATATGGAAGGGAAATTTAGATGGTGTTATACCTAGCTTGCAAAATGTATTTTATGCATATGTAATTCTCTTATTCACTAAAAATAGTAAAGTACAGGGTAGCTTTTGCCTCCCGTTGCCACTCAGCCAAATCCATCCACCCGTAAATTAATCGATGATGACTATATGACCATAAAGATGTGAAGCTGCAGCGCTGCATTCTTAAGCATCATCAACTGCATATTCTGCAATGCGGATTCAGGCACTAGGAAGCAATGCCTAACTAATTCCCAACCCACAGAGCGGATGCCTTGCGCACAGCTCTTGTCCTGCACACATAATAAAATGCGTCAATTGTCTCACCGTCACATCTGGACACAAGTACTTTCCCGTTTTTTCTGTATCTTTGAACTTGGTTGGGATGCTTGGAAGTAAAAACTTGCCACTGCTTGATAACCATCTTATTGGAAGCTTTAAAAAAATTTTAGAGCATGTCAATCAGTCCGTCAGGCAGTTTTAAACAAAAATCATTCTGATCAACAAGTCAGTTGCTTAGACCCGATAGCATCGCACGTCCATACAGATGAGAACTGACATAATCCATTAGATAATTGTTGTGGGGGCAAGCACATTGTGCGCGTAGCTTCAACGTGCGATATTGAACTTTTCATTTATCTATGTTCATTTGCTCACAACGTGCGTACGAGTATAAATATATTGGAGCACGGTCCACTGGGACCAAATAATCTAACTTTCCTAGCAAACTGATATTCAAATATTCAATACACAACATTGGCGACGAGAATGGCCGACCTAGGTCTCAACCCACCAACTCAGTACCTAGCCAGCCCGGGTGAGCCAAGCTGCCCGTGGCCGAGATGGAAGAGCCAGTTCAGAACCTACATGGAAGCAACTGAGCTGACCAAAGCGTCGGAGGCGCGGCAAATGGCGATCCTCAAGCACTTTCTCGGACCAGAAGGACAACGGCTAGCGGAGAATGTGGAGGCAGCTCGATAAGATCTTCAACCCGAAGCAGAGCGTCATCGCAGCGCGCTACAGATTCCGACAGAGGGATCAGCGACCGGGAGAACCGGTGCGGCAATTCGTCAGGGACCTCCAGCAGCATGCGGCTGATTGCGCGTTCAAAGATCTCACCGATGAAATGGTACGCGATCAGCTAATCGAAAAAACAAGCGTGCCACGCATTCGGGAGAGACTGCTGATGGAGCCCGACGACCTGACACTGCAAAAATCCCTGACGATCGCTACTCAAATTGAAGCTGCCATGAAAGAAGCCAAGGCCATCAGTGGAGCATCAGCCACAACTCAACAGCCGCACTCTGTGCACGCCGTCTCAAAGCCGAAGGCTGAAACAAGGCCGAAGAAGCCACAGAAGGACGCGGAAAAGTGCAGGCGCTGCGGCGGCCACTACAGCAAGGAGCACAAGTGCCCAGCAATCGGCAAGAAGTGCAGCAAATGCAGTAAGCCAAACCACTTTGCTGCAATGTGCAAGAGCAAAGCAGTGGCGAGTATCAGCGAAGACATCAGCACCATACTGCAAGTCAAGAGCCAAGGCTCAGCGACGGCTCACACGATCGAGTGCACCATCGGCGACAAGCCGGTGACATTGACCCTGGACAGCGGCGCAGCGACATCAGTCACCAGCCTTTCCGACTTCCAGAGAGTCCGGCAACACACGATCCAAGGGAACGAGCCACCAGCACAGCTCGTAGCCTACGGAGGATTCCGCATCAAAACTCATGGTGCCGCAAGATTGCCTGTCAAATTCAAGGATAAGACATCCACAGTCTGCTTTCAAGTCGCGGAAGGCAGTTCAAGTCTGCTGGGCCGCCCGGACTTTCCAAAGTTCGGGGTGTCATTAGAAATCAATCAGCTAGATGACCACAATCTGCAGGTGCGAGACAGCTTCAAGAGCCTCTTCGGACTGGCAAAGGGAATCGTTCACAGACCGAAGCTGAAGACAGGAGTCCAACCGGTGATTCAAGCGCGGCGCAAGATCAGTTAGCGATGAAAGAGGCGGTAAAACTGGAACTGGCTAGAATGGAATCGGAGCAGATCATCGAGAAAGTCAGCGCCAGCCCCTGGGTGAGCAACATGGTGATGGCACCCAAGAGCGACGGAAGGATTCGCCTCTGCATCGACCTCAGAGATGTCAACAAAGCCATCATCGCCGACGCCTACCCGACACCGACCATCGACGAGCTGGCGGCAGAGTTCCGAGGGTCGCAAATCTTCTCGAAACTGGACATGAAGACCAGGTATCTACAGTTCGAACTGCATCCGGATAGCCGATACCTGACGGCGTTCATCACAGACGAAGGCTTGTACCAGTTTCGGCGCGTCCCGTTCGGTCTCAGCAGCGCTGCAGGATTCTTTCAGAAGGCCATAGCTCGCATCCTACAAGGACTACCTGGAACGGTTAATGCCGTTGACGACATCCTGGTGCATGGCAAGACGAAGAAGGAGCACGACGACAACCTGCGGCGAACTCTAGAGCGACTGCAGGAGAACAACATAACGCTCAACGACAAGTGCATCTTCGCACAGTCTGCAGTTGATTTCCACGGATTCAAGATCTCGGGCGATGGGATTCAGGCGATCGACTCGTACGTCAAGGCCATTCGAGAGACCCCACGCCCGAACAACGTCAAGGAGGTAGCAGCATTCCTGGGAGCAACCAACTTCTACAGCCGATTCGTCAGCGCTTACTCGGAGACCACGGAGCCGCTCCGTCAGCTTCTACGCAAGGAGGAGCCGTGGTCCTGGGGCAGCAAACAGGATGCGGCATTCGAGAAGATCAAAATGCAGCTGACGAGGGCGCCGGTCTTGAAGGCGTTCGACACCAGCGCTGAGACGATCATCCGGTGCGACGCCAGCGCCCACGGAATTGGAGCGGTGTTGGCACAAGTGCAGCAGGGCGAGGAGCATCCAATCGCCTACAGCTCCCGCTCCCTCACAGCATCGGAACGCAACTACTCGGTCGGTGAGAAGGAGGCACTATCTGTCGTCTGGGCGGTCGAAAAATGGCACCTATTCACCTACGGCCGGCCCGTCACGGTCTACACGGATCACAGCACATTGAGCACGCTTCTGACGGCGGGCAGCCAAGGTGTCCGGCCGCTACGAATCCTTCGCTGGACTGAGCGACTTCGAGCGTACCCGCTGGTGAGCATCCGCTACATCAGGGGCCGTGACAACACCGTAGCCGACCTACTGTCGAGGAAGCCGCCGAGTGCACGAAGTTCTGACGAGCATGGGGGAACTGCAGACGAGCAAGAAGTCAGCCAGATTCTGTCAACACAGCTAGCCCCGGTAGTCAGCCTGGATGAGGTGCGCGAGGCAACAATGAGTGACTCGATTCTGCAATCAGTGGCTCGCTTCATCAAGGACGGATGGCCAGCGCTGAGTCAACTTCCATTCGAGCTTCAAGGCTACCACCGCGCTAAGGACGAGCTCTACCTTTTCGCAGGCGGCTGTGTAGCTCGGGGTCAGGCGACGGTCATCCCGGCAGCACTGCAGAGCAGAGTACTCGACATGGCCCACGATGGACACCACGGCATTGTGCGGACGAAACAGCAATGTCGAGCCGCAGCCTGGTGGCCGAACGTCAACAAGGACATTGAGGCGATGGTGAAGAACTGCGTGGCCTGTGCTGTAGCTGGCAAGGCAGCTCGACCAACTGCTCCGCCCATGACAATCACCAGCACGCCGGACGGAGCCTGGGAGAAGTTGCAGCTTGACATCTGCGGAGAATTCAAAACCGCGCCACGGCAGCAGCGGTTCGCAATCGTCCTGATCGACAAGTTCAGCCGGTGGCCAGAAGTCG
Source organism: Macrostomum cliftonense (assembly GCA_950096795.1). Classification (NCBI taxonomy): domain Eukaryota; kingdom Metazoa; phylum Platyhelminthes; family Macrostomidae; genus Macrostomum; species Macrostomum cliftonense. Next base: position 1,058,806 of record CATNEM010000198.1, read on the forward strand.
CGCTGGTGGAGTCGGTCACCACAAGGGTCATCATCGACTTTCTGGAGGTCATCTGGACGAGATGGGGCATCCCGAAGAACATCACGACGGACAACGGGCCCCAGTTCGGCCGCGAGTTCGACGACTACCTAGCGAGCAAGGCGATCGAGCACAAACGAACGGCGGTGTACTGCCCGGAGCAGAACGGCAACGTCGAACGCTTCAATCGGACTCTAGGAGAGGGCATCACGGCGCATCTGGTCGCAGGCTGGAGCTTCTGTGCAGCGGTCAGGGAGGTCATCGCAGCCTATCGAGCGACGCGGAGCGACGTCACGGTTTCGAGTCCGCACGAGCTGATGACTGGCAGACCAATGCGCACACCGCTTCGCGCACTCCAGCCGCCCGCCAGCCGCAAAGACCTGACACCGACGCAACAGCGATCCACGGCCGTGAAGCAGCGTTCCAAGGACAGCACCGACCGCCGGCGACACGCTTCGGCGGTGCGGACTGCGGCGATCCAAGACGGCACCTGGGTGCGCATCTACAAGCCAGTGGCGCCTGGAAAGCTGCAACCGAAGCTCATCGGGCCGTTCCAAGTACGCCGACGGTTCAGGACGACTGTGCTGTTGGAGAACGGCAAACGCTGGCACCTGCGGCGCTGCGTACCGGCCGGACAGGGTGGCGTCGTGACGCCGCTCAGCGACGAGGACGGCGGCACTACGGCTGATCCGACAGAGCCACCGGCGGAGGTCGATGAGCCGCCGCCGGCTGTGCCGGTGCTGCGGAGGTCGGAGCGCGTGCGTCGGCCGCCCACTAGATACCCCAACTAACAATGACTCTGTAATAATGCGACATGCGATTGCTTTCGGGAATCCCATGTAGGGAGGGTGTTGTGGGGGCACGCACATTGTGCGCGTAGCTTCAACGTGCGATATTGAACTTTTCATTTATCTATGTTCATTTGCTCACAACGTGCGTACGAGTATAAATATATTGGAGCACGGTCCACTGGGACCAAATAATCTAACTTTCCTAGCAAACTGATATTCAAATATTCAATACACAACAATAATCCTATTGAGTTTCGTATTTAAAGGCTAAATCAACTTAGCGGTTTTAGGCATTGGAACTTCAAAGAGGGTTAAAGTAACGAGACTTTAGAGATAAAGACAGAATGTAAGATAGATACACAAACACGAAACTGTCACTCCCGAGGGAATGGCGTGTTAACAGACCTAGAAATAACAGAAAGATACTTAGACTGACAGAGAGATAAAGAAAGAAAAAAAGTGTAAGTAGATGCTCACACACTCACACACTGAGCTTTCAGTAGTGGCTCTTAAGTATAGGGGAAACTTTTCGAGGCGTAAACATTGATCAAGTGATGTTAAAACATGCGAAAGTTTATAATAAGTAAGCTTTTACTTTGTACTACATTTATAATATGTTTTGTATAGTAGCTTGTAGAGGCTTTTCGGATTAGCGAATCCGAATCTTGCTTATATAATAAATCTGTCTAAATACTAGGGGGCCAATGATGAAGGGGAGAGGGATAAATTAATAAGTATAGGATGGGGGGGCCTACAAGACACAAGAGTGGGCAAACTGCTTGCACACAAATACACGGCCACAAAAACTAGGGTATAGGCACTATAGGGTCACGGGCCTACCTGTAAGTAAGCCACAGTTCAACATATACAACTTAGCTAACGTCCAACCCAAGCCACAAGTAGTACCGCCACAATTTACCAAAAAACTGCAGCCAGTTTTTTTTCTAAGCTTACATCCTTGCCTTACCTAGGCAATGCTGGTGCAGGTTTTTGCTGACAAAAACACACAGATACAGACAGACCCACACACACAGGTAACGGGGTACTGTTGGCAAATGAGAAACGTGAAATCCATGGCGCAAGTCATTAGCATTCAGTGTACAAAAAAACGCCCCATATTTAGGCTGGCGAAGGTGTTCTTAACAGCGGTGCGTCACACAATTTGGTCTTTCCTTCCTTCCCCCCCGATGCCGCACAGGTCCTCTAATTTCAAGCCACCCAGTAACCTGCAGCGCAGAAGGTCAAGCACTAAGCATCCTTAGTGCCACACAGTTTTTTGTTCTAGTCTAATCAGCTGTAAAACACCCGGTTATGACGAGAATTTTTCCACTAAATTGATCAATCGATTGAATTTGTTCACGCAACTGTGAATATCATATTTCTTAATTTGATGCTAGACAGGAGCTGACGTCAACAAGGTAGCTGCGTGGATTCGAAGAGTGTTAATTACACAGGCCTAACACCTAGCTGATGATTAAGAATGCTGTTTAGAAGTAGGAGTAGAAGAGGACAGAGACAAATTTTTAGAGATAGCGATAATACCTTGAAGGAGACAACAACCTCTTATAGACAGAGACAACCTCCTGAAGACAGAGAGAACTTCTTGAAGACATAGACAACCTCTGGAAGAAAGAGACAACCTCTGGAAGAAAGAGACAACCTCTGGAAGAAAGAGACAACCTCCGGAAGAAAGAAACAACCTCCGGAAGAAAGAGACAACCTCCGGAAGAAAGAAACAACCTCCGGAAGAAAGAGACAACCTCTGGAAGAAAGAGACAACCTCCGGAAGAAAGAGACAACCTCTGGATGAAAGAGACAACCTCCGGAAGAAAGAGACAACCTCTGGAAGAAAGAGACAACCTCCGGAAGAAAGAGACAACCTCTGGAAGAAAGAGACAACCTCCGGAAGAAAGAGACAACCTCTGGAAGAAAGAGACAACCTCTGGAAGAAAGAGACAACCTCTGGAAGAAAGAGACAACCTCTGGAAGAAAGAGACAACCTCTGGAAGAAAGAGACAACCTCTGGAAGAAAGAGACACCCTCCGGAAGAAAGAGACAACCTCTGGAAGAAAGAGACAACCTCTGGAAGAAAGAGACACCCTCTTAAAGGTCGAGAGAACCTCTTCAAACACACAAAACCTACTGAAGAAAGAGAAAATCTTTTTTTGGAGAAGTTCCTAAAGACAGAGAAACCTCTATGACACAGAAGCAACCTCTTCAAGACAGAAAAACACGGTTGAAAACCCGTAAAAGTAGGTTCAAATTCGATCAATATCTTGAAGAATAAGCATGGCTGGAACCAATATTGAAAATCGGAAACAACCGAGCATTTTTCATTTCCCAAAATCAGTTTCTTCCAAGTGTATCAAAGTATCACAAACTTCAATAGCGGACACACAGGCGAGCATGCAAAACTCACGACAGCCTTCGACGCAACGACCATGCCGAAATGTCGAACGACAAAGCCCGACGCCGCTTGCCAACGCTGCCACCGTCGGTGCTGACACTTTTGCCAGCGCAGTCACTGCCGCTGCCGCTGCCACCGCCAATCTCGCCAAGCATCGGAGGTCGGCGAGGCGATTCTGACGAGCTCGGACGACCCGATGTGTCCGAACCGGTCCAACGCGGATCGTCAAGAGAACCAGACCGGAAGCCGGCAGGCGGAAACGCGCTGGGTACTTGAAGAAAATTGCTACGAGTTTCGGTTCGCGGACTCTGTTGCTTGGATTCTGACAAATTCGATGAAGATGACGATCCAGATGATAAAGAATCGGTGTCCACGTCATCAGCCGCAGATTCAACATCCTCGCCGCTTTCATCTTGTCGACGATCTTCAACAGGGGAGACGGGACGAGCGACGAGCTCTTCAAGGAGAGTGCAATGAACGCACAGCCTCGGTATCTCAAGTGAGCGGCCTCGCTTTCTATGAAAACTCGGCAGCGTCAGCTTGTTAATAAAAAATCTAGTTGGCGATTCGATTCGACCGCTGGGACTGCCCGCTGTGGCGGCGCCGATTTTCGGGCTATTCAACGCCAATTCGTCGGGTGAATTAGGAGCCCCGCTGGTGAATGCGGTGGACATTTCTTCGAGGTAGACGCCGCTCGATGAAGCGCCGACCTGCGTGGAGCAGCCTGCGCCTGTGGCATCGTAGCTATTCGATCGGTGCTTGCTTAACAAGCTGGAACCGGTAGGAGCCGTCAAGCGGACGGGACTGGTGGAAGCGGCTGAAGCTTCAACATCGTCTATTTGATTATGACAATGAGCGGCATTATTAGCCTCATCGTCCAGTAGGTGTTCAACAACTATGGGTATTTGGACTGGTAGTTGAAGCGGCGGAGGACGCTGTTTTTGACGAACTGGTTTCGGCGGGACAACAGTGATGGATTCGGACGGTTTTGAAGAAGTGCTTGACGACAAGTCACGATTGTTGGTGCCGTGATGATCCTTGCTGCTACTGGCAGATCTGCGACACAAGCCTTTGAATGGCATTCCACTGACTTTGTTTTTTTTAACGCTAGTTTTTTAACGCCGATAATCTGGATTCGCTAATCGCGCAGTTGGGCATCTCTCTCACTGTTCCAAGCTGGGTATGTTTATAGACACACACTTAAAACAATTGTTTTTGTCTCTACGACAGACAATACGGAGCCAACAGATTGACAAATTAGCGTTTAACAGTTGATAGTGCGTGACTGATAGTTTTGCAAAAAAAACAAACGCACTCTGATGACAATCAATACTCTTTATTAGTTGATGATTAACTATGGGTTCCGATGGGGATGAATGCGTGGGTGGGATGCCAAACTGCGCCTTCAGGCTGCGCAATATATTCTCTTTGTTTGTTAGGCAGGAGAGTTGAGGGTAGAGAAAGAGAGAGAGAGAGAGAAATGGAAGACGAGATGAGGCAGAGAGACTGAGAACACTCTCTCAATCGTCGTCCCTGTCTCACTCCGCTCCCTTTCTTACCCGAGGGCAGCAACTGGACGAAACTGCGGCGCTTAAGGAGCTGGGATTATTGGGAAGAATTTGGGGCAGCTGGCTGCCAGTGACTGGCGTAGGGAGAATCCCAGCCAGTCAGGTCCGGGCGAGAAAAAATGATGATTAAGAAAGCTTCACTAAGAAGGTGCATTTGTTGCGCTCGTGCTTGTTTTAAACGTTGAAACAGTGTTGCAACAAAACTTTTTTATTGATCTACTAATGGATATTTCCAAGGTACATTGAGTATTACGAGTAAAAACTGGTTACTTTAGAAAATGCCTAAGTTAATAAGGGCAAAAATTTAGGGACGCTTTAGGTCGATACAAAAAAATTGACACTAGAATTTGCCAAGAAAACAAAAATTATTGGAGTGACTAGAATAGGGGAGGGATAATTTGAGTGACTAGAATTGGGAAGGATGATTAGAGTGACTAGAATAGACAAGGGATGATTAGAGTGACTAGAATAGACAAGGGATGATTAGAGTGACTAGAATAGACAAGGGATGATTAGAGTGACTAGAATAGACAAGGGATGATTTGAGTGACTAGAATAGACAAGGGATGATTAGAGTGACTAGAATAGACAAGGGATGATTAGAGTGACTAGAATAGACAAGGGATGATTAGAGTGACTAGAATAGACAAGGGATGATTAGAGTGACTAGAATAGACAAGGGATGATTAGAGTGACTAGAATAGACAAGGGATGATTAGAGTGACTAGAATAGACAAGGGATGATTTGAGTGACTAGAATAGACAAGGGATGATTAGAGTGACTAGAATAGACAAGGGATGATTTGAGTGACTAGAATAGACAAGGGATGATTAGAGTGACTAGAATAGACAAGGGATGATTAGAGTGACTAGAATAGACAAGGGATGATTAGAGTGACTAGAATAGACAAGGGATGATTAGAGTGACTAGAATAGACAAGGGATGATTAGAGTGACTAGAATAGAGAAAGGATCTATAATCTAAATCTGAAATTAGATGCTCTAAATTTTTTAGCATTACAACAAATTTTTTTTTGGAATTTGACTACTCTACTGAAAGTAGGCACATAAGAACATGATATAAAATTTCAATGAACTAAAGCAAGAAAACATTTTACTTAATTTTTAGTTAAAAAGCAAGTCGTGAGAGACAGTCATTACCATCGTGGGAAAAAAACAAGCCGAAAAAATGGGATCACAGATAAGTCGATAGCAGCGACAGTAACACGGAGAATTGCATGATAAGCATCAATCTGATGCATAACACGCGTCAAACAACGCAGCTTCATTTAGACAGTGACAGATGAAGACAAGCTCAGTCGTGTCGCCTTTCATTCTAATTAAAATCAAAATTCAAGCAAAAAAACCGCTCATGCCAACTAATTGCTATGCATCGCTCCCTGATCATGTTTCACTGAAAGATTTTTCGTATAAGATAGACAACGAGCTTATAAGCTATTAATAGTAACAAAATTTAAAAAAATTTGATATAAGGATACGATCGTGTGTGGGTTTGGGTTTTAAGAAATTAAAATGATTAAAAGCTAAAACCAAGGATGGAAAATTTGCCTACAAAAATGACGCAAATCAGCATTTTAATTTTTTTAAAATTGGATTTCTCGTGCCGAAAAATCTTCACCAAAGCAATTTTTTGCATTTTTACACAAAAATGTTGTTTTTGAGCAGCAAGTTGAACTGCTTTGTGTTGCCGGTGTCACATCATATAAGGTTTGATTAGCATGTACATGGTGGGTGTAAATTTAGGGAAGAGAAGAGGTTCTATAAAATGTGCACATTAAAGGAAGGGAGGCTGTTCTACGTTCGTATAAAGTGTGTACATTAAGGGAAGGAAGGCTGTTCTATAAAGTGTGTACATCAAGGGAAGGAAGGCCATTCTATAACGTGTGTACATTAAGGGAAGGAAGGCTGTTCTATAACGTGTGTACATTAAGGGAAGGAAGGCTGTTCTATAACGCGTGTACATTAAGGGAAGGAAGGCTGTTCTATAACGCGTGTACATTAAGGGAAGGAAGGCTGTTCTATAACGTGTGTACATTAAGGGAAGGAAGGCTGTTCAATAAAGAGTGTACATTAAGGGAAGGAAGGCTGTTCTATAAAGAGTGTACATTAAGAGAATGAAGGCTGTTCTATAAAGAGTGTACATTAAGAGAATGAAGGCTGTTCTATAAAGAGTGTACATTAAGGGAAGGAAGGCTGTTCTATAAAGAGTTTACATTAAAGGAAGGAGGGCTGTTCTATGAAGAGTGTACATTAAGGGAAGGAAGGCTGTTCTATGAAGAGTGTACATTAAGGGATGGGAAGCTGTTCTGTAGCGTGAATACATTAAGGAAAGAGACTACTAAAAAAAACTGTACTCATGCCCACTCAGTACAATCAGAGAAGGTAAATTCTTTCGCAGTTTTTTAATTTGTTTATTTAATTACACCAGTCTCCAGTAGTGAAGCTACAACAAAATAGTTTTAGCACTATATTCTTAAAAGAAGTGTTTTAATACAATGCTTACATAAGATAAATGAAAATTTTGAGCACTAAAATTTTCTAATATTCATACCAGAAAAAAATTATCCATTAAGTTATTTTCTCGCATTAACTAACCAAACCACCGCAGAACTAGCAAGAACAAAGAAAGCCAAGGTAAATGAGAGTTGATGAGTTTTAACCGGTTAGAACCTGATTACTAGGACGCCCCAGCCAACCTCGCGCAGAGCAAATAGGACAGGAAATTGAAAGAGAAAGAGCCCGGCAAAGCGGAGGAGTAACTACTGGGACTACAGCAAATAATGTTTGCCATGCGTCAAGACAAAAATTGCGGGAAAGTGGCAGGCCAGTTGACTGGCCAAGTTAGTCAAGTTCGATGAATACGAGCTAGTTTCTCTGTATCTAGTGCATTGCAACTGATTATCAAAATTTGTGTATAATTGCGTTTTATATGAAGAAAAAAAACACAGGGGAACAATTTCCTGGGTTGAGCGGAATTGTCAGGTGATAAATACAATACATGTAGAATAAAAGTCTACACGCAGAAAGAGAGAGACAGTCACCTGCTCAGAAAAAAAACAAAAGCGCGCTCGATCATGAAGAAAAAAAACCGAGTAGACGTTCAGTCCAGGCGTGGCACATTTTTATTCCAGGCTCAAATTTTGCTTCGAATCCTCAGAAGCCAAGCGCAATCTGCTGCTCCTAGCAGCAAGACAAACCGGCCCTGTCATTATTTCTCTCCAAGGATCATTATTTGCATGAGAGTCTTGCGCGTTTTCCTTCTAACCGTTCCAGCTCCCTTTTCAAGCTCCCTTAGCCGCAGAAAATTTTCGTGCATTCGCGTGTTTTTTTGTCGTTTATTTTCTTTGTTTGATTTGGGCAGATCAAAAGCAAAACGTCTTTTGTTTCATCTTTTCTTTTAATGTCGATATGTTCGATGACGTCACAGACACTGCATACAGTACACTAATACAGTATAATAGAAGCGCATAAACATAGTGTAGTGCCTGCCTATAGCATGCAATCAGAAAGAAAAAGTTACGTTTGAAAAAAAGACTGAAACTAATCTAATTACAGAATCTTAGACAGACAAGACTGATAGAAAGTCTGATTTAGGAGTGTATTAGTTAGTGCACTTCGGGACTAAATCAACGAGCTGTGGCTTAGCCTAGGTAACTAAAAATCTGCATGCACAAATTAGTTTGAAGTAGAATAAGAAGAAATATATTTTATTTTTGAAAATATTTAATATCCATGGTTTTTTTAAACTTTCTCACCAAACGGAAGCAGTTTCTGTTTCCCCTTTCAATCTTTTCTTTTCCGTAGTTAATGAGGCGACAACAGGAATACAAAAGTACTTTTAATAGTTATATAATACCCATATACGCTCGTATTATAATGGGGGATATAATACCCATATATTATAATATATGGACGACTAGGTAACCCGCGAACGCTACATCTTAAATAATTTTTCCTGCTGTGTAGGAAAAAAAATACTTTGCTTGCGAAAGAAAACAGAGCTAGCGTCGCTACCGCAATACGAAAATAACCTAAATTGCACCTTTTACAGAACAGAATCTAAATAAAAATATGCATAAAGTAAGAATGTACGTTTGAAAACAAATTTTTGGGTGGACGGGTTGATGTGGGGCGCCGATTTTGACGGGGTGGACGGGTTGATGTGGAGCGCCGATTTTGACGGGGTGGACGGGTTGATGTGGAGCGCCGATTTTGACGGGGTGGACGGGTTAATGTGGGGCGCCGATTTTGACGGGGTGGACGGGTTGATGTGGGGCGCCGATTTTGACGGGGTGGACGGGTTGATGTGGGGCGCCGATTTTGACGGGGTGGACGGGTTGATGTGGGGCGCCGATTTTGAGGGGGTGGACGGGTTGATGTGGGGCGCCGATTTTGAGGGGGTGGACGGGTTGATGTGGGGCGCCGATTTTGAGGGGGTGGACGGGTTAATGTGGGGCGCCGATTTTGAGGGGGTGGACGGGTTGATGTGGGGCGCCGATTTTGAGGGGGTGGACGGGTTGATGTGGGGCGCCGATTTTGAGGGGGTGGACGGGTTGATGTGGGGCGCCGATTTTGAGGGGGTGGACGGGTTGATGTGGGGCGCCGATTTTGAGGGGGTGGACGGGTTGATGTGGGGCGCCGATTTTGAGGGGGTGGACGGGTTGATGTGGGGCGCCGATTTTAAAGGGGCGGTTTAATGCAAAACAGAGTTAAAGAACAGTGTTTGACAAAATTTAATACTCTTAAAAAAAAGACTCACACACAAAGAAATAAACAAACGCAATAAATTTACCGATTTGAAGACTTAGTAGGAGTTGCCTGCCAACTTTTCTCTCCTCCAATGGCTCCGGTCGCCGAACTTCCACCAGTGTAATCACTCAGATCTTCAACAACAATCTTAGCTGGAGCAGCAGCACTGAGCGAAGTTGGATGGACCAACTGCTGCTGCTGCTGCTGTTGTTGTTGCTGCTGCGGCTGCAGCGGAGTTGCTAACAAAGGCGGCTGCGGCTGCGGAGACGCATTCGGAGACGGAGAATTAGAAGACGAAGACATGTCAAACAATTAATATTGGTTTTATCTATTTATGCGACAATTCGTTTCGGTTTTTTGAAGAAAAATAAGAACCTCTGACAAATTTAGAGACAGATGCTATACTGTGAAAGATTGTAAATTATGGGTTTCTTTTTAAAGACGAAAATGAGACAGACAGAGAGAGAGAGACAAGAAGACGGACAGAAAGCTGCCTTGGGGGGGGGGGGGGGGAGCAGAGCTGTGGCAGCGCAAATGCTATAGGCCTATGGCGCTCGGGTGTGTGTGTGTGTGTGTGTGTCAATCTGTGTGCTCCATCCTTTCTCCATCCCTGAGCCAACAGCCAAAGCCGGCGAGCCTATCTCTCTGTTTCATGGGTGAGAGAGAGGTTGCATTGCAGCGCGAAACCTCTGTACCGCCACGCGCTTCGATCGGCTGTTCCCCAATTTTTTTTTCTTTTTTTCGGGTCTAAATCCCGGCGATAGGCATCGGGAAACGGTGAGGGGGGTGGAGCCTGAGGGGCAAAATGCTATAGTAGCATTACTCGCACTTGTGCCGAAGAATCGCCGGTTTTTTAGATAAGAATAAGTAAAAGAAAAACAACAAGATGAGGCGCCACTAAACTGGATGATTTATAGGCTATAGACAGGTTCGCATTATATAAAAGAGAGACACAGTCAATCAATGAATTCATATGGCAAAGAAGATGGTTAATAGTTATTGACCCGGTATGCTCCAATTTAATATGCGCACGCACGCGCCGCTGACGACATAAGCTTGAAGTGAAGCGGCTGACTTGTCTTACATTGACTTCTTCTAATAATTCATAGAGCAGATCTACATTTATATTACAGTAGTAAGCTTGACAGGAAAATGTATTGATTTTTATTTATTATAATTCAGTGATCAGGTTTTCAATGATGCATTTTTTCGTCATGATCTCTACGAGTAGTCACTCAAAAAGGTGGTCTATTCTTAGTTTCGAGTAATTATTTTTAAAGCCCTAATTGAAGCTTACGTAATTGTCTCGAAGTCTAAGGCCTGAAAATGTGTTATTTACGAGCTATTACCTTAAAATCTATCTTGAAGCCGTCCTCGAATCCATCTAGATTTTGTCATTAATAAGATCCCACCCAAAGGTCGAATTAGAATAGCGTTCTCAATCGAAATGAGACGTTAATACGCGAAATTCTACAAAACCTAACGAAGCCAGATCATCAAAAGAACTAATTGATGATGCAATTAAACAAATCGTTAGCAACAAAGGAGTCAAGGAAAGACTCGAAGCATTGACGAACAAATTCCTGCCTAGAGCTTTACTTTGAAGCGCACAAAAAAGAGAGAAGAGAGGCTTGTTAATGTAAGAAACAAGACAGAAGCACGCAAACAACCTGCGGCCTCAAGCATCCCCATTCGAGTAGGAACTATAGCTTTGGCTATTAGATGAATGACAGGGGCGAATTGAAACGGACAGTAAAACCGGGGGGCAGCAGGCGAGGGATCAGGCAAAGCTGCAATTTGCCCACCCCTATTCCTCCTCCTACTCCTCATCCCCCTAGGTGGCTTGCACGCACGCATCCCCATCTCCAACGTTGCTGCATGAATTCTGTAGTTCCGCGTGTCTTACACTCGCATTAGGGATAAATATCCCCCATCTAGCCTTATATTCAGCTTCCTCTCTATCCTCAGTCTACATGATCTATATCTGTCTCCATCGCAAGTCCATTAAAAACCCGTCCTTGACAACAACAAAAATTTCCCGCCTGCCTTCGACCAATATTAGAATCCATTTTTTCGATTGCAAAAAAAGTTTCCTGGAGTAAATAATGCAGGAGTAAATTTGCTTCTCCCTACCCAAAACCATCGCTAACTATCGAGGTGCAGTTCTACTAGACTGGAGTGACTTGACTCAATAATGATGCATTATTCTAAAATAATCCTATTTTAGGATGCGACTACTGGACTTCAGCTACTAAATTGAAAGAATTGTTAGACAGAAAATTTCATTGAGTAACATCAAGTAGCAAGGGAAACATTGATTGATTAATTATGCACAATCAATTTGACAGCCAAAACACCCAAGCTAAAAATAGCCTTTGTTACGTCACTCTAGCCATTTTTTTGAAAATCAGATTTTAAAACTTTCCTTAGTGGACTGACTGACTGACAGATAGTATGAGGATACGCGTATTCCCATTGCACGATGATTGAAAGCGCAAAGTTATCCCACCTAGCTAGTTGGTAGTTTTCCACCAACTGATGAAGGGATGAAGGGAAAGAGAACCACTGCAGCAACTAAGCGCTGGAAGGGCAGAAAGAAATAGTGCAAATAGGAATTAGGCAAAAAACTGCAACCCCTCAGCGCTGCAAAAAATAGTGTGAAGATCGCTAGCGTATATGCGAAAAGCACGTTTCTAGGAAAAGTTACGGGCAACAAAGGACACGAAGGACAGAGGAAATTAAATCTAGAATTTCTTCGACACAATAGATTTTTTACAGACGGAAATGCTGACTGACAGGAAAAGTACATTCTTTTGCGAATATGCAATAAACCCGAAACTCGCAAGGAAATTGGCGCAAGAGAAAATGCGCTCGAATAATAGAAGATTTATTGATTAGAGCACAGCGTGTGAACCATGTACTAAGGATTAAACCTTTGGTCGTATGGTACACATTCAGAATAATTTAACAATTTCTAGATTACTAAAGCATTGGTTAGAAAAAAAATGTTTCGAGGACTTAATAGGTGTGCCTAGGAGTTAGCGAACTAATTATAAGCCACTGGGGAAAGAGCGCCACAAGACCATGTTTTCTGCTGCATAAAGGCAAGCGTGTAAAAAGACACAAAGAGAGACAGAAAGACAGTCAATCAGACATACAGACAGGCAGAAGACAGACAGACAGACAGACAGAAAGACAGTAAGACAAACAGATAGACAGACACAGACAGACAGACAGACAAAAAAACAGACAGACAGACAGACAGACAGACAGACAAAAAAACAGACAGACACAGACAGACAGACAGACAGACAGACAGACAGACAGACAAAAAACAGACAGACAGACAGACAGACAGACAGACACAGACAGACAGACAGACAAAAAAACAGACAGACAGACAGACAGACAGACAGACAGACAAAAAAACAGACAGACAGACAGACAGACAGACAGACATACAGACAAAAAAATAGACAGACAGACAGACAGACAGACAGACACAGACAGACAGACAAGCAGACAGACAGACAGACAGAGAGACAGAAAGACAGACGGACAGACAGACACAGACAGACAGACAGACAAAAAAACAGACAGACAAACAGACAAAAAAACAGACAGACAGACAGACACAGACAGACACAGACAGACAGACACAGACAGACAGACAGACAGACAGACAGACAGAGACAGACAGACACAGACAGACAGACAGACACAGACAGACAGACAGACAGACAGACAGACACAGACAGACAGACAGACAGACAGACAAAAAACAGACAGAACGGCAGTCAGAAACAGGCCAAGGCGCAGCCGCTAAATTAAAAAATGAATAATTTCACTGCAACTCCTCCCGCGAAGCATTTTAAATGGCGAAGAAAAAAATTAAGTAAAATTGCCAAATATGGAATTGAATTTCAGAAGCATGACACAAGATTCTGCAACTGAATCAGACTAAATGAACAGGGATCGAGAATGAATTTCACGTTTCCAGCGGGAAAGGGGAGCACAGGCGGGCGGGCAAGACCAGACAAGGAAATGAGAACGAAATGTGGGAGACAGTTTTACCGCAGGATTGGAATTTTCTAAGCATTGAATTCCAATTAAACGCCTATAGGCGCATCTATACCGAGATAATTACAATCAACAGGTAGGCAGACAGGAGCGAAGTAAATTTTACAAATATACCGCTAACCAGCCACGTTTAATGCGTTCTTTAAAGGAGGTTTTGATTGACTGCTTAGCACTCGAAAAAAATTAAGATTGAAGTCTGAAGACGCGGATGGAGGGAGACTCAGTGCTATAGTAGACGCTCTAAATTTATGAATTGTTAAATTATTAAAACCTCTTACCCGAGCCTCGGCTCTCGTGCCTTGCAGGTAGAAAAAATATATAAGAAGTTTAACGTCCAAGACGCGTTTTTATGAAACAAAATTGATGAACTTGGAGTGAGATCGCTAGCTTGCCTGAGCAACTTGGCTGCATGAGTACTAATACGAATATTGAAGAAAATATGTTGGCGTACGATCATTCAAGAAATCATTTCATAATCGGAAAAAATTCAGAGCCTGGTTCTGTCAGATGAAATAAAACAGTTTAAGAGGTTTGTATATTTCAATGTAATGACAGCAAAAATCGATTAAGTCTTGAGGGCACCGAATAACCTCGATGATTTTTCGTCTAATTTTAGCGCAGCTTTCAGTGAGATAAAAAACCGTACGACGGGAAGAAATATTCAAGACAGAAAGGACACTGAGGAGAGAGAAAGGGTGGATAAAAAAATATTCTGCCGTAAACAGAAGGCGGAACTGAGGTCAAAATAAACAAATAATACTACAAATCAATGCAGATAATTAAGTGACACTAAAATTCGATAAGCCAGACAAAAAACAACGCCATGCGAATTGAGTAAAGAAAACAGATTAAATTAGGAAGGTTCGTTAAAAGACATTAAGAGCAGAAGCGTTTCGAAAATAGAAATTCAACAGTAACGATAACAACAACAAAAAAGCAGATTCGTGAAAGAAGAAATTCGTTGCGAAACAGAACACCGAAACCCTATTAGCATGCAATTATGCGCCGCAGCTAAGCAAATGGAGCAGAGCAACAGCTGGAGGATATTACAGGGAATTGCGGCTTTGAATAAGAAGAAACAAAAGAATAGAGAGAAAATATGCGGAGACGGCTGCAGAGCTTGTCATTATCAATTTTCTCCCCTCTTTTTCTGCGGCTGCTTTCCGATGCGCAACAAGGAACGAGGGCTGCAGCTCACGCAGACACAGACAAAAACAGAAGCCTCAAATGATGACGGTCGAATTCCCTCATCTTCGTCAGCATAATTATCATCCTATTTACTCTTTGGGGAGTCTACTAGACTGTGTTTTATTTCGCGCTCTGAGATTCAAGCCACCTGGTCAGAGTAAGACTAACGTGTCTAGCTAGAATGAGTTTTGAATCGCTAAAATCATGTGCTTCTCAAAAGCATTCGGATAATGCTTCAATGACGCAACTGATAGGGTTGTTTTGTAGGTAGAAGAAACTTCTTGCCGCAACAAAAACTCAGAAATCAGCCATTTTTCAGAAATTCACGAAATGAAAAACACAGCTCTGCTCAACTCTATCCTAGTACTAGTTTACAGATAAGAAAAAATTACTTCACACCCATACACAGCGAGTTCTAAGAACGGATTAGCCTGATCTCCCCTGACAGATTAAGCCAAAAAGCCTGGAATTGGCACGGATTAAATTTCTCTCTCACAAGCAAGGCATTATGAAAAAAAGAAATTGGAACCAAATTCATCATTGCTAATCTTAGAGTAATAAGAGATGTAAAGGCAAATCAATGATAGATGAGATGTCAAGTAAACTGTCAGGTGGGAAAAAAGAATGAAGAAACTTGATCACAAGACGATCTGGAAGGTCATGTTGAAACATAGCCTTCTGAGAAAGTTCAGCAGGCAAAAACATTTTTATGACTAAATAAGTGAATAAATATATTTTTATAAGTTTTAATAATATATTAAGATGCATGCATTTAATAAACACACTGTACAAAATTCAATAATACACAAAAGTCTAACAGGATCAATCTGAAACATACAAATAATTTGACAACTCAATGTAAAATTTGTATCCATTTGCTCAGAAAAGGCTTCCTTGTAATTATTTAGTAAATTAAGTAGGCACAGACTAGTAAGACAGAGACATTGAGAGAGTAGTAATATAGTAGAGATACCTAACTACTACCTAATAACTGTAAGGCTATAGGTTTGAAACATAGCCCTTTAGGTATTGCAGTAAATTTTAGCCTCTTAGTGAGGCACTTAATCTTATAGCTTTTCATTTTATTAAGCTGAGGATATGATATTGATGCCATTATGGAGTAACAAATCATTTGTGTTACAAACTTATAGCTCATTAATTTATTAATAGCCATCTATAACCCTTAAATATATCATGCAACTAGCTATTTATATGCTATGCTTTATAGGAATTCAAATCTCTTTATAAGGTTAAGTAAAAGATATGGACAATTTTATATTCAAAATATTCAAAATTTTAAATATTAGTCTTAAAATAGAAGCTATACATATTTGTAAATTAAAAGCAAGAACCTATTGATAAAATTGAAATAACATAATGTTGTTGACAAGTGTGCACAAGGGCTTCTTAGCCTTCTGCGTCTATGTTTCTAGTATAGAAGACTAAAGTTTTTTTTCTCTTATATAGAGTGGAACACATAATCTATATATAAAATTGAAATAGGTTTAATATATAATTGGGAAGGGCAAACACAAACAGATTCATTTTATTATAACTGCTTTTTCTTGTTTTCTATAATATTGTTATTGCAAGTAAATGTAATGTAAGCAAAAAAAAAATTTTTATAGATGATCCCACAATCCCATACCATAGTATTAAAAATTGGAAGCTACTTTTGTTAAATTTAAGACTAGAATTAAGTTAGATTTTTTGGCCATTAAATTTAAGATTTTGTAGGCATCAATACAGTTAATCGTATATATCTGAAAAAATATAGATTCCGAACTTCTTTAATGGCATGGTCTAATTTGGTTCAGATAGTTCTCATTATATCGAAATAGAAAACAATACATGTGAAACCTGACTTTGTAGAAGAATTAGTTATGCCTTTGACTCTTTATTACCATGTCTGCAAACGGTGGGCCCAACCGGTTTTAGAGTAAAATTTACACCCAGAGAAAATGTATCGAATATGCAAACGCAAAATTAAGCAAAATTTCAGGCGTTTAGATTGATGATAATTATGGGACTTAATAATTCGTCAAAGAATTTAAAATTATTGTTTCGCGGAACGCTGAAACATCATGCTCAAAAGCTTTAACAAACTTTAAAGTAAAACTTTTTAGAAGGCAAAGATAATTCCAACCACATGAAGCTATAAATGCAAAGGTAATAAAACTGTATTTTATGGGTACATTTGAAAAGACTAACTTTTCTGGCATACTTCTCATGTACCCAGATGTAAAGCGTTGGTATCATTGATATAAATTCTTGGGAAATATAGGATATCAACAGGAATGTTCGTACTCCTCATTCGAAAGCAAAATATAACCCATTAATTTGTGTCCCTAAAGTCGAGATTTTTATCCAGCTTTTTACCTTATACTTATTTTCATAGTTGCAAAGACAATTTTACGCATCACAGGTTCAAGTATACAATAATACATGTACGAGCGATCATTCTGCAGATGCATGGCCGCAAACTTGGGATTCACCCATGTCTTTTTTGATGTTTACATACACAAATAACAACTCGTAATTGGTTCATGGCTGTCACGTGATAGCTAATGCGTCGGGCAAGGCGATTCCATAAGCAATTAAGGTATAATGATTCTGCGAACGCGCCCAAGTGATGTAAGTTAAAAGAAAACATTTATGCCTTTTGAATTCTCGTTATAGTTTAGGTTTTCGTTTCTTACCTTTAATAGGTAAAAACCAGAAACAGGCTCCATTAACAGTTTAGTTTATTAAGTATAATAACAAAAACAAAGCATCAGCTTAACTACATATTCGCATCTGTTTATTGTAAAAAATGTTTAAATTAAACGCGGACACAACAAAAAAGGCGTTTTTTGCGTCAATCATACCTATACACTACACGCGACTACTATTAGTACTATACAGAGATTATTAAAGCGCAATCCGAAAGAGAATATCCGAAAAAAGCCATGCTTAGCATAGAATGACTGTGAATACAGAGGCGGTAATCCGATAGTATATTAAATTTAGTAGCAGTGCCCTAAAAACCATGCTTATTGCTTACGCTCAGTAGCATAGAAAGCATATTCCCACCCGATTTGCCGGGCAGAAATGTCATAGAAATCGTCAATCCTTTGCAAGTAGAAAATTGAACCACAGACAACAAGATCTATTTTTAGAATGGCAGACCTGTAGATGAGATGCTTAACGTTTCTGAACGTTTCTGCCCGCCCTTGCAAATCGGGTGGGAATAGCTATACCATAGACCTTCTTCGTGCAGAAAGGGGGAGAATCCGAGGGACGCGAAGCGGCGAAGACCCTCAGAAGGTCTATGGTATTGGTATATTACTATATTGACACAACAATTAAAGAAATTTCATACTGGCCATTGGATAGAAAAATAAGAATAGAAATACTGTGCGTTTCACGCCAGAATATAAAGTACCGAGATGTCATTCAAAGTAGTCAGCCATTCACATTTTAACAATTAGTAAGCGAAAATTACTATCAAAGGGTTTAACAGCAAATAAAAAACTTATAAATTAATAAATTCTCATGACAGAGCGGAAAAACCAGGAACCATGTTTGTCAAGAAAAACATTAAAAAATCAGTTACGTTAGAGTTTAGCTAAAAAGAACGTCCAAACAAATTAACTGACAATGGGCCAATTCGACTTAACAAATGATAGAAATAATTTTCTAATAACATTCCAAATTTATCATTATATATATGGATATAAATGGAAGCAGATGGTATAAATAAAACCCAAATAAATACAAAATGGAACTGCATTGATTAAACATTATTAATAATATATTAGTAAAGCTTATTAAGAACAAAATAACAGACTAGAAATAAATAGTACAAGATTGCATAGGCAGCATAATTACAATATATAAACCGTGTTAACGAATATCAATCTTTGACAATCAGCTACCCCTCGACTAAAAACTAAATAATAAAAATTGCATGCACAACAAAAAATTGTTAATGTCATTAAAATCTAAGCAATAGAATCTCAAACATAATAGATCGATAATTCAGTAATTTTATTCCGTTTTAGGCTTAGTCATTTCTACGCTACTTATAGTAGCTTGCGATCATAAAAATATAATATATAGAATAATACGATAAATTTGTATTCTTAAGCCATAAATATATAAAAAGCTGTTATTGCAAAGCTGAAACTGAAGCCACGTTTTTTTTCAACTAAATTCTTAAGCGCTAATTATAAATTGCCAAGTAAAACACAAACAAATGGAATAAAAAACAATAAGATTAATAATAGAAACAGACATGATTAATTTCGAAAAAAGTATATAGTCATGTAGTTTAGTATAATCTAACTACTATAAATATTAAGTGCACTATAACAAAAAAAGACAAGGCATGCACAAAATACAAATAGACTTCTTTCCAAGACTAGACTGACAGACAAAAAGGGGATTAAAAAAAACCTTAGCGCAAAATGTTACTTCGCAGTAGTAGGCAATTGTTTAAGTATCAGAGCGGTAAAAAAAACACAACACACATTTCGTTGACATTAGCTGCATAATCAAGCATCACAAATATCAGTAAAATTTTTATTGCACTTTTTTCAAGTCAAAAAGTGCACAAAAGACACTGGAAATAGGCCACGTCTGGTGGGTTCGTTTTCAACTTCCGCTTCCTGGAATGCGTTAAAAAATTGAAGCAAATTAAATGTTAATGACTTTTTTATTCTGGCTTAAAGTGTTGTTTAGATAGGTGCCTTGTGTGGAATTGGTTTAGAGACTTACCTTCTTTTTGATTGATTAAGAGGGTTGCCTTCTCTCTGATTAGTTTAGAGTTTCCTTTCTCTCTGATTGGTTTAGGGATTTCTTTCCGTCTGATTGGTTGAGAGGGTTACCTTCGTTCTGATTTGTTGAGAGGGTTACCTTCGTTCTGATTTGTTGAGAGGGTTACCTTCGTTCTGTTTTGTTGAGAGGGCTACCTTCGTTCTGTTTTGTTGAGAGGGCTACCTTCTCTCTGATTGGTTGAAAGGGTAACTTTTTACTGATTGGTTCAGAGGGTTTCTTTCCCTCTGATTGGCTCAGAGGGTTTCTTTCCCTCTGATTGGTTCAGAGGGTTTCTTTCCCTCTGATTGGTTGAGAGGGTTACATTCGTTCTGATTGGTTGAAAGGGTTTCCTTCTCTCTGATTGGTTGAGAGGGTTACCTTTGTTCTGATTTGTTGAGAGGGTTACCTTCTCTCTGATTGGTTGAAAGGGTTTCCTTCTCTCTGATTGGTTGAGAGGGTTACCTTCGTTCTGATTGGTTGAGAGGGTAACTTTTTACTGATTGGTTGAGAGGGTTTCTTTCCCTCTGATTGGTTCAGAGGGTTTCTTTCCCTCTGATTGGTTCAGAGGGTTTCTTTCCCTCTGATTGGTTGAGAGGGTTACATTCGTTCTGATTGGTTGAGAGGGTTACCTTCTCTTTGATTGGTTGAAAGGGTTTCCTTCTCTCTGATTGGTTGAGAGGGTTACCTTCGTTCTGATTGGTTGAAAGGGTTTCCTTCTCTCTGATTGGTTGAGAGGGTTACCTTCGTTCTGATTTGTTGAGAGGGTTACCTTCTCTCTGATTGGTTGAAAGGGTTTCCTTCTCTCTGATTGGTTGAGAGGGTTACCTTCGTTCTGATTGGTTCAGAGGGTTTCTTTCCCTCTGATTGGTTCAGAGGGTTTCTTTCCCTCTGATTGTTTCAGAGGGACGCCTGCTATATGATTGGTTCATAAGGTTGCCTTCTCCTTGATTAGTCACGAAAGAGTTACTGAACCACCACGGTAGTCAAAATAGTAAACATCGGTCCACTCACCCACCAATCCTCGTTCTCTTGTCGAGTGATACGCAACACTTCACCCTTAGCAAAGCTCAATTCGTTAGGATATTCGGCTTGACAATCGTACATAGCAACACATCGAATGGGGTTAAGATTAGTCGTTAATTGGGATTCCTGCCTAGTTAACGTATCGGAGTCGCTAGCAGGATTAATCTTTGTTCCCTGCAAATCGATGAGTTAAAAAAAGTAACGCTTAAATTAACGAAATTTCTGCAAAGTAACGTTAGTTACCAAATAAACTCACCTTAGATTTTGAATCGATTTCCTGTTGAGAATGTTGTTGTTGTTGTTGTTGCTGCTGCCGCTGCTGCGGCGATGACGGCAAACTTTGTCGAGCAGATTCAACGTCGGAATCACTAGAAGCTATAGGAGCTGAATGTCCCGGAGCAGCGGGATTCGTCTGTTGTTGTTGTTGCTGTTGTTGCTGCTTCGACGCAATTTGCTTATTAGCGGCCGATGGCGACATTAGCAACAAAGACTTGTCAATCTTTGGCTTCGGGGCACGTTTCGGCGGTGCCGCCGACGAAGTAGCAGCCGGGTTAGCGGCAGCGGGCTTGTACTTCACAGCCACCGTGGCCACCTTCGGGCAAGTCCAATTCCTATCGCCGGAGTCATCGCAGTCCGGCACCGCTCTGTGCAGAGTGTGACGCGGCTGCGGCTGCGGCTTCGAGGCGCCACGTTTTCTCCCAGCAACTCCTCGACTGGTTTCGTTGATGCCCGTTTCCTCTTCGTCCTCCTCACCGTCGGGATCTTCCATCAATGCGTCGATTATGACGTCGATGTTGTCGTAGGAACCGGCACGTCGAAGCTGCTGCTGCTGCTGACGCGACTGCGCTTCCTGCATTGACAGACCGTTGCTATTGGCCAATGATCGACTAGGATTAGTTGGCAACGGCGATTTGAACAAAGACTCAGCTCCGTAGAGCGACGTTGACATCGCCGACGAGAATGTTGACGACGGAGGCGGGGGTTGCTGCTGTTGCTGCTGCTGCTGCTGAGTAGGCGGAGGCGGAGCTTTCTTCACCTTGCTCGGTCGTCGGGGCAAGGTAACGAAGCCGCTGCCGTAGCTACCGGCAGCTGTCGACTGCTGCTGGTGCATCGGCGATGAAGCTGATCCGGCAGCTGTCGAGGTGTTCGACGCCGCAGCTTTCGGCGTCGACGTAGCCGACTTGCTAGGCGACGGATAGTAAGACCAGCCGCGCCAGCGCCCGCTGCCTGCGCCGCTGGCTAGCGTCGCTGAGCCACCGTCGCCGCCGCCGCCAGACACTGCCGACGAACCCGAAGTCAGGGTGCGCAGCTGAGGAAACTCGTCCAAGTTGGCGCTGCCGCCGCCGCCGCCGCCTCCGCCTCCGGTTGACGTCTCGTCGTCCGAGAAATAGTCCGCCGACGGGTAGAATTCGTCGACTGAGTTGCCGCCGGGGCCGCCGCCGCCGCTACCGGTTAGGCGCCATTCGAAATTGGTGACGTTTTCGAATATTGACGTGTTGCCGTTTTCCAGGGCTCGGAACTGGGGATGAGGTGATGGGTAAGGATAAAGCTTAGCCTAGCATTTTGCTGTGACTCCAAAAACCAACCATAAAGCTTCCAAACTCCTCCAGCGTTTCTACTCCTCAGCCAATCATGAAGCTTCTAACCTCCTAGCGATAGGAGGGCGAGTGGCTCGGAGGTCTAGCGCGTCTGCCTTGTGTGCCACTGGTCCAGGTTCGACCCTGCGTTGTAGGTCGTTTATTTTCCCTAGCGCGGTTTCGTGTGCAGGGTCACATTAATTTGGGGCCTTGTGCACGAATTGGTTGGGCTATGGGCCAGTTGTGCAATTTACGCCCATGAGGGCAACCCCCCAAGGCATAGAGAGTGTACATTCCTGGAACCACCGCTTGTACACCCTATGTGAGTGCGTGACTGGGTGCTATACTGGAATTCCGTTGCGCACCGTGTGTTTGTGTCTATGCCTGCATACCGTATTTAGTGTGACTGAACGCGCTTCAGGAGTCAGCGCAATGGACAGTCATGCCCAGTCGCTGGTTGTGGGACAATGGCGCTTCAAGCGTCAAGGTGCCTGCAGCCCTCCTGCAGATTTAGCTTTAGTTTTTAACCTCCTAGCGATTCTTATCTATTGCTCAGCCAATCATAAAGCTTCAAACCACCTCCAACGATTTCTATCTATTTTCCAGCTAATCATAAAGCTTCCAGACCCCCCTCCTCAAATTCTTATCTATTCCTCAGCCAATCAAAAAGCTTCCAGACCCCCTAGCGATTCTTATCTTTTCCTCAGTCAATCATGAAGTTTCTAACCACCTCCTAGCGATTCTTATCTATTCCTCAGTCAATCATGAAGTTTCTAACCTAGCGATTCTTATCTACTCCTCAGCCAATCATAAAGCTTCCAACCACCTCCTAGCGATTCTTATCTATTCCTCAGTCAATCATGAAGTTTTTAACCACCTCCTAGCGATTCTTATCTATTCCTCAGTCAATCATGAAGTTTCTAACCTAGCGATTGTTATCTACTCCTCAGCCAATCATGAAGCTTCTAACCTCCTAGCGACTCTTATCTTTTTCTCAGCCAATAATTAGGCTTCCAGAGTCCCCTACCGATTGTTATTTATCCTTAAGCCAATCACGAAGCTTCCAAACTCCCTAGCGATTCTTATCTATCCCTTAGGCAATCATAATTCTTCTGAAGCTCCTAAAGAGACTTTCTGTGCCTTTTAAACAGCAATAAAACACCCAAGCCCTCACCAAATCGCCGCAGATAGGCAAGCTAAGCTGCTCGCATATATCGGCGGCAGTTAATCCGGCATGATTTCTTGCTCCCACGCTGCCAGACAAGGACGTCCTCAAACAGAGTTTCAAACAATCTGGCCTGTTATAATTGACGCAATAGTGCAGCAGAGTCTCGCCAGAAGACACTGTGCACCGTTTCAATGCGCTAGCCGGTGAATTCTGCAGCATGAAATCTACAATAGCCAGCGAGACGCACTCGTCGCCTTCCCTTAGCAACACGTGCATAGCCGTCTCGCCGTCGCTAAACTGGGCTAATAGATCGCAGCCTTCGGCGAATGCCTGCAACAATAGCGGCATGTTCTGATGTCGAACCGCTTTTAATAGGTCGCTTTTCAACGATTGAAGACCTTCAACAGAGTTGGGATCGTCGGCGGCGGCTGCTGCCGCTGTTGTCGTTGTTCCGACGGTGCGAAATACGTAGCACCGGTCGACGTACTTGGCTCGTATGAAAATCTTGCGTGTGTCCATCAGCTGTTGCCTGTTTTTTAAAAAAGTTCGTTTATTACGTAATATGTGTCTTTGTTATAAATAATCATTTCCGAGCTACAAAGACTCATACCGTAACTTCCGGTAAGCCCCTAAGATGCATTGGGACTACAAAGACTCATATTGACACCTATTGAAATATACATTATGGCGTCTCAAAGACCAAAACATTGCGGAAAAATTTTGACGTCACAAAGATAGATATTTGTGATTGTGAAACAAAGACTCATATTGACGGCACTAAGACCAAAATTTATTCAAAACAAAGACTCGTGTTGGCAGAAGATATTTCTATTTTGGCGTCATAAAGAACTAAAATGTGTTTGAAAACAAAGACTCAAAAAGGCTCAAAAAGCACATGTTGACGTCAAAAAGCTATTCACGAAACAAAGACATATCATGGTATTTTGACGAAAACGTACATATCCATACTTAAAAAAGAGTGATTAAATTTTTCAATGAAGTAATCACTCACAAATCAATCGAATTATTAACTGCAGCACGCGGTTTAACATTCTCCGGCATGACAGCTTCGAACACTTCGTTGAACATTTTGTTGCCAACGAATCGGCTAACCAGCAGTTGGGCTGTGGTCAGATCGTCCATCACTAGGGACTGAGTCCGGCTGATGTGGACGCCCAGGTCGCGGTGAATGCCGCAGCATTCCAGACAGATTAGCACGCCCAGATTGGTGCTCATCCACTCCGGATCTGGGGCGGGGGAGGTGAGAGTGAGGCTAAGATTAAAACGATAAATATCATTAACAAGAGATCAACGCGAGTTAATAAAAAACGTTGAAATCCGCAAGGAAATCCACCAGAGAATCACTAGGGAAATCCCACTGGAGAATTCCTAGGGCAATCCCACTGAGAATCCCTAGGGCAATCCCACTGAGAATCCCTAGGGCAATCCCACTGGAGAATTCCTAGGGAATTCCACTAGAGAATCCCTAGGGAAACAACCTTGAAAACACCTAGGGAAATCCCCTTGAGAACCCATAGGTAAATCCCATTAAGAACCGTTTAGGGAAATCCCATTAAAAACCGTTTAGGAAAATCCACCAGAGAATCCTTAGGGAAATCCCCTTGAGAACTCCTTAGGAAAATCCACCAGAGAATCCTTAAGGAAATACCCTTGAGAACCCCTAGGGAAATCCTACTGAAAAGCCCTAGGGAAATCCATTTAAGAATCCCTAGGGAATTTCACCAGAGAATCCTCATGGAAATACACTAGAGAATTAATAGGGAATTTTTTGTGTTTTAGAAATAGTAGACATTCTCAACAAGGCCAATAAAAATATCCCAACACAATAAAAGTACATCACCCTACCCGGAGCGCAACAGTCTGCGCACACATTGTTGCCAGGCAGATTTCGAATCTCTCGAATAATAGCGGCTCTCAAATTCTCCGACGGATTGCTACCAGACGATCCGGGTGCCCCAGCCCCGTCCAAGCCGCCTCCGCTAGACAAGGGCGCCCCCATAGCAGCCTGAAAGACTTTCTCTTTGGCGTTATTCAACACCGACACCCAGTGCTCAGCTTCTGGCCCGGAGTCGCACTGGAAATAATAGGTCCGATTGTTCGATATCAAACGGAAAGCTCGTTTGCTACGATCTTCGGGTGATTGACGAACTTGACAGGTTAGCAACAATAGCGACACGGGCGATTTAGTTTCGTCGGCGTGGTACAGCAGGAATCGATCTTCGTCAACAGCGGCCCGACGTTTCTGCCAGACGCGTTTGACTTTGCCTTCGGAGCGTTTCATTAGGTAGCCAATTTTGCAGGTGCCGTGGGCCCGGTTGCCCTGGCTCTGGTGCAACGAATAGCCGGCCGAGGCTGACGCTGAACTCGACGAACCCGCTGTTCCAGCAGCGGCTGCGGCGCCGGCGGCGGCTGCTGCCGCTCCGCCAGCAGAAGAGGATGCGACTTGGCCAGCAACAGTAGCCGCCGATATTGAAAATGAGCCGCCGGCTATGAGAGCGCTTGCCGTCTTCACAATAGGAGAAGCGTTTGATGGGCGTCAAATTGGACAATTTTGAAGTTTTTTTGTTAACCATAATGTACTTTAGAAGAATGTACAATAGAGATGGGCAATTTGGGGGATTGGCTGGCAAAATGTACGTAGGGGGAATGTACATTCGATACGTGCGATAGATTAGCTTGCATAATGTACATTGTTAGAATGTACATTCGAGATGGGAGATTAGGGGTTTAGCTAGCAGAAAGTACATTTAAATAATGTACATAGAGGATGGGCGATTAGTGGTTTGGCTAGCAGAATTTACATTTAAATAATGTACATTGAGGACGGGCGATTAGGGTTTAATTGAGTTAATGTTCATTGACAATCGGCTAATTGATTTTTCGGAATTTTGGGAATGTAAATAGGAAAGGAAATTATGAGCTGGGTATGAACATCAGAGATAACCACTGTACATTCTGGTAATAGGAGATGTAAATAAGAAAAATAATAACATTATGTTGATTTCCTTAGTACTTTTAAGTTCCTTCATGCATTTAATTTTCGACTTAAAATTCCATTTCATGAATTCTACCCCACTTTAATTCTGTAAGAATTAAGTGAAAAATGTACTTTGAATAAATTAAGAAAAAAACAAGACAACACACAGTGAACTAAGCTACTCGTACTGGTCAGTTAAATTAATTTGAAAGGAATTGACAACAGATAAAGTACACTATACAAGCATAGAAACATGTCTCATCTATCAATTCATAGAAGGGCGTTGTCTTTTATTTAAATTATCTAACTGGCTATAGCCAAATCCCTTCGCCTCTCAGAGGATTAGCTACACGCTCTGTGGGATCTTATAGAATTGATTTTATTTGGAGAAAAAAATATTAAATTTCTTACCAGCTATTTTTAGCAAATCTAGTAAATCTGATACAGTCTAACAATCGTCTTTAATACTTTAAACCAAATGCAATAATACTAATAAAGCGATTATTTAAATAATGATTCAATTTTATGAGACAACACTGTATACAAAAATGGGGAGAATTTTCAGATTGATCTTACCGCTGACATACGCCTAGGATTGTTGGCCAACTATAGATACGGGTTGGTGAAATTGTAGAATTAACAGGACTTAAATTAGATTTTGAAGTGCATTAGTATTAAATACTATAAATAAATGCGTGACTCATTTTTCTTATCAATAAAACTCATAATCACTGAAAATTTCTGTCAAGGTGCTAGATGAGAAAGTAATGCTGCCATTTAAGTTCATTTGATTTATTAAAACTACCGAAAGTGGTAAGAAAACATGCTTCTTTAAGTTTACCAAGTTTACGTTAAAGTTAATTAATAATTATTAAGCCTAATTCATGCAAGTCCAAGTGTAGAGTGGAAAGCAACTTAATTATGAGTTGTCATGTATTATTTTATGTTTTTTCTTTTAATTCATACTTATCAATTTACTTGAATGGTGCAACTTTACTCTCTTCAATTATGGTGCAAACTTTTTATAAAATCAATTTTAAGAATCAGTTCATTTCAGTTGGCAAAATCGTTTAATTACAAATTAATTATCAATAAAATTTTTAACTACTTACTCAATTTATGATAGTTATTTTTCCATAACTATAAAAGTACATAATAATTTCAATGACAATTAGGTAAAAATGTGCAAAAGTATTTTTACTCATTTACTAGTAAAATTGTTTAAATAAACTTTGCAAATAAACTCACTTCTTTTTCAGCCATTGCAGTCCTCAGCTCGTCTCGCAATCTCACTAGGGTTCGCCGCTCTTCATCTTGCTCGGCTCGCAATTCTTCAACAGTGCTAACCATGTCCTGCATGTAGCAGCCCAAGTGTTTGAGAGTTTTCACCGACTCTTCGAAGTACCTGGGCGATGGTAGTGCGATTGGTTTTTATCGACTTTGTTTTCTTTATTTAGTTTTTTTTATTTATATTTCTAAATTTCCAACAGGATAGTAGGACAGTAGGGTAGAATCTTTGAAGAATAGATAGGGTAGACTCTCTCAAGGATAGATGGGGTAGAATCCTTGAAGGATTAATAGGGTAGAATCCTTGAAGGATAGATAGGGTAGACTCTCTCAAGGATAGATGGGGTAGAATCCTTGAAGGATTAATAGGGTAGAATCTTTGAAGAATAGATAGGGTAGAATCCTTGAAGGATAGATAGGGTAGACTCTCTCAAGGATAGATGGGGTAGAATCCTTGAAGGATTAATAGGGTAGAATCCTTGAAGGATAGATAGGGTAGACTCTCTCAGGGATAGATGGGGTAGAATCCTTGAAGGATTAATAGGGTAGAATCCTTGAAGGATAGATAGGGTAGACTCTCTCAAGGATAGATGGGGTAGAATCCTTGAAGGATTAATAGGGTAGAATCTTTGAAGAATAAATAGGGTAGAATCCTTGAAGGATAGATAGGGTAGACTCCCTGAAGGATAGGTAGGATAGATTCCCTGAAGGGTAGACAAGGGTAGATCCCTCAAGGATAGATAGGGTAGATTCCCTCAAGGATAGATAGGGTAGATTCATTTAAGGATAGATAGGGTAGATTCCCTCGAGGATAGATAAGGGTAGATTCATTTAAGGATAGATAGGGTAGATCCCCGGAATAATAAAAGAGGCTGAATTCGATGAACGATGAAAAGGAAGTGTTTACGCTCGTATTGAAGAAATCCGTGAAGGATGGGAGGAAGGTCCCTATCCCGAAGTGAAGGGATGACAAACAACAATGCAAATTAAATACAATCAGTGATTGACACAATAAAATCGGCCGAAATATTCTCAAATGCTCACATCATCTGAGCCGTATAGTAGTCAATAAAGTATTGCATTAGGCCAGAACGTTTCTTTGTTCGGACATCGTTCGCCTTGATGAAGAACTAAAATAACGGATTAAAAGGTAAGGATTGATAAGTTTTAATAGCTAAACTTTAAATGACGCATCAAGCTTGTACTTATAAAAAATGATTTCAGACTGCAAAAAAAGATATAGGTTGTCTTCAAATAGTCTATGGCAGTCCAATCAAAGTCAGGTCGATCAGAAAGAAGCTCAAGAATCATATTTGGCTTCTAAGCGCACAGACGGACAGACACGCCAGCAATCAATATCAGTAATAAAAGTAGCCATTATATTAGTGGAAAAATGACAAAGCTACCGACTCCGTCAGCTTATCTTGATCCGCTCTACGGATTAGAAACCTGCTTTTATTACGCAATACCAAGGTACTTTACTATAGATCATCCGAACACTCGTTGGCTATTATCGATGATTAGAACGCACGATGTTGATAGGATTCGACGCAAGATGGAGCTGCAACCGGAGGCCTTCAAGACTGGCTATTATCAACTATTGGATTATCCGCCAATGTATGATAGTTCGGATCCTACGGCGCCGAGTTTGTTTCATAAACAGGCTGTTATCTACGTGACTGCGCTGGGTATGGCGCTGTATTTAAAGAGTGTAAGTCATTTAATTGCATTGTGATTGATGTTTTGGTTGGTTTGGGATTATAAAGGTTGAATAGACAAGAAATGGGGTTAGACGGTGGAAGTTTAGTGAAATAAATTGATAGTGGGATAATGAGCTTGTGTTTAAGACTTTCACACCAGTGGGTGCGACGATGGTTGATAAGATTGAATGATTGATTTTAGGATAGATTATGACGGGATTAAAAAAGGCATGCTATA
Source organism: Macrostomum cliftonense (assembly GCA_950096795.1). Classification (NCBI taxonomy): domain Eukaryota; kingdom Metazoa; phylum Platyhelminthes; family Macrostomidae; genus Macrostomum; species Macrostomum cliftonense. Next base: position 1,088,416 of record CATNEM010000198.1, read on the forward strand.
CAAATATATTGGGATTCTTAAGTAAACAGTGGGTTTTACTCTTAACTGACTCTAGATAGTGGGATTAATATTGGGACTACTGATTTTGTGGGAGTTAATTTATTTGTTTGGATTGAGATTGCTAGTACGAAGACGATGGGATAATAAAGCTGTTAATGGGATTATATGATTATGTAGTTGGAAGCGATGGCTGCGTTAGACACAAAACGAACCTATAACAGTGATGTACTTTATTGCAGGATTAAAATTGCTGACATAGACTAACACAATAGTTAGGATTATGATGATCGAGGAATCGAGGGGTCTCTTGAGAAAATCAAAGCATCCAACGTCTTCCAATGCAACAACACAGGTGGAGATTGTCAAAATGGTGCTAGCCTATCGCGATCCAATCGGTGAAGCGCTGTACACGCTAAAGGAACCGCAGTACGCTACGCATATTCAAGACACTACCACTGGAGACTTTCACGCCTATCCGCTGTCTGTGATCATGCTGCGCAGCGGATGCTACGAGTATGTGCCCGACCTATTAGCCAACAAGTGGAATCCGCTAGAAGAAATCTGCATGCCGGCGAGACGGAGATACGAGCGTCGGGCCTATTACTTTCTTGACTGGCTAGAATACTGCCTGTGGCTGATGCACGAACGACCTCTGCTGCCATTGGCCCGTCTAGTACACAATATGACAGCCGATCCCACGCTGTACAAGTTCCAACGCCTGCCAATGTCGGCTATTAATCCAAAGGGCGATGATGAGCGCGTACTAACTGGACTAATCGACGTGGATAATCTGCCGCAGGGTGTGAAAATGATTGGCACTAAGTCGCTTCTAGAGATCACTGAAGACTACGCAAGCTATCAGCAGACTAAAGAGCGCTACGAAGAGATTCGCAACTGCATCAGGCAGATGATTGCGGACGGATATAACCCGCAGATCGTGATGGCTCAAGCGCAGGACTACGATGGCTACGAAGATCCAGACGATAACAACGCCAACGCTAACAACAATGCCGCGGCTGCTAAAAAAAGTAAGAACGCTTCAAAATCTCAAGGACCGTACGCATCCGAGGCGACTAGAGTGCTATCGCACGCGCTGAAGACGGGAGCTAAGCCCGCTAACAAGACTCCATTGCATCCGCTTCTTGACGCTGTGGACGTGTACATCAAACGAGGCCTATTTATTGTCGATCCGCCGCCAAATAAAAAGAAAGGCAAAGGCAGCAAGCTGCCTCCTGACGCAGCCAAGGCTCAAAAGCAACTGACAGAGATGCAGAAGCGCGACGCAAGGAACGCCGTTGTACTGCTTCTAAACCTGCTGCAGCAACATTTCGACAAAATCGACAAACTCAACAAAGAGCAGAAAGAGAACAAGCAGAAGCACAAGCACATCGATCCAACTAGACAAGCCAATAACAAGCGTTTAATCCTAGCCAAAAATGTCAAGCGACTCGTCGGCGTGCTATTCCACATCCTGCTGCACAGCAGACAGTTGCTAAAGTTTGTCGAGGCCCAATTCCCGCCGTACACTTTCGAAACTGGCGAAATCGATTTTCAATTGAATCCAAATCTGCAGAACACCTACAGCGACGTTCAGATGGGCGTTGTAATCGAACTCAACCAGAGTCAGAAAGCGCCAAGCTACATGACAATCAGCGAGATGGAGAAACTCGCCGAAGTGAAGACCATATTTTTAAATCTGCGCCTAGGCAAGCCGCCAAATGTTGGCCCGCTGGCGCTGTTGAAGCACAACAAAAACAGCGACGCGCGTGGCAAGGCTAAAAACGCCAGCAATGTTAATGCTTCGTCCAATGCCAATCTACAGCAGCAGCAGCAAATAAGCCAGCTAGTACCGGTGAGTCCTTATCTGTTGTGCAACGAAGACGGCAGTCCTCAGTTGGTCGAGCCTGCTAAACACGGTCACATCAGCTTCGTCAAAGTTAAAAAGCTGCGCAAGCCTCCAATTAAAGATGCCAACGCGGACAAGGCACCCCAGCAACAAACTGAAGATGACGCCATCGAAGAGGAAGTCGAACAGGTTCCCGACACAGAAGACAAAATTGAATTAGACGAGGAAGAGGCGCAAGAAGCAGAACAAGAAATCGAACAGGAAGCAGACGTCAACTACGATGTAGCTGAGAGGCTGGCTATCCAGATCGCACAGCTAAGACAACGCAGCATACGAGAAGGCAACGCAGCCGACGCTGCTCTAGCCGACATCTACAGTCGCATACTTGACGATCTGAAAGCTCGCGCAGCACTAGCCGATGCGACAACAAAGGCGGCGCCACCGGCAGCCGTTCCCATGACAACAACAACAGATACTCAATTTGAGACGGTGGAAGAAACCGAGCAATACGACGTGCCAGAGTCATCCAACCAACAACAACAACAACCGCAGGAGGAGCAGCAGCCGCAGATTCGGGACGCTGCAACGCGAGTCACAACAAGATCAATAAGCCGACGTGCAGCAAATCGAGCAAGCAGGCGTGCTGTTGGCAAACGCCGACTATCGAAAGCGCAGCACATGGGACACTGCAGTGTCAGACGGCCGAAATGCTACCAAATGGTTCGAGTGTTCGACACGCCGCAGGAGGGCGCCGAGTTTATTTGAAGCTGAAAAAGAAAACAACAACAAAGACACACAGACACAAACAAGCGAGCGCACAGACAGCCAAACAAAGAGTCGGACTCATTGGATAGACAAAACTGTGAGACGCCTCTTAAACGCTATATTGCATTGTACCGCCACTCAGTACCTCCCCCAACTTTTTCTGTAAAGCAGCGCATCCCCTTATTATTAATCTAATTATTATTAATGCTATATTATTTAGCAGCAGAAAGGTTGCGCCACGCAATTTTTCTAAGCAATTGAAGCAGCTCATTAAAAAGTCGCGACCGAAAGTCTCTTAATACAATATTATCTTAACAATAACGGAATTCCGTCTAACTAACACCCTTTGTCCTTTGCCATACAAAAAATTTTTTGTGGATTTTTTTTACTTCTCCTTTCATTCATTCTAAATAACTTTATTCTTAGCAACGCAAACTTCAAAGCAACGTACAAGCTACTCTGTGTCTTTAACTGAGTAAACTATATTGCTATTATTGCCTATATTATTCCGGTTGCATTCTAATTCCTATCATTATCATTATTGCGCAAAAATAAACTAGAGAAGCATTCTTGTCGGTCAACACATTGCGTCCAACACAAGCAGAGAAAAATACTTCAGAGTATTATTATTATTAAATAGAGTAGCATTAAGTAGTTAACTTTCTTTTTCAACAACAGGTTCAACTTAAGAAACAGTAATCATAGAACGTTTTGCTAAGTTATTAAACAAATATTAAGTTTAAAAAACGCACAAACCTCGCACAGTTGCAGTTGCAGGGACCGCCGTTCTCGCTCCAGTTCCTCTTGAATCTGCGAGCAGAAATAAGTTAGGAATCATTTGTTTACATTAGCTATCAGCTTGGATGTTTATCAAATAGATATTGTAGACAAGTCTTAAGCATTTTATATAAATAAAGATGAGTTTTCTAAACTTTTTGGTCTTTGTTATTTATTTAAACAAACTTACCTCGGTCATAGAAACGTCAGTTTTTGTATGTCCAGCCTCCTTGGCGGCCTGTATTTTCTCTTTGCGAATCTTGTCAAACTTGGATTCGTACTCTTTCAACGCTTTGTCGAAGCCTTTCTTCATATCGGATTTCATTTCAACTTTGATAAAAGTTTCCAACGGGCTTAGCACTATGTTGGACAGGTTTTGCATCTGAGGAAAGAGACAGACGTTCCAATATAAAGTTCTATGATTTATTTCTGATTTCTACATTTTATCTATTTACTCGTATTTTTAGGAGTTGTACCCAACGTGGCTAGGGTATCGGAAGGTCGTGGGTTCGAGTCCCGGCCTTAGGAGACAATTTGTGCCCTTGAGCAAGGCACTTAATCCCGCATTGCTTCAATTCAGTCCACCCAGCTGAGATCGGGTACCAGTTTGAGCTGGGTAAATTTAGGGTAGGTGTTGCGGCCCCTCCAGCCCGTCAGGACTGAGCAGCTGTACACAGCCGTTGGATGTACAACAGAATTCAAAGTAGAGAGGAAAACAACTAACCAAATTAGCGAAATACGAATTGGTCTCCTTCGTAACAACAGAGAATTTTGATAGCGCGCTGCCAACTGAATCGGCTCCCTCGTCGATAGCATAGTTGCCCAATTCGGCTAAGAGATTCGATAGGTCGCTTTCGCTTTGGATGTGAGCTAAGATTGAGTGCGAGAATTAGTGGCTTTTTTGCACTTTATTATTGTTAAAACCAGTTAACTTTGAGTAAAATAAACCTGCCACTTACATTTACCAGATCCATAAACTGACTTCACAGATTTGCGAACTTTGTTTAGCGCTGCTTTGTCCAAGTCCAAGTCCTAAAATGAAAAAAAAATTTAGACTTAGTAAGACACAGAAGCTTAGTAGGATTATATAGCCTTATAACTAGCTTAAAAATTTTAGCATACAATTTCAAATCAAGCTTGAATAGTTAAATATAAAGCTAGTAAATTTATTTCCTAAGTATGCATGCACTTTGAGCTGTAATTAGAAAACCTTGTTTCTCAATTTTTAAGAATATCTTTACAGACTTAATATTTTTAACAAAAATATTACAAGTTAATATCTATAAATGAATTTTCAATTTATGCATACTAAATTATAATATTTTATTTCACTAACATGTTTATATTATTAATAATTATATTTATATAAAAACTGCTAGTTTTCAAATAAACTCACATTCCTCATATACTAATGTTAAAATGCAGGTTTGCCATGTTATAAGTTAAAATATAAAGAAAAATAAAGATTTCAAAGATAAGCACAATAATAATGTAGAGCCAGAGAGAAATAAGATTAAAAGAAAAAAACGAAATAATAGCCAGCTTTTAAAATAATTTAAAATCTTCTTATAATATTTGTTTTTTGCTAGCAATACTTTGCCAAGAATAGCGATAAAACTTTATTGCCTAAAGTAATTTAGCCAAAGGGCCTTTTGTATAATATTAAGCAAATTAGATAAAAAAGTATGCAATTTATAGCCATAGCCTAGGGCTCAAGAATTTGGCAATATATCATCATAGCCAATGATAGAATCTTTGCATGAAATGTGGAACATTCTGGAACATGCACAAGATAAAAAACTTGCGCACTTGAGCATAGAAACCTGATTTACCTATGCAGATAAATTGGCAAGCAAGTTTTTTGTACAAGTGTAATTATCATACATGCGCAACCTCCTGAATCTTACCTGGCCAGTGCGACGTTGTTTAATGTAAGTGCGACATTGTTTGTGACAAAAAGTGTGACGTTGTTCAGTGTAAGTGCGACATAGCTCATCAGTGGAAAAATTTGCAACTTAGTTGGGCAAAAATTTGGAAGGAACAAAAAAAAAGGTCCCGCGAACCATTTTTGTCTAAATCTTCCCAATTCTTCTCCATTTTGCGACTTACCCCCTCGTTTTTCACCAATTTTGCGACATACATCGGTGATTTTGCAACATACATCGGCGATTTTGCGACGTCCCTTGCTTGGCAGGCCTGTCACCCGGCCGATTTGGCCGGGTATTGCACATGTATGGTAATTATGCATGTGTGTGCATACCTATGGCCAATTTGCAGGTATTAGAAAAAAATGTAGAATGCTAAAAAACCTAGCAAGTAGGCCATAGTTAGAAAGGTGGCCCTTTAGAGGGAAAATTCCCCTAGATACTAAGGGTCTTGGCACATAAGTGCAATTGCGCAGCACATACAAAGTGTCTTGGCACATATTGGCACACAAGCGCAACATATACAAAGGGTCTTGGTATACATTGGCATACAAGCGCAGTACACATAAGGGGTCTTAGTAGCTATACATAGGGGTTAATTTAGGGTATATTTCTATAAAAAGCATAGCAAGTAGGAAGATATAGGCAAGAAGTGGCTTGCAGGATATTTTTGGTCCTTCAAACTCTTGCCCCAAGTAAATGCACAAATGGTGCACAGATGTTGTGTAGATGGCACACAGATTGTCTCCCTATAATTTATTGTGGCATATACTGTGCTACCTTCCTAAATATGGCAAGTAGGAAGATTTGGAAAGTGGTTTGTGGGACCTTTTTGGTTCTTCAAACTTTTGCCCCAAGTAATTTGCTAATTTTTTTCTACTGAGTTGCCCTAGCCAACTGAATATTTGACATTTTAAAAAAATACTTACACAAAAATATTCATGCAACTTTGAATTCTAAGACTGCCATATAGGAATTCAATACTATATTATAGCTAATTATTTCATTGTAAACTCTAACAAAAGCTTTGCTGATGGTAATAGAAAAAAGTTTTGAAATGCTAAAAAAGTGGCATTCTTTCATAATAAAGGTCCTTTAGGGGATCCCAGTTTCATTTTAATGGCTCTTAGGCCTTAGTTTTCTAGATTGTCATTATCAAATATGAATGCATAAATAAAATATAGTTCATAAATTAAAAAAAGTTTTTAAGGGTCTAAAAGTTATAAATTATGAAAAAGAAGCTTACATAAGATATTGAATCCACAGTCTTCTTAAATTGCAGAATTTTTTGAATAAATCTACTATTTGTTGCATCCTGCAAGTCTTCATATGCATAAGTGACAAAATCTGTGACACCGATGCGAACAACTTGCTCAGGCATTTCACAACTCAATATTCTGATGCTATTGTTTAAAAGCTCATGACTAAACTCGATTTTTAATTTTCCACAAAATCAAACTGTCCTAGTCCCAAACCTTGACCTATATGGCTATATCAAAGCAAAAAAGTAAGATGGCAAATTTTGAGTAATAGAAAAATCTTTAAATTTATATGCCGCTGCTAACTAAATTATTCCAATCGTATAGTTCTGTGCGTGCCTAGACGCTAAGCAAAAAATATAACTTGTGTTCACTCACACAATCGCGCCTTATTTGCTTCAATTTATTAGAAAATATTAGAATTTAAAATTGTACACAGCTTTAAACAAATGTTCGATAAAATTAACTTTTAAAACCCAAATATTTATTTTTATTAATTTTTAAAAAACACAAGAAATTTAAAAGTTTTCTAGTTAGAAGTAGTTAAGTTTAATTGGAAATTTTAATCGATTGAGGTCAAAAGCCACAAAAATGTTGCTAGTGCAGCCGTGTTGAGCTGAAAAAATTCCCTTCCCAAGTTCATCGATTTAAGTGCGAGCTGCATATATTCGCGAACCTGCAGTATACTGCTGACGCCCGGTCGAGGCAAAACAAAAAGATATAAGACAAAAATGCTTGAAATGAAATGCAATCTAAATTGTCTTATAGCTCTATTCTATTGATGTTGAATGTTCACCCGCAGTGGTGCTTGTTGAGATCTCCAGCGATATTGATGCTCAATGCTTATAAAGTATTCACGCGCTCTTGTTTGACATGCTACCAGATGTCAGTTTTGTAACAATTTGGATTTTACGGGATGGCTAAATTCCTGAGACACTAAGAAAAGACCAGCTGGGGGTTTCAGTCGATAATCTTGAAATACGAACCCAGGGCATGCCACCAGCCACTTCTACGTAAAAACACGCCTAATAAATGCCTTCCAACTAAAACTAAACTCTTGCGTGGACGATGGCGCGTCGGCTGATTTAGGGCGACAATAAGCGAAATAGCCTGATTGAAGAGACCCTCCGAAAGGGCGTAAAGATTAGTTAACAAGCTCTAACAAAAAATACTTTTACAGGGGTGCCTATCGACAGGGATTTTGGAGCATGCAGTGATGCGTGTTGTGTACTGCCCGTACATAGTTACCTATAAAGCCAGTACAGCGTCGCAATAGCTTGGCAAGTATACATGTAAATTCGAACGGATTTAAATCTCAGCTATGATACCTTGAGGCGGCGCACTATAGCGATTTAAGCTACTGTATAGCGGTTGCATAGCCTACAAAAATGGAGTTTAAAACGAAAGAAAAAAAGACTGCTTGATTTTTACAAAGTTGGACTAAACCCACGACGCTGCGAGATTTATTCACATTCTGAATTAGGCAGCAATGTGAAAAACACACCTAAAATAATGGCTAGCCGTAATCAGAATATCCGAGTTGTCAGAGCCTTTGACGCTGCTAGCTTTTCAGGGTGTCACTTCAGGTTGCTGTCGCTCTCATGCTTCATGTAAAGGGCTCTCGAGCAGGCCCAAAACAGTACTCGAACAGACGTGGAACTTTTCTACTAAAGAGAAGGGAAGCTCGACTGGACATACGCCAGAAGGAACGTCGGCTGGATCCGTGAATGCCGTCGGGAGAGACTAATAGACCAGTATCGGCGAAGAAGGAGGTACATTCCTGAAGTCACCCAAAGGGGGATTTTGGAAAACCAATTTTCAGTTTTTTTGGGCCACAGCGGGTTCGTCTTGTAAGCCTAGCTGAAACTCACGTGACGTGACTATTATAGATCACACGCAGTGTTTAATCTTGACCCGCAGCTGCTCTCCGATTGTCTGTTAAGGGTTACATGAGCTTAGAGTCAACCAATGATCGCTGGCGACCCAAGTGAGTGACCCTCCCCGGCTCCGAGGGGAGGGGCTCGATTTACACAGTTAAAAGGGAACAGACAGAAATTTTTGGGTGGCAAAACCAGAGATCCTTCAACTATAAAATCACTACAGTTGCAGCAAGTGAAGAATTATATTTGTGGTTTTATTAAAAACAATCGATGCAAGAAAAATTTCTACAGAAATAAAGTTGTGAAAAAAAACTGTGCAAGCACTATGCTTACTCAGTGGTTGGTGAAAGAATGCATGTACGAGCTATAAGGATAAACGCCAATTGGCAAATTCATAATATGCTACAGGTATTGACAGTGATAGATGTGGAGATCCGGATAGTAAACTGAAAACCCAAGCTATAGAGGAGAACTGACAACCGAGAAATGACGGAAGATTGACCGCTTCAAAATTGAACGGATTGGATTGCTAGGGTCTTAGTTAAACCCGATGGAGCAGAAATACTGTAAGTAGCCCCTCGCACAATCAATTAGATGCTGAGCTGATGCTGAATCGGTCGATAATCCTTTTCGTCGAGGCTTGTAGCCGAAGTTGATTTCGCCGCTGGATCTAGATGGAAATGTTGTTGCTTCGGGATCTAGCCTTTGATTATATTTTTATATTGCTGCTATTTCTGGCTCTAAAAGATGCTTATGTCGCCGAGGACAAATTGCCTTAAAAGCCCGGAAGTCGAAGTTCAAGTAGAAAACTGGAGCCCTTTCGAGGTACTGTCAACGAGACTAGCACCGCCTCTGATCAGAGAACGGGCCGCAGCTGCCCTATTTATAGGTTTCCGAACCTAAAATTTCTTACATTTTGCGCCGAGTTTTCTAATTTGTTAGCGCCGTTTTTTTATACTTGGCATCTGTTAAGAAGCCGATATTTACTGACAGATTGTAGATTTTTCAGGTACAAAGTTTTGGGTGCTGAGCTAAGAGTATATTTATACTTGTACATTTCACAAAAAACCACACGATCGATAAATTTGTAAATTGACAATTATGGGGAGGGTGGGGCAAAAACTGCTAATTAAATTATAAAATATTTTTATTTAACACCCTACTATTAGCGGCAGTATAAGCAATTTTAATGATAACGATTTTGTTAGATACGAATTGAAAATTCTAAAAGACGTTAGTTTGTCACTACACAACAGCATCTATTGCTCTGATTGGTTGAGCTTGTTGCTACCCATGGCCCCACCCCACTGTGGGAACCACTTGGGGAATGGTGATAATAAACTAGGCGCCAGATTGTCGCAAAAAATATGATTTATGAGCAAAATTACTGATGCATTTTTAGAAAGCTAAGTATAAGAAGGTGAAGATGTCGCAAAAATAGTTTTAGAGAAAATCCTAAAGTACTGTTTAAGTTCAGAGAAAGAGAGCTTTCAAACTCGGCAAAAAGAAAGCAAAAAATTTCCGGTCAATAAATTATGCTCGTCTCAAATGTATGAAAGCTAGTGAACAAAAACCTCACCTCAGCGAAAGAAAAAAGTTTGTCCTTATCAAGAGCTTAAATTAGAAAAAAAGACAACTGAGTTTGCGAAAAACTTTTCATTTAGTTAGTAAATAATTTCATTTCCAGAATTTCCAGAAAAAGCAAAAAAACTTTATGCCACTCTCCCACGTTAGTTTAGATCAAATAAATAGCAAAAAAACTTGGTGAAGGAAATATTATTCGATACAAAAAATGTGGGGGAGAGAAACAAAGTGAAGAGTTATTATCTCATATATTCTGTTAATCCTATACATACTGTAGTTTTATACTTGCATAACAAACTAATTTGATAACGTCAAAGGAAGATCCAGTTACATATAGTATAAAGCCAAGGACTTCTAAAGTAGAAGGACGCTACACTCCAAATATTTGAAGGCCGATTTTACACTGGCGAGAGAAATTTTCTAATTTTTGTCTATGGCTAAAACTTATTATTTCAGTGTATTTTCAGTCTTCAATTTTTTTGAGTGTTGCGTCTTTCTATCAAAAGTAACTTCTAGCGGTCCTTGTTTAAAGCATAAAGGCGGTTTTATACAAATGGCCGGCGAAATATATAGAATGAAACTACATCTATCTACACGACAAAGGAACTCTTGTTGCCAAAAAAAGAAAATTTAAGTAAATTAGGCAGTATAACATAAATGAAGTAATTTCATATGGCTGGCAGGTTAAAGAATTAAAAAAGTAACTTTATTTAACGAAATAAAAAAGTATATTTGAATTTACGTAGTACTCTTTGTTAGCACTTTGTTTTTCATAGCTACTTAGGTCCATGCTTCCAAAAAGATAGGTTTTAAGACAATAAACAGGATTGAGCAGTAGAGTTTTCTTCTTCACGAGCAATATTCAAACATTCCAGGCGTTCCTCAACGAAAGAAATTTTTTTCAAGTCCTGCAGCTCTATCGGAATGCGTTTCTCTTTTTTAAATTTTATCATTTCTTCTAGACAGAACTGGGCATGCTCAGGGCACTTACAGTAGTTCGCCAATCATCAAATCTGATCAATCGAGTGTGATCGGAGAGAAGTTCAGCCTGGAGGCTCCAGCTTATGCTGCGGAAATTCACGTACACGTGCTTGGAAGGAGGTTGCGACAGTCTATATGTGAAGAGAGTCTGTGTGAAATCGGGTAAGAATGTTAGAGTCAGTGGAGCCTGACAAGGAAAGCAAAACCTCCAAGCCCAGTCTGCGGTTGTTAGAAATTTCATCTGAGCAGCAGCACCACAACTGGTTTCAACAAAGTCCTCTCGCTGTAGACAATTTTTTACACGATGTGCGTTCAATTGTAACAAAATATTATTTGCTTCCGTTAAATCATTAAACTTTAGATGGAAAAAAGCTTTCAGACATAGGGCAGCACATTTGCACCAGCTAAGCTGAAGCAAAGAATCGATTTTCTGATCCAAACCACATGCACACGCATCGCGATACGAGCTCGTAGCTTGATACTGACTGTAGCTCATGTAGGCACTGGTAAATTATATTGTATGCGTCCGCAAAATGTTGAAAACTCTCTACTTCAATGGTATCTTTTTTCGATGCTGTCAGCGGTAGCAGAGTGAATGGATGAAAGTAGAAATTCGCTGAGTTAGGGCGTTTCAAGACCTTCCGAATCTGTACAATTACACTCTTGATGTCGCTTCTCAGTTCACTTAGCCGCTCGCGAACTCTTGCTTTCGTATTGTCAAAGTCGCCACCGATTCCAGCGTTCTTAAAGTAGAGTGGAGCGTCAGGCATGAAGAAGTGCGGCATGCACTCATCGGGTGAACTGCTCAAGTTTAGGTGGCTAAGCATGACTTCAAGTGATTCGTTAAGCAGAGCAATCAGATTTCGAGGTTGCCAAATCGATTGATTTTCCATACCATGTCTTTCTAGCATGAAGAAAAGCAACGTCTTTGCATGATAAGTTTTGAGTCCAGGCGTATCAATTGTGATAGACAAGTACCTTTTCAAGAAAAACTTTATTACCGTAAACAGCTGTCCTTGAACAGTGTTTAGCTTTCGCATGATTTCCCTCTCCTGGAAACTGAAGCTAACTCGGTGTTCATTGGTCGCTTTGGGTCTGGTCGCCCTAACCAGATGAACAGGAGAAACATTGCTAAGTAGCTTCTGAATTCAGCCCTGACAGAAACTGCTACAGCAACGTATTGCAAAACAAGTGTCCTGCGCAGGTCGAACACCGCACGCTTTGGTTGCAAAAGCAGGTTGGCTGCCTGAAATTGCCACATTATTTATTTTTCTACTATGTTTCCACTTTTCTGTGTCCTAATACATATTTTCTCGGGCATTAATCCATCGATTACCTGTTATGTCTTTATTAAGACAAGCTGCACCTATTCTATTAATTTTTAGCTCGCATTTTTTATAAAAACCCTTATAACTAAGCTACTATTGGCTGCCCAAAGTAATAGCCTTGTGATCCTGCTACGCGTCGAGAACGCGGGATCCGTTGCTTGAAAAATTTATGACCAATTGTACAGGGCACAGCCATATCGACTCTGAGCTACAGTCTTTTTTATCACTACCATGCCCCTTGAGAGTACTATCTTAGCTTAAGTAGATGATATTAGGTATATATAGTACATTAGATATTAGGTGCAATAACTTACCAGACCCTACTGGTACCTGTGCGTGTCCCTCTATAACACGCAGCATTCTGGCTTCCAAGCACTTTTCAATCGATTGATCCCAACCGCCTTCCAAGTGCATCAGCTTTCCAGACACCAGAATTGTCCAGTCGATATCAGAATCACCGGCTGTCCTTCCATTTACTTCCGCTAGGCTGTTTGCCCAGCCCTCTGCGTAGCTGCCTGTCATTTTCCGTCCATCTTGCGCAAGGACTCGAGCAACTCCCTCGAGCCAGTCGGCCATTTTCTGCTGACACTGAGCCCTTTCTTGAGTAAATCCAGACGTATTGAGCAGTTCATGCAATCTCATGCTAAGAATCCCGTCCTCTTCTGTCTTATTATGAGGTCTGAAAAGAAAGCATTTGATATATTCTCTAGGAGTAGCTATTTTTACATTTCGATCCTGTCTTGTTAAATGGTGTGTAATGAGACTTGTCATTACGAGCGCATTCCATATGCTTAGCAAAGCTTCAGAATTTATTAATTAAAAAAACATATGGCTGAAACCAAATTCCTAGGATCTTTTTAGGAAACACAACATTGGCGGAAACGCCAACTCATAGAAAAATTTTTTGGTGACAAACTTTCACTTAGCTAGCCTAAGTCAGAAACCATCCTCAAGTGAAAACCATGGGTGTACTACCAAGTTTGCCCGGAGACAGTTGCCAGGTGGCATTTACCCAGCATGCTTGCCAAGAGACAAACGCACTGTTATTTATTTTAGCAGTGGTTTATTTAGAACGAAACTACCTATTGCTTCACGAGTGCTTAGAATACAGGGATTTAGCCTCAAAATATCTTCACTATTACGTACAGACTTCTAAATTATTTTAGTAAGTAAAGAGTGGCAGTCTCTAAGGGTAACAACTGTTGAAAGTAATTCTTTTCATTCGAATTATTGCTGGATTGAAATCTTTCGATAGATTTTGCAATGAGGAATATTTTGTTTAGGACTCTATCGATTTGGATTCTGCAAATAGAGATTTCACTCGATTAATCTCCCCCAAAGTTCGCCTCGTATGATACAATAGAGAGTTTAGTTCCAGTCTCTGACAAAACTATGATACTTGCAATGAAACTCCCTGTTTAAATAATTGTCTCGATGGGAAAAATCAAAGCTAAATACTTCGGGCAAATGTCGCCGGGCTAATGGGTGTCGTCCGAAACCCATTCCAGGCCATTTGCATTTTAAGCCACTGGCTTAGAATGGAAAATAGGACATAGTGCAATGAAAATCCTTAAAATCCCCAATAATCATTATGTACATAATTTTAAGAAACAGCACTTTACCTTACTAAGGATGGCTCCAATAGTCGAAGCACCTGCGAGTGATTAAGCAGTCTTGCTACCTGAACGCACGTTCGACCTCGATTGTCCAGATGATTAGCATCTGCTCCTTGGTCTAATAGAATTTTGGCAGCTCGAACGTGACCTGATTCACACGCACGCAATAAAGCACGCATTCACACGCGACCCAGATTATCTGTAGCACGCACGGATGCACGACGACTTAAGAGTTTCTCAATTAGTTCGTGATGACCTGAATCAGCTGCAAGCATGAGAGCAGTCGATCCATTATTGTCTTGTAGGTCTGGCCATTTGAAATTTTCAACCTTGATTAGAGTGAGAGCGAGTGCCACATGGCCTTGTGAGATGGAGAGACGCAGCAAGTTAGTCACCACAGCTGGCTTCATATGCTTTACGGTGTCGTTTAAAACAAAGTTCTCTTCTTCAATTGCCATTTGGGCAGTGAAGTTCAGAATGGGGCTACATTCGAAGAGCCACTCTGGCTCGAGCCTTAGAAGAGCAACGACAACTTTTTGAAGGTAAGAACAAGCTGCAACTGCGCATTCGCGACGAAACTCAACATGTTTAGCTTTATCGTGGAAAAAGAATACTTCTTCCAGCGATTCTCGAACAGTTTCTAAGTCTCCAGCTTCGGAAGCGCATTTTGTTGTTTTTAGTAGTTGAAGATATCGTTCTGCTTGTGCCCTAACCTCCTGCTTAAGAAAGTCAGCTACCTCAGCTGGTGCATCTCTAGCCGCCTTACAACAACGAATTCTCAAATCCTGGCCAGCAATAGATTGGACAAGAAATTTTATTAATTCCAAAGGACTGACTGGTACTGCATGCTTTGTTAATTCCATGCAGAGTATGTCCCTCCTTTTTTTATCAACAATTGCTCGGACCATAAATTTGACCGTGTCGAAGTGCCGGTTGGCTATGGCAATTTTGGCTACCTCTTTGCAGCACTCGTATTTTAAGTTATTATCGGCAATCGCTGGTAGCAAAAAATCCTTCACAATATCCCACTCATCGTTCGTAGCAGCGACTTTCGCAGCCTCGAGGCAGCATTTATCGCTCAACATTTTATCTTTAAACTTTGGCAACAAAAGTTTTACCGCTTCTAAATGTTTTTTGTGCACGGCCGATTTCACTGCTTCCACGTAGCAGTCAAAGCGCATTCTTTCGTTAGCCACTGATTGCATCATAGATTGAGCTATATCCCAGTGGCTATAATTTGCTGACATTAGGGCAACTTCCATGCAACATATATCTTTGAAGCCCTGGTCAGAGACCATCTTCATTAGAAATTCTACTTCTGCAACTCTTCCCTTAATTGCAGCCAATTTTGCTAACTGTCTACAACCAATTTATTTAATGATCTGATTCGAAATTTTTCCAATTAAATCAGTGACAACATTCCACTCATCATTTAGTGAAGCTGATTTTGCCGACTCGAAGTACCATTGGTCCATACAAAATTCATCATTCGAAACTGTCAGCAAAATCAAATTTACTACATCCAACTGACCATTGCGCATAGCCGATTTCGTAGAATCAATGTAGCAATTGCATCGTATCATTCTGTCAGTTATTTTTGGTAGAATAAAGCTCACAACTTGCCATTGATTGTTGGTTGCCGCATGTTTTGCTGCATCTCTACAAAATTTGTCCTTCACACTTCCTTGAGGAATTGACTGGATCACCAGTCCCATTGCGTTCCAATCATAAATAATTTCATCTGGTTTGGCGGCCGACTGGCAAGCATTATCTGCTTCGTCAGCAACATTTATTTGTTCGAGCTGTTTCTTAAGATAGTCTAAAATTGGGTTGCTTAATTCATTTGAGCTCATGACTTCAGTGTATTATTTTCCTGTGAAAACAATTCTATCTGATTAATTCTTCTCCTTATATTGTTTTCTTTTTGATTGCGCAATTCAATTCATTACCGAAAAACATTTGCGTAAGCTGGCCTTTGGTTGGGTCTGAAAATTTATGACGTTTTAGTATTTGGTATTTGGTATTTAGTATTTATATCAAGTATTTGGGCTTTAACAGTAGAAAGACCACGCATATTTCCCCATTCGGAAGACCACGAGGAGGTATTTCAATTACCCACTGCCTACTTCATGATAGCTCCCAAACCGAAAGACCGATTTCAGTAAAGATCCACTAAAATTTATAAAAATTTTCCGCCCTTTTCGATGACATCCAGCGCCGGCAATGTCGAGATATTCAGCGATTCTTGCCGAAGACCCTGGTGGCAAGAACAACCAATATTACTCCATCCGCATAAGCCTTTAAGGTGGATCCACAGTGGCTCAATAACCTTGGTCAATTTTTCGTAGGAGGCTTCGCTTTTAGCAAACGGGGCACCAGGGTCCCTTGGGTCCAGGGTCGTCTGCAGCGACCGTTGGGACCTTCAATAAAAGCACCCGATCGACATCTCAGAGACGGCTGCTTAGCCAAACCTGAAGTTGAATAATCCTCTTCTGCGTGCAGCATTACGAGCGTAAATCATTAGACAACCTGTGAATGAAATGGACGACGACGACACTCTAAGCTAGCCTGTAGACATACAGATGACCTTCGGGACTTTCAACAAAGTGCCATCTCGCGGCTCCGAGCAAGTGGCACTACCAACGTTCAGCAGCTAGTCATGAATGCTTAACATGGTTCACGACCATTGTAACGTCCCTGCGACTGATGGGCGTGATTTAAAAAAATCTGTTGGTGATTTTGGCCACCCGACACACCGACGAGAATCGCTGAATACCTCGATAATGTCGATGTTTCCTGATTCTGGAAATTTTAGCCCATGTTCTGGATTTTCGAGGCAATGCGAGCAGTTTTTGAGGAGATGCTCAAAAAAAGAAAATGTGGCTGGGTGTGGGTCAGTGAAATGTCAATAAGTACGAGTAATGACTTCAGCATGGGTTTGAAAACTGGCATCGTTAACAAATTTTATCTAAGTATTTATCATTTAGTCATATCGCACAACTGAAGGGGTAAAGCACCTGTTTTAAAATTACGAGTATGCAAAGAAGAAATTTGATGAGTCGTGGCCTTAGTGGCTAGGGCATCTGCCTTATTACCAGAAGGTTTTGTGATTGAGCCCCAGTAAACAATACACTCAATCCCGAATTTCTTCACCCAGCTGAGATCTGGTATCAGTTTGAGCTGAGAGAAAATTTATGTTGGGTGCTGTAGACCTTCCTGCCCGACAGGACTGAGCAGCTGTACACAGCCCTCGGATGCGCCACCTACGGCTGTGACCTGGGCTGCACATCTGGTCGAAAGGTCAAGTGTCTGAATATACTATTACTTTTTGTCATAACATGTATGCCTGTTGGATTATCAGCAAATTAAGCGAGTAGTGCAAGAAGTTAATAACGTACGTGGCACTTGCCGAAAAGGAATTTAACAAGATTGTGATTTAATGCTTGTTGATATTAGTAAGATAATTAAAGAGTATCCCAGTTAGGGTATACTGGGGGAAGAGACGACAAATATTGTCCGATCCAATCCTTAGAGATAGTGAAATCGTCGTCTCAACTGTCCGTATTGGACGATTAAAGACACTAGAAGTGAAGGAAGTACATTAGTGTTTGTAATAAAAAAATTCTCACCAGTTTCTCACCACACCACAATTCTTTCGCAATTGTGGCTTTTTTGCAATCTTCACGACGGTTAAGAACCTGATTACCACTTTGGAACAGCTGCCCGAACCAAATTCTGCTTTTAAAAAAACTCGAAAATACTTCTGACGTCAAATAGCTATAGAAGCAAACATTCTTATCTTTTCTCTGCCTAGATAAGTTAAGCTATAGCTAGCTACAGATATAAGTACGAGCTTATAGTTTTCATATAATACTAGTAGATAGTCCCGCAGAGCTTCTCTAACAAATTGGCTGTCAGTGCTACATACGTATACGGTATACGCTCGCAACGCAATTTGCACAGAACCCTGTTCTATAGCTATGTGAAGATTATAATCTCTACACTGGCATAACAATCCGACAAGCATTGTATACTGTTCTATAATTTTACTGGGACGAGTGGGACAAACTTAAAATCTAATGACTGAAATTTTTGAAAGACTATTGTGAGTAAAAAAACTAAAAAACCTCTCAATACTAATTATAGAAAATATACGTTTAGGCTCTTGCTATAAAAATGTATAAAGCTGAATAGTCAATTTTTTTGGGTACCTTTGCGACGAGATTTTTGTACTAGAAGACAAGCAGGCCAAATAGCCAAGTCGGGGCACTGCTATACGGCAGACATAATAAAAGAATTCAAGTAGCTACAACGTATAGCTAATTGCTGTTCGATTTCACTTTCAAAAAATTTCATATTCCCGAAAAATTCAGAGACTTGATGAATCCTTCCCAAAATTGATTGTGTTGGTCATTATTTTATCCAGCTAGGTATTTTTCAACCGATCATCGCCGCCGGCATTGGGGTGCAGTAGCCGGTCCAAAACTAGCCGCATCTGCCGATCTACATCAGGAACTCCAAGAGAAGAGACCTTCCGTTGTGCCCTTCCGGGGACCGTACCGGCTGCATCATCAGTAATTCCTTCCGGTAAACCTACCGACAGCTAACCATTTCGTCCATCTGGGGTCAACCATACCAGCTCTATATAGCAACCTCCAAGACTGAGTCGCCTCTCTGATCTCTCCTGGTGCAACCACCGTTGTGCCTGTATGTCATTCTGATTATTGCCTTGAGGACTATTCTGCTCCTGTCATTCTACCGCTGGTAAGTGTCCGATTGCTTATAAACAAATTTAATCGATAATGCATACTATTAATTATCATTAGTTTTTGGCATCGCCTTATGCTGATACTGTATATCTAAAGGTGTGAAGCGAGCTAACCTCTGCCAAGAGTGATTGAGCACGGAGGTTACATGTACATTTAGAGGACGCTGTCGGAACAGCCCTGTCGGGTCCGCGTACATGTATGTATGTTCGAAATTGTTGTGTTACTCGTAAAATGCTAAAAATTTCAAGTTGATAAGTTCTTCCGTTCAAAAGTTATGACAAAATTCTGGCTACTTTTGAAACACACCTCGTAATAATAGAAAGGCAATCAAGCTGAACTACTGTATTGAAAGAGTGAATGCTAGACTTTAAGTAGATGATCTGGCTTTTTTTAAGTCTCTCTTGCGACGAAATGTACGAGCGTATTGTCTCTAGGCAGCATGGACCATAGAAAAACACTATCCAGAGGTCAAAGTCATTATCCAGAGGGCCTTACTTGCAACAATGAAGTTCATACTATAATATCTTTATTGTTGGGCATTGTCATATGGTCTAGCCAACAAGAGAGACGAGATAATCGTGATTTACCATAGACAAAACAAAATTTGCGTGCAGTATTGTACAACGATTGCAGTTTGAAAAAACGTGCATTAAATGCAATTGTCTATGGCCAGGCCATATTCTGCGCAGCGCAAAAAGCGTGCGGTAAACGAAAAAAGCGTGCATTAAATGCAATAGTCTATGGTCGAGACTCAAGACATATAGCGAAAAAAGCGTGCATTAAATGCAACTGTCTATGGTTGAGACTCCAGTAAACAATCGTTGTACAATACTACTCAATACTTGGTTTTTCTTGCTTAAATGTCAATGTCTATTGTAAACAATCGTTGTACAATACTACTCAATACTTGGTTTTTCTTGCTTAAATGTCTATGGCACTCGTGCGCTTCGCGCACTCGTGTCAAGACATTTAAGCACTCAAAACCAAGTATTGAATCCTATAATGCAATTGTCACCCTAGTTGAAATTAGCGTGCGTGACAATCGCATTACTGCACTCTAATTTCGTTTTGTCTATGGTAAAATTGTCTGCGCTGATGACTTCTCTTTATTGTTGGCAAGACCAAATGACAGTGTTGTCGGATTCAGCGTGCAGGAATATCGTTCCCGCACTCTTTCGCGTGCCAGAATGCAAATGTCTATGGTAAAAACGCCACTTAAATCAAGCAGAAATTTAGTGCAGGAATGATGTGCGATTCTTGCACTGTGAAGGAAACGGAACATCGAGGATTCTCGGGCTCGTGAGTCTATCTTTGGTTTAAATGTCTATGGCCTCATATTAGTGGCGGCTCCGCCCCCACACCCCCAGAAAGGGGACTGCGTCCCCTTGACCCCTGCTTCCTACTACTCTTACTGTGTGCAAGAATGAATCCAACAACACTGCAATTTCCACACTCTGACTCGTGTGTCTATGGCAAAAAGGACTCGTGCGCTACGCGCACTCGTGCTTTTGCCATTGACGCACTCGTCAGAGTGCGGAAATATACCAGTGTGATAGAAGCACGGCTTGCGCGTGCAACAACGCCATAGACATTCGTGCGCTACGCACACTCCTGGTCCCTAGGCGTTGTTGCACTTGCAAGCAGTGCACAATCTCTCCATTAGGAAGCGAAAACAATTAGCTAGAATTGTTCTAGCTGTGCATGAAGCATATATCCTTTTACAATATAATCGCAAAATACGCATTTATTAATTCCTAAAAAACTGAAAAAAATGATGCATTATTAGAATAAATCTGTTTAAATGTCTTCTTACAGCGCCATAGAGCTCACTTTATTTTGTAGGTCTAAAAGATCAGTCGTAAAGCTAAATAATAAATATTCACTTTTCTGGCAAATCTAAAAGGTAAAAAATGGAAGCAGATAAACCGCGCACAGTCAATTTTTTAAAGCAAAAACAATAAATATAAAAAACGATGAAAGGAATGATTAAAGCTGTGAACGAATGCCGAAAAAACAGCAATTAAATAGAGATCTGCATAAAAATCGCTATAGGCAAGCGTTATAAACGTACCGCTTAAAAAAATTGTTGGTCCTACTTACTACCGTGCATACGCCTCTCATGAATAGCTGCATTGTGGGAAAAATATCCTGCTGCGGCTTCACAGAACTATATAGGACTATATATAGTTAAGTAGCCATTGAAGTACTGGTGCTTTTAGTTTGGCCTTTAATTATGTATTTTAATAGTAAAAATACAAACACGCTAACAAAACAAAGTGCTTATCAGTTAAAACGAAAACTTATAGAAATTTTGGATAAAATAAATGAATAAATGTTATTTTGGTCACTTTTAACGAATAACCGATAGAGAGATTAGGTCAAAATTAAGTATAAGCATATATTTAGCTCCAACACTATGCCTGCACGTCAAACAAGCACAGCCTTGTGTTACCAAAATCAGCGACCAGAAGTTTTTTCGGAGTCGACTTTTTACTTAGTGCCATTCCCGCAGCTTGAACAGGACATGAACCAACAGCATAACACTTCAGAAGTCGACCGGTTATGCTGCAAACACGTAATAGCTGTGCCTTTCCTTTTGATGCCTGTTCAGATAATAAAACCTTGCTTTTGTGAGCTGATAAATTTCTTATGTCGTAAAAATTCTTCAAACACGCGAAATCAACCGAAAGCTCGATCTCCCAAGAATCTTTGCTGATTCCAACCAGTGAATTCGGATTTTCGGTGAGTACAAGAACTTTATCTGCAGTCATATCAATTGAGCAAATTTTTCCAGCTGCCCTTGGTAGATCAGCCTTGCGTATGACATGCTTCACTACGCCGCAGAGGTCAGTCACCGTCACAGCCTCCGCCTGTGCCACATACAGCTGCTGACGCTCATCATCGCATAGCAGTCCAAAAATGCGACTCATCCAATTTAACTCGCTCTTCAAACGGAGCCGAACTTTGCCATCAAATGACAGAACCAACAAATAATCTACGGTATTTTCATCCAGGCCCACCAACACACATGGATCAGGAAGCGGCGCACAAGTCTCACTTGTGGCTTCAGCTCGAATCACGTGACCCATTGAGTCGGCTACAAAGCCCCGGGTGTTGCTGCACAATGCCACGTAGCGAGGTGCGCTTGGCAAATCCGTGATCGATCCAGCGAAACGACACACAGCACGCGCATCCGCGCCACTCGTGCCTCCCTCATCATCGAGCCAGCACTGCCGCATCACGCCTTTTAGGTGCTTGTCTATCTCGAACTGCAGCTGCTCCACCCCGGCTGACACGTCTCCCACACACCGGAAGTTGCCTGACTTAGCTGCAGCTTCTGCCTGTCCATCTTGCTGACGGCTCTGCCGATCGCGCAGAGCAGCTCGTTGCTGACTGAACCTCTCAGACCGACTGCAGGCTTCATCCAACCACGACTCTATCGAAACCAGCAGCTCGACGCTATCCTTTTTAGCGAAATCCTCCCCTATTTCACGTATCTCTTTCATGCAGTCTTCTGCTTGGCTGGCGTCTCGAAGCCTCTCAGCAACCGAGTCGAGCACCTGCTGGACACGCGACATCACTTTGTGCCTCCACTGCTGCAGCTTCTCCTGCGCTGCATCGAACATGTCCGCCACTTCCTGCATCTACACAACCAGCGCCTGTTGATCCAGGCGCAGTGAGGCTCTGTCAGACTGAGCACAGACAGTCTCGAGTCGCTTTATGATGTCAGAATGCCTATTTTTCAGTTTCGTGATTTCGCTGTTTAGGTGCTCATCGCAGAATGGCAGGCCATGCAGTGGGTCCTCTTTGACTGCAGGTTGACCACAGAATTTGGAAGTGCAGGTTATGACAACATCGGCTGTATTATTTTTGTTTTCCATGTCACAGAGAGAATTACCTGAAAGAAATTAATATTATTTGTATTTTTAACGAAAAAACTGAAGGATTTATCAAAAATTGTGTTCTTAGCAAAGGGTTCTCTTTCCAATAGCTAAAAAAGGGAATTACTGTGGCAGTAGTACCATCAGTAAGTAGTAATTAGCTCGTATAAACGCCAATTTTTTTTAAAACGTACAAGCTAAACATTTTTTTTAGTGCAAAATAGCAGCAAATCGACTACATTTTCTAAACACATCGCGATATTTTTTTTGGAATCTTGCTGACTGTCTTTCGATGTTGTTAAAACTTTACTTCATAAAATCTGAGACATTATCAATTTGGGTCCATACCTATTGATACTTAGAGCCAACTAAGAGAACTCTTACTAAGTAAACAAAGGCTTCAAACACACTGGCTTGATTTGAGAAATAGACTATGCGCTTTGAAGCATCTAAGTAAATGTTAAAACAATACGCGTAGTCCCTCTGCTCTACTTAAAAAGAGAACATTAGTAGTGGGAACATCATTTAAGGAATCATTCTTGAATTAACCAACGGATTTATGGATTGTAGTTTAGCCTTAGGGTTGGAAGACAGCGGCAAAGAATGATTTTAACTTTATTAATTCTCCCTGAATAGCAAAATACCTTAGTATTAGCACACAAATGATGTGAGAAAACTAACACTTTCATTTGACCGACAGTTTGACCACATGCAAAAAATTAGATTATTGATTCACACTTTGATTAATAGAGTTTAGACTTAATTATTAGGTTATAAAACATTCCCTTGTTCCATTCAATTTTTAGGCATATCATTTAACAACGCTCGTATTTAAAAATATATATGCATATTATTATTATGAATTTAGCAAGGCAAAGGTGATTTTTACCATACTTCATTAAAAAAACTATCGTAACATTAATTTATCACTTTATCTTATTAATTTAAGCACCTAGTTAAAGATAAGCAGCAAGTTAACACAAGCCAAAGGCAAATCAAATGTATGATAGTAATTTCTACAAATTGTAGTAAGTAATTGACGTCATAAGTAGTAGCTAATAGTAATTATTAGTACTAGTTAGTAATAGTATTACTAAGTTATCTGATTCATTCCATACTTCTATGACAAAATACTGAAACCGTAAAAATTTAATCATAATCAAGCTTTTCTAACGAAATATCCCAATACTATCAGTCATTTGGTGTGGTCAATACAATCTGACACTCTTACACTTTGCGATTGTTCAGCTCTAGCAAAAAGAACCATGTAAATAGTATGAGGATGACAAGGAAAATTGAAGGTTTGGAAAACGACAATAATATTCAGTCACTACTACATAGTGATGCCATTCAGTTAGATATTTACAAAATTTCTAATATGCAAAGCCTCTTATTGTTAGAATTGGAGACAAAAATACGGTTTGAATTGGGGTCTTCCGGAACCAGGATATCCATAGGGTAGTTAAACAGATGATTGCCATTTGCAGACTCTCCCGAGGTACCAAGAGTCTGGACTTGGTCACCGCTATGATTGAAAACTCTGATCACGTGACGATTGAAATCGCTAACGAAAATCAGGCCACAGCTGTTAATTGCAACACTCAGAGGGTTATAAAAAATGCCGGAGTCTTGACTAATTATAGAATATAATGACAGCAGCTGACCGCTGACGCAACAGACTTTCAAAACGCGACCAAAGGTATAGTCAGACAAAAAAGTCTATTTACCATGCAGTGATATATTCGAAATTAGACTATTGGAGCTATACAGTGACAAATCAAGCGACATTTCGCATTGCCAAGAATCCTTGCAGAAGCCAAACAAACGGCAAGGCTCAATAGTTAAAACAAATACCTTATCCGAATTATTATCTATATATCGAACAGGACCCACCGGCAAAGGGAAATCAACTTGACTGACTTGGCGAATCATTTTACCAGACAGATCCAGCACAGATACAGCTTCAGATTGCGCAACGTGCAAGTGCTGACGCTTGCTGTCACAGCGGAGACCATAAATGCGCCGTTTCCAATCCAACGCGAATTCACAACGGCAGCGAACATT
Source organism: Macrostomum cliftonense (assembly GCA_950096795.1). Classification (NCBI taxonomy): domain Eukaryota; kingdom Metazoa; phylum Platyhelminthes; family Macrostomidae; genus Macrostomum; species Macrostomum cliftonense. The sequence continues at coordinate 1,113,091 of CATNEM010000198.1, forward strand.
GCCGTCGAGTGAAATTACCAAAAGGTACTCAACAGTATTTTTTCGAAGCTAACAATCAAGCACTGTTCGGGAAGAGGCTCCAAAGTCTCACTTGAAGCTTCAGCTCGAATCACGTGACCCAATGAGTCGGCTACATAGCCCCGGGTGTTGCTGCACAAAGCCACGTAGCGAGGTGCGCTTGGTAAATCCGTGATCGATCCAGCAAAACGACACACAGCAGACGCCTCCGAGCCGCTCGTGTCTCCCTCATCATCGAGCCAGCACTGCCGCATCACGCCTTTCAGGTGCTTGTCGATCTCGAACTGCAGCTGCTCCACCCCGGCTGACACGTCTCCCACACACCGGAAGTTGCCTGACTTAGCTGCAGCTTCTGCCTGTCCATCTTGCTGATGGCTCTGCCGATCGCGCAGAGCAGCTCGTTGCTGACTGAACCTCTCAGAACGACTGCAGGCCTCATCCAACCACAACTCTATCGAGACGAACAGCTTACCGCAGTCTTTATCCGGAGCATTTTCAGTTTTATCGTTGATTTCTTTGACACAGTCTTCTGCCTGGCTGGCGTCTTGAAGCCTCTCAGCAACCGAGTCGTGCACCTGCTGGACACGCGACATTAGATTGTGCCTCCACTGCTGCAGCTTCTCCTGCGCTGCATCGAACATGTCCGCCACCTCCTGCATCTCCACAGCCAGCGCCTGTTGATCCATTCGTAGCGCTTGTCTGTCCGTCTGCGTGCAAAGTGATTCAAGTCTTTTTAGTAGACTGGCTTTTTTCTGTTCTAGTTTTTCCATCTCAACATTGTAGTGTTGCTTACAGAAAAGCAAACCAGACAATGGGCTGACATCCGCTGCTTGTTGATTACAGAATTTTGATGAACAGCATTCATTGGTATGAGCAGTTAATGACATGTCGGTATTTGCGCCGTTGTTTGGTTCGTCTGAAATGGTTTAATTTTACAGATTCTTTTAAATAAAATTCCTAATTACATTAAATTATACTTTTATGTTTACGGACAAGTTCAAGTTAGCCAAAACTAGCTATAGCCACTAAAAGGTTTATTTAAAAATTCCTAGATATTCTTTAAATTCCTAGGACTCCTAGTCCTAGTCTGTGGTCACTCGTGATCGGCGCGTTGCGCTTTTGCTGTTTTTGTTGTTCTTGACTTATTTTTACATCGACTGAACAGAAACTAAAGAGCTCAAAACAATGCATAGCGATTAAAACTACTAGCTATACACAAATACGAGCAAATCATAACCTAGCCAATGAATTTCTTAGCTAATCGATCGAATCACCTTGATTTTAGTCTTTTTTTATTAATGTGAGAATTATTCGCGAAAATAAACAGAAAAAAACTCAACATTTTTGCAGAAACTTCGTTCATATTTTGCTATTATTTATTTTTAAAAATCGAAGTGTAGGCCAGGAAGAATTTTTTTGGTACAATATGATCGTTCTATTGATTATTAACAAAAAGGCGATAAATATTGAAATAAAGAAAATTGAGTAAATTTCTAAATATTTTTAGTTGATTTGCTGACAAAAATGCTAATTTCTTTAATCATTGTAGTGAGTAGGAAAGTAAATAAAGTCGCATCAACTGTCTAGATGAGGAAATACTTGCCAACGGGATTAGATCTTATATAGTATTTGTTATACGAGCATATGCTACTAATGAGATTACAAATGTCGATATGAAGCAGAAACAACAAGATTAACAGATGAACACAGCTAGCAGATAGCCCAAAAAATTATGACCCTCGTAGTTTTGACACCTTCATCATCAAGTCTAAAAACACAACAATTTCGCTAAGCCTCTAACAATAAAGCAGGGAGTAAAAAATAGGTATAGAAAAATACTTTTGTTTGTTTATTGTGCAGGATTAAAAATTCTACAGCCTAACATTGGCCGAATAAAAAATGCAATCTTTAAGTTGAGTCTTAAAGTAGAAAAAGACGGTCATAAAAATTTAATAAAGAAAACTCCTTCATTTAACTAGTCCAGAGAGTTAGTGAGCGAATCAAGTATGTTAAATCAGTTGAAAAGCTGCTAGTCGGTGATTATTAGTATCAGCCACGACAAGAATTTTGTATCCGAATGCTTTGCTATTGTAAACAAGCATATCAGCGGGCCGATTGAAGACTTCGACACCAGCGCCAGCTGAGCCACGACTTCCAAATAATTCAGGCTCGTCACTGCCAGACAGAAACAGTTGAACACAATGACTTTTCAGCTCGCTGACGTACAGGCGACCAAAGTCATCAGTAACCAGATGTAGCGGCATTATGTCCAAGTTAGACCGCACAAAGAATCCGTCAAGCGACGATATTAATTGTCCGGTGATGCCGCAAATTTTTAGCACCTTGGATTTCTTCCAATCAGCCAGCCAAATCTTGCTCTCTTGCAGGCACAGCTTTCTGATGTTGCCCTCACCGTAAGCACTAACGTTGAGACTGGATTCAAGCTTGCCGGAGGTTTTACTGAAAGAATGAATCAGCTGACTGGTGCCCTGAACTAGCAAGAACACTTTGTCGCCGCTGCAAGACATGCTGGAAATCTTCCCGGCGGGTAAATTCAGGCTGCCAATACTGACGACTATGATGACTTGTCCGCTCAAGTCAGTGACAGTTACTGCGTGATCTTGCGCTAAAAATACCTGCTGACGCACGTTATCACAATGAAGACCGTTAATTGCTTTGTTCCAATCTAATTTACCGCAGAGTAGCTTTACTTTGCGTCGCGAGTCAAACGAAACTCCTAATAGATAGCTACTGCTCGGTCTAAGTGCAACAAAAATCAACGGTACGGATAACTTCCTAGCAGATCTATCAGTAATCGAGTCAAGTGAAACTATGCGATCATTAGGATCAGAAGCGTATTTATTGGCATTTGTACACAGAGCTAAATAACGTGGCTCGCCGGCAAGACTCATAGTCTGGATTAAAGGCGGGCAAACCGGTTTGTCGTTTGAGCTGAGATCACTTTGGCATTGTCGCATCAAGCTGTCCATGTGTTTGTCAATCAATAGCTGCAGCTCACTTACACCAGACGACAAGTCACCGATACAGCGATAAACAAACTCAGATGGCTCATCATCTTCTTCCTCGTCAATATCTTCGTCGCGCCGCCGTGAACGACGTCGCAATTTCAAAAGCAGGCTCTCGAACTCTGCCGATCGTTCAACAGCCTCGTCAGCAAAAATCTCCAAGGACACAATAAGCTTCATTAAATTACGAAATTTTCGATCGGATCGTGCCGAGCGAACCTCCGATAGACAACGCTCGGCATCAGCTACATCTTTAAGCCTATCAGAATAAGCACTGTGCACCAGTTGAACATTAGAAATCAACTGCTTCTTCCAAAGTTGCAGTCTTTCCTGCACAAACTCAAACATGTCTTCAATCTCTTGAATTTCCACTTGAAGCGCCTGTTGTTCAAGTCTGAGAGTTTTCTTCTGCGCGCTATTTGCAACACTATCCAATTTATTTAATAACACTGCCTCTCTTAATTCGAGACGCTTCAAATCGGAGCCTAAGTGTTGTTCGCACAGAGCAAATCCGGAATAAGGGCTTGAATTGTGAGCTGATTGATCGCACGATCTGACCACGCAGGGTTGCCGAGAGTTGTTTGACATTGCGCAACTATTTTGATAGTTCTCTGGAATGAAAAAAGAAAATGCTTAAAATATTGGTTGCTTCCCATATTCTTGTGCGTTTACTGAGAAAAAATTAATAACTCGTCCTGTTGACAACAGAACTGATACCCAAGATAGTATACGAACTGCTTAATCAGAACGTAGCAATCAAAAAAGCTTAAGCAACAGTGAAGATCTTCGCTGGGTTAGCTTTATTGTGTAAGATTTTAAATTTAGTACACTAAATTTTGGGTCAGACAAAAAAATTATAAAAAATAAGTTCTTTCCAAGCTTGAAATAGAGCAAACGCCATTGCATGTAATTAAAACGAGAATTTAGACAATAAGTTTTAATTATAAAAAAAGATTAACAAGTTTTAACATTGCGATACGAGATTGATAGGTTTTAGCGTATAAAATAAAGGCAGTACAAATAAAAGGGCTCGATAATGAACGCAATCTATACATAATTATTTAAAAAGACAAAATTTGTCACCAGGTGGCTTATTTTTCATGGAAAAACCTGCAAAAAAAGAAAAATATGAAAAATATAAATTTATTTGAAAAATACATTTTAGTACACATAACGCAACCAATATATTAGTTGCTAATAAACTAAAACCTAGAAAAACTATTTTTAAAAGAATAGTAAATGAAATAAAATTACTGCAAAATACAAAATCATGATTGTTACGAAAAAACTCACTATTTTATAGAGTTCGATCATAGTTAACTTACACTTAAATGGACCCCAAAGCATGTGTGGCTGTTAATTTTCTGAGGGTTGTTTTTAACTTGCTGAGGGTGGTTGTAAACTTTATGAGGTTGGTTGTTAACTTACTGAGTGTAGCAGTTAACTTTCTACGGGGGGGTTGTTAACTGCTGAGGGTGATTTTTAACTTTCCGAGGGTGGTTGTTCACTTTCTGAGGGTGGTTAATTTTCTGGGGTGGTTGTAAACTTGCTGAGCGATTTTCAATTTTCCTTAGGGGTTTTAATTGTCTGGGGGATTATTTTGCTTAGCAGATTTACTTATTAACAATTTTTGTCAAAATCACTTAGGGATTGTAAACTTTTTGGGCGGGTAGTTAAATTTCTGAGATGAGTGCTCTAAATTCGGACCATGGTAGTAAATTTATGAAGGTATTAACTTTCTTATTAGTAGTTTTCAATTCTGAGGGAGGTACGCTGTTAACTGATAAAGGGAAGCAAACTTTCTATACATGGGTTATAAAGTATTCGAGCTTATATATTCATGTTGGTTTAGTTACTAAATGAGGTTATTCACTGAGTTAAGGAATTTGCTTTTAAATTCCTGTTCAAAGAGAAATAGTTTACGTGCCAAGTAAAATTTAATTATATTTCTCAGGTCAAATACATACATCATAAATTGGCCGGATCTTGTGTGTGAAAATTCTGTGGAAACGTTTTTACTGTTTATATTCAGGACCCCGGAGGGTGCTAGTATACTTTCTATAATACAATGTGCCTAGTTTTTTATATTAAAATATAGTAGCCAATTAGTTGCACTTTGATTTTAAAAAATTTGCATTAAGCAAGTAAGGATAAATTTTGGGCCAAATTTTGAAGAGCTCAGTTCAGCAGAAAAAATCGTTCTATATTGGTTAAGGAACTTTAGCACTTTAGCACACTTTAAAAACGCAGAGTCTATAGTTATCGTAGTCGCAAACAATTAGTTTTCTACCAGCACTGGTGCCACCGTTAACAGCTATCATTCCAGTTGGGCGCTTAAAGCAATCAAGATCACCGTTTAATTCTTTGTTGTTGAAACTCGCACATTCTAGAATATCTTGATTAGAATCCTCCGTTAGAACTTTGACGCAGTTCCGTGACGTCATGCTAATAAAAAGCAAGCCTCTGTCATCAGTAGCCAAGTGCAAGCACGAAAATCCCTTGGGCTTTTTTAAAGCGCCAACAACCAGACAATCAGAACGAAAAATCAACTGACCAGTGATGCTACACACCTTGAGCACTCTCGAAGAAGCCCAATCGGCAAGCCAAATCTTGCCCTCCTGCAGGCAGATCTTCTTCAAACTTGCGTCACCAAATGTGCTAACATCGAGTGTAGACTCCAATTTTCCAGAGGTTTTGCTAATAGAATGCACTTTCCTATCTTTAGCGCCATGCACAAGAACAAAAAATTTGTCACTATTGCAAGCAATTCCAGAAATCTTTCCGGCAGGCCAAGCCAACTGAGTGGAAGTAACAACTCTGATAACTCGGCCACAAAGATCCGTCACTGTTACTGCGTGCTCCTGAGCCAAAAACAACTGTTGGCGATTGCTGTCGCAATGAAGACCATAGATGTCTTTTCTCCAGTCTAATTTTTCGGAACGAAATTTTCCTTTCGAGTCGCCATTAAGTGACGTAACCAATAAAAACTCGGCTTCTTTTCCATCAAATGAAATAAACAAGCATGATTCAGGCAGTAACATACACGTTTCATCGGCTCGATTGGCTGGAATAATGGTTCCAGAAGAGTCAAGGACAATATTTTTCGTGTCATGACACACTGCGACGCACCGAGGTCCACTTGGGAGCCCAGATATAGCGTAGTCAAACTGAAAATCTGGCTGATTCAATGATTCCGGTGGCTTTTCTTGAAGCCTGCATTGCTGCACAACATTGCTAAAGTGTTTGTCAATCTTAAACTGCAGCTGTTGCACTCCAGCAGACACATCACCGATTATTCTTGGGATTAGGCTGTCATTTTCGTGTTGAGATTTGTCGTAAATTGACGCTCGAACTTTTTCATACTTCGGCGATCGTTCTAAAGCACTATCAACGAAAGGCTCAATGGAAACAACGTGCTCCATTACTGTGCGCAGCTGGCCAGAATCCCGAGCCATCACCATCTCTTTCCTGCATTTCTCAGCCTCGTCGACATCTTTTAGAGTTTCACCGATGGTGTCATAAATGTTTTGCACCCGCGACACCAAGCGATCCTTCCACTCCTGCAGTCTATCTTGCACAGCTTCGAACATGTCAGTTATTTCTTGAATCTCAACAATTAGGGCCTGTTGACCTAAGCGAAGCGTTTCCTTTTCTGGACAATTGGCAAGCCTGTCAAGTTTCTGTAGCAGTTCTTTCTGTCGCATTTCAAGACGTTGAATCTCCTTAGCTAGGTGCTGCTCACATAGAGCAAAACCAGAGTAGGGACTTGGACCCTGCGCTGGCTGACCGCAAGATCGAGCGATGCAGGCAGGCTGATTGTCAGCCATTCTGACTGACGCTCAAGTAGCTGAAGTTAGGATAGCGTGGAAAGGGGAATTTAAATGCAAAACAAATACAAATCTATACTTATGCTTTGAGTCTATTTGGTCCTAACGCATTCCCTTTTCGCTCGTAAGAAGACAAGTGAAAAAAATCAATAGTCAAACTAGATCTAACTAGATGTTACTTTAGACCCTTACTTTCCTCCAGTAACTTAATTATTCAACCCTACTATACTGCAAGCATACTTCAAGTACATGTAGCTAACTGTGAAAATGGACATGGAGGATATTTTACGAATGGATTTGTAGCACCAGTCAAAATAAACCAGCCAATATTTATCAAGCGGGCCTCACATTAGTGCGATATTTGTTAAATGCTTTTGCACTTATGACAATGGCAAGTATCTTTGTAGCAGCAGTTATTAAATCATAATCACATAATCGTACCCAGGTCACTTAAAAATGTTTGATTGTACTAAAATTAACAATCATTCAGACATCAACCACCCGTCGGCCGTTCAAGTTTTTGGTTAGAAAATTACGTAAAAAAACTATGCTTCATTGAAATTTTAAGTCAAAATATAACTATATATTGCGTTGATGAGAGCTCAACGAACTAAAGAATTTCTTTTGACTTTGACTGGAATATTTATAAACAGTGAAAACTGAAAGGTGAAGATTTTCGAAATTCACTAAATTCTACTTTAGCTTTCGCAGAAAATCTAGCACGAAATTAGATAGATAGATAGGTAGATAGATAGGTAGATCGGTAGATAGATAGATAAATAGATAGATAGATAGATAGATAGATAGATAGATAGATAGATAGATAGGTACTTTAGATAGATACTTTTACTTTGTTTTCTAAACTTTAAAAAATAACTTGTAAGGAATTCTAGAATGTTTCCTTAGAAGACTTTCGTAGTCTTTTGGCATCCTAATAATAAGTAGTGTTTTCTAGACAAACAAAAAGACGATAATGGTTTTACTAACAGGATAAGTTGAGTGCATAAGAAGCTTAAAGTAATCCAAAACTATTGATTTCATACTTAAAACAATAATGTCTCTCATAAAAGAGGAAGTCCCTTAAAAAAGTTCCATAACTGATAGCTATGTACACTGCAAAGAAAACAAATCAAATAACAAGGAAACCATGGCTTATTCAAGCACCAAGTCGCAGCATACTATCAACTAACATGCGCTCAGGAGTAATTAAAAGCTAGCCAAGCAATCAACAGTACTTGAATCAAAAGCTGCTGAAAAATCCTTTTGATTCTGCACTGTGTATGTCAGATACAGCCGGTCAGTTATTAAAGAAAACTGATTTTATTGACTGCATCGTCATTAGCGATTTTCCCAGCACAACTTCAATCACAACCTGAGCGTTTTTAGTTGAAAGTAACTTACTGCAGAAATAGTATGTATTGCAAAAAATCAAATAATTCTTGTCTTGTATATTTTAATTAAAATTTAATAATTGATTAGTAATGGCGTGGGCAGCGTTCACTTGAATAATTAAATAGAAAATCAACGAAAATCAACAAAGACTAACAAACAGTAAATGGGGGCTTGGACTCACGAGTGTAATAAAATTTATAACAGTTCCGTCTACATAAAATAATGTTTTTCTACTGTGAAAAATCGGCGGTGGCCACTTCAATAATGCGAGGCTTCTCGGCGATGCTGGCCGTCCGAGTGCCCGATTCAACAACCCCGACAATCCAAGCGGTTCCGCCGCCTTCATTAGCTGGTGTGGCTTCGATAGCCTTTTTTGTAATGAGTAGTAAGATTGGGATATTACATTATTTATATATGATTTTAATAAGTAGTAAGATTAGGATATGAAATTATTTTTTCATAAAAATACGCTTTACAAAAATTACTAAGGTTGAGATATACCATCACTTTTATATACAGATTATATTTCTAATATATAATAATATTGAAATATAATTTATTTTTATACAAATATGATTTTTGCGAGTAGTAAGAGTGGGATATGCTTTTTTTAAAATTCAAAAGACTTTTAATAAGTAGTATGATTAAGATATGACATCATTCTTTATTAATTTATAGCAAAAAATAATGCCATGGTATACTTTACTACTTAATAAAATCACAGGGTCCCTAAAATCTGTAGAATTTAGTACTCTTGCGTGTTATTTTTGGTTAAAAAAACCTTCCCAAATCACCTTGCAATACTCGGTGGCGTCCGTTCTACTCATGGCGATCAACAGGCCGCCGGATGTTTCAGCGCTGGTGCCACGCAACAGGCCGAAAGCGCCGCCCAGATGAGCGCTAACCGCTGCCATGCCAGCCAGTATTGGCAGGTTGTGCACCACCATAGACACGTCGGCTCTCTGACTAGCGGCCAAATTTCGAGCATGACCCAACAGACCGAAACCAGTCACATCCGTGCAGGCGTGCGCATTGTGCTGACGCATCAGCCGAGCCGCTGTACGATTCAAACGGGCCATCTGACGGGCGGCTGATTGGTAGGCTTGACGAGCCTGCTGCTCGGTGATCACATCTGACACTTTGTGCCAACGGTCGGACTGTTCAACTAGCCATTGGTGCACGTTGACTGCCACCTGCGATAAATTTTTTACGGTGCAATTTGTAGCTAAAGCTTGGCTTAATTAAAGAGATAAAATTACTAAACGCTCTGAATATAATTCATTTCTCTTAGGGCAGTTTAGGGGATTTCACTATCCCAAAACTTTAAAATCGCAAAATTTCAAAATCCCTGATTTCATTGAGCATGAATTTTTACACGATTTTTTAACTTTATATTGCGCAAGTTGTTATAGCCATAATTTTAACTTTATGACCGAAAGGTCATGGGTTCGAGTCCCGGCTCCAGGCTCTAGGACACAATTTGTACCCACTTGAGCAAGGCACTTAATCCCGCATTGCTTCATTCCACCCAGCTGAGATCGGGTACCAGTTTGAGCTGGGTAAATTTAGAGTTGGTATTGCGGCCCCTCCAGCCCGTCAGGCTGAAAGCTGTTCACGGCCCTCGGATGCGCCGGGCAGCTAGCTGCGACTGTGCCGTGGGCTGCACATCGGGTCGAAAGGTTATTTTAAGCGAAAAAAATTTAGAAATTAAACAAATTTTGTGGTATAAACCTAATATAAGACAAAGAATATAAGACATAAACCTGATATAAGACAAAGAATATCAATTTGCTGTAACACACCAAAACATACTAGCAGCTATGCGGATCTTACCTGAGTCCCGAGAGCCTTAGTCAGCACTAGCACATCACCAGGCACGGCTCCATCTGGTTGACAATACTCGCTAGGCAGACAAACTGACGTAGCCACGCCGCCAATCACCATCCAAGGATTCACGACAGTCTGTCCGCCTTGAATCGACGTGCCAGCCTCCAGGGCGCAATCGCGGAAACCGCGCATCAACAATTTGACAACAACTTCTCTCTCTTCGTTGGATAGCTTGTTGCTAACGCCAAGTAGCATTAGCATATTATCGCATTCAGTCACTCCCATGGCGTATAGATCGCTTAAAACATTGGCGCAAGTGATGCGGCCCTGTTATAATAATACAAAACAAAGGGAAATCGATAGGTGTGTTGCCCGAGCAAGTGATTTTATTTTACACTCAATATTACTTGAAGTAATTACCATGGTGTATGGATCGTCAATCAAGGGATAGAAAAAGTCAGTAGTCTGAATTAGATGTAGGCCACCATGTCGCAAAGGTATCACACACGAGTCCAAGCCGATACCTATGTGAATGTTAAATAAATATGTACAATGGTACTTTGTTATTAAATGAGCCATTCTGGCTAAGATGAGACTGAATAACTTGAGACTTAAAATTACTTTTAAAAATAAAAAGACAAAATCTAAATTAGTAGGTTTTAAATTACTGTAAAAGTGGTGGATCTATAGTAAAATTATTATATTGTACGTTGAAATGATTGGGGTTTATTTTCTATTGTTAATGACTTCTTTATGGCTCTTTAAGGCCATTTAGGGATATACACACCACATAGCCTTGATATATTTTAGATCTATCCCCTAAAGATTCATAGAAAGTAGTTAAAACTATCTAACTATTGTATTTATGATAGGTTAAAATTAAAAAATTTGACAACATTAGCATCTAAACTTTATAAAGTAAGTTAATAATATTACCAAAAGTATGCTATTTGTAAAAAATGGAGAAAAAGTTCTACTTTAGCACCTTTAAGTTTCTTAACTTGTTCAATTAGCTTTGAATTTTTTTGATAGTCTCACTACTTTTAGGTTTTGCGCCTTTCAAATTGATAACATTATTGTTGCATAAATTTAGTATGCATATAAAATTTAGATAAAATTTAAAAAAGCTATTTCTATCAGCTTGATTGATGAAAAATTCATAGGTAAATGTTTGGTAAAAAACTTCTTAATGTACATTTTAACAATGATAGCCAAGTGTTTTTAAAAAAAACATTACATTAATTCTAAAGACTACAAAAAGCATATAATATGATGCATTAATAACTTTTGCCTATATATGGAAAGTACTTTTTAGCATGCAATATGTACAAATTTTATAAAAATGTATAAAGTGAATGAGGATTTATAGTGGGTCACATCTTTGGATATAATTTTAATTGATAAAATAAATTAATATAATTTTAATCAACCAATTTAAACTATAGCTAAATTGACTAATGACTATAAACCTTCTTCTTCTTCATTTTGCGACTTACCCCTTCATTTTTGCGACTTACCCCCTTGTTTTTCACCCATTTTGCGACTTACATTGCCAATTTTGTAACTTTTATCTACAATTTTGTGACTTACATCAGTGATTTTGCAACTTACCTTGGTCAGCCATTAAATCAGTCGACCAGATTGGCCGACTGTTCCTATGCATTCCACTTCTTATCTATAACTTGCCTACTTGCTACATTTTTTACTATTCTTTTCCAAATTTGACACTTCAACTGCCCATCATATAACTTACCTGCTCCATTTTGTGACTTACCCCCTATATTAAGTGACTTACCCCCTTTATTTTGCAACTTACCCCCTTCATTTTAAAACTTACCTTCTCAATTCCTACCAATTTTGTAACTTAAATTGGCAATTTTGCAATTTACATAAGCAATTTTGTGATTTACCTTGGTCAGCCACCAAATCAGCCAACTAGATAATATAATATAATGTTTAAGACAAATTGGTCAACTGTTGCACACATGATTAGTCTTACTTATTAATTATTTAAATTATTATTGATTGCCAAATTATTAATAACATAAAAGATTTCCCAAAGTTATTTATAATATTCAACTATTTTAAATGTATTGTGTTAATTTTTATTGAAAATACTCTTTTTGACTTTTTGGCTAGAAACATTGCTATGCCTATTTACAATGTAGTACCACTGCAATTCATAAAGAAAATGAGCTACAATATTGCCTTATTGGTATCTAGGCCTTGCATATATCAAATTGTATCCTAGATTTTGAATTTTAGATTTCCAAGATCTTCCTAGGCAACACTTACAAATTTCTCTACACTCCATTAAACTTAGGGCCAATTGTTTTATAGATGTATTAAATTTTTGGGCTTTGTCTTTTAAGGGCCTAGCCCTAGGCTATACATATAAAGGCCCTAAAATATATATATTATAATTTTATTTGGTCTAATTTAACTACTATTTGAATAAACTGAAAAATGCTGAAATCATACAGAATAGAGACATACCAATTATTGGTCTATTGTAAGCAACTCCAGAATGAGGCAAAATGTCTGAATTCAACAAATTACTAGTACAGTTATTTGAGTGAGAACTAGGCAGGGATGAGGCAATCGAATTTTCAGCAGATGGGTTCGAAGGAATGGGGTCGGTTTTTAGTTCCTCTAGCAGTGTGTGCAAAACCGCCTGAGGAACTTTACATCCTCATCCTTTCAATTCAGACAACTTAGTTAATCTGAAGTCAGCACGCAGTCCGTGCTTACTAGGTTCAAAAAATCCAGTAATATCCATTTTAGACAATTCCAAGTGCACAATAAGGACCTAAGTACTTTAAGCCTGCTGAGTGTATAATAAGAAGGAAGCAAAGCCGTTAGGGTCAGCGCTTTACAGTACACTTTCCTAGGAAATTTGTAGCACATCTTCTTTATTGAATTAAATATTATTTAAATTTTATTCACTAACGCATAATGTTACATACATTTTCATTAAATATTAATTGCTCTAGTTGTTTGCGTTTAAATCCCTAATTATTCACTTCGAAATACTTGATTATTATTTTTGTTTAAATATATTCGAACTGCTAAATCATTGCGAACTCTTATGATTGGCAAGCATTCTTATGCTAGGCGCCAATCATAGATTTCTGTCGTCGGTTTTGTGATCCAGTAATTTAGAGCCGAATTTGAATTGCGGCCTTCAGTTCGCTCTTCATTACAATGGCGACCACGCCAGCTGGACCTGCAACTCTGGTGGTGGATAATAAGAATTACCCTTGGACAATGGACTACTCAAGGAAGGCGAACTATGGAATGGAATTCTTCAGTATGCGTCGTTGTTATGGGCAAGTAAGTTATGCCCAGTGTCACTTCGAAGACTTTGAGGAGTATGGCTTGACCCCAGCTGAGCTTCGGGCCATCTTGTTCTTGTGCGACCAGGATTTAGATGGTTGGCTCGATCGTCAAGAATATTACTGGGTTAGGCATATGATCGACGTGCGCTTGGAGCTCAGAATTCTTCCACCGGCTGCTCAGATGATGTTGCCGGCCAGCAGCTCGGCGCAGCAGTCGGTCAGCAGCCTGGCGCAGGCGCAGCAGTCGGCCAGCAGCACACCGCAGGCGCAGCAGTCAGACAGCAGCCCGGCGCAGGCGCAGCAGTCGGACAGCAGCCCGGCGCAGGCGCAGCAGTCGGACTGCAGCCCACTGCAGCAGCAGCAGTCGGCCAGCAGCTCATCGCCGTTGCAGCAGTCGGCCATCAGCTCGGCGCAGCAGCAGAAGTCGGCCAGCAGCTCATTGCAGGCGAAGCAGTCGGCTAGCAGCATGGTGCCGCAGTCGTCCAGCAGCCCGGCGCAGCAGGCGGCAAGCAGCCTGGCGCAGCAGGCGGCAAGCACCCCGGCGCAGCAGGTGGCAATATGGGCCAAGCGACGAAGGCCTCAGCTTGCTGCTCACCGATGGCAACGGCACCGCCATGTGCGTCAGCGACGACAGCGAAGGAGGCAACCCTTGCGCACGAGCCGGCAGAAAGTGGGGCAAGGCCCAAGAGCATCGCGACCGCAGTTTGGCCGGCCGATTGCGATAACGGGGCTGATCAAGAACAACCCAACATGGCCGAAACAGGAAGCTGCCAGCTGCCGACCAACAAGAGCTGCAGAAATTTTGGAGAAGCCCCTGAAAGAGGCCCGGTTCATCATCGGTGCGGCATGCGGGCCGGGCTGAGCGGCGCAGCTTTTTGGAATCGGAATCAGGCTATTGGCTAATACTGCCCCTTGACCACTGCATCAGGACTATGGACTCGGATGACGTGCGAATATCGGGTCGGGCGCATGCGTTGCGATCTGCAAGCTGCGGTGCACGCGTTGATACGCTCGTACAGGCCCAGGACCTGGACGTTATTTTTTCTTTTTTTCAGTACAGTACGTACCGTTTTTCGTTATCGAGTGCCAGCCTGCGGAGCATTTTTCGGCTAGCCTAGCTAGATGCGTCTGCCTTGTTGCGGCACAGCTTCTGCGATAGTGCGCGCATGTACAGTATGCTGTGTTTAAAACGTGACTCTGCTGCATTTCAATCAGTTTCTACTGCTAGTACTGAAGCACAGATTTCTCACGATTGGCTGTTTTTCCGTTTGGTTCGCCAAAATCTGTCAGACCCGTCTAAGAACTGCAGATTTTGTTTTGCCATGACTGTGTTGGCGCTTTTATTTTTTTTCATTAAAATGTGATACTCCCAGTGGCGAGGCCGAGGTCGGCCCTGGCTCGGGCCGACGTCGGCCACTCGGCATTCTGTCGGCCAGGCTAAGCTCGGCTAACCGAGATCGGCCCAAACTCGGCATTGGGTCGGCAAGCCGAAGTCGGGCAGCCGACGTCGGCCCATGGTCGGCAGAAGCGCGGTGTGCCGCGATTGTAAATTTAAGTAGTGTTCACACTATTGTGCGCTCGCGCGCAGTAGTGTGTTTTAATCAATGATGTACTTTTACTTGTACGCTGCCTTTGCTAGTCGGCCTATTTTGCTCTTACCGCGTTGCGTGCGGGTTTTAGCCCCTCCCCCTCTGCGGGGGTCTTTAAATCCGGTCGTTTGTGGCCCGCAACCTATCGCCTGCGCGTAAAATAAAAAAAAATTTTTTGCATGCCAGCCATGGCGTCTCTACGCAATATTATTAACTTTGAACACCTCAACAATGATGGACTCCGAGACCTGCTGAAAAACAAAGGGTTGCCTCACAACGGTAACAGAAAAGTCATGATTCGTAGACTGCTTGACGACACCCAGCGAGGCCAGCAACGCGCATCAAGAGCAGCTACGCCTGCGCACTCAGCAGACTTTGAGGAGATCGGCGAAGGCATCCAAGAAGCCCTGATGAGCGGAGCCGCCCAGTCTGCAGCACCAGTCGGGTCAGCGGGGAGGGCCAGCACCGTGGACGAGGAGATCGAGCAGACGCGGAAGCGCATCAGCCTGCTGGAGCTGCGAAAGCGTGAGGCCCAGCTCGCAGCAGAACTCGCCCAGTCCGGTGACCCTGCTACAGCACCAGGTGAGAACCTTCTGGAACTTGCCTTCACAGAGCGATTGGCCCCCAGTGATGGTAGGCAGGGCAGACAGCAGAGCTTGGAGCTTGAAGATGCCTTGCACAACCCGCGTCACCTGACTCAACCGCTACTTGTCACCGACTTCCTGGACTGCCCATCAGAAGAAAGCTCGGTGCTTCTGCAGGATCAGGGCCGCCTAACTCTGAAAAAGCGGCCAGCATCGTTGGATGCGGTGAACTACGGACAGTGGATATCGTCGAATGCAAAAATCATGAGACAGCTGATCGAGACAGGCAACCTGATCACCTACAACACCGACGGTTCAGTGAATTTAAGCAAACTAATGGCTTATTTGGACTACAACGTGCATGTCGGCGAGCTGTTGGATGCGGACTACGATTGGAGGGTGGTCCTGCACTACGATGAGGATGTTCGCAAACTGCAGCACGCCGGCGGTCGTGAGTGGAACAGCACGTCGCTAAACCTAATTGTGAAGCACATGACAGCTCCTAAAAATCTGCGCGCCGGCAGCGGCTTCACTGCGCGTAGCTCGGCTTCACGACGCGGGATTAACAAACAGAAATATCCCACGACGACTGGAGGCCAGGTGATCTGCGGACTCTTCAATAGCGCCAGAGGCTGCCAGCGTCATGTCTGCAACTTCGCGCATGTGTGCAGGTCGTGTGAGGGTCCACACCCGCAGCACCTGCACCAAGAGCAGCAGTCAAAAAACTGAGCTGCTCAACTGCTTTTAAACCCCCGTCTCCTTCAGCGAGTCTAAGCGAGCTCAACGTTTAGGCATGGGAGGAGATTTTAGAAGGCGATTCCGACAGAGCTTTTATCCTTGACGGCATCCGTTCCGGCTTCCGAATTACCAGTAGCAACGAGCACAGCCCAACAGAGCTAGAGAATTATCAGTCTGCCACCTGTGACGAGAACAGACAGCTGGTCGAAACTCAGATCCAGCGTGAATTGACCCTGTCCAGGTATAAGCGTGTCCATGACGTTGGCATCGCCAAGCCGACGAAAGTCAGCCCGCTAGGTGCTATCAGAAAGGACGAGACGAAAGTGCGGCTCATCCATGACGCATCAGCACCGGCTGGGAACTCGATCAACAGCAGCTACGAAAGCAACCAGCGGCTCAAGTTTGCAAAGGTGGAGGACATCACTAGGGTCGCCAAGAGAGGCTGGTTCCTGAGTAAAGTCGACCTCAGCGAGGCTTACCGTAGTGTTCCAATCCATCCTGACTGCTACTCCGTCACTGGCGTTAAGTGGCAGTTCTCTGGTGACAGCCGGCCGACTTACCTTGTAGACACGCGCCTCCCATTCGGTGCTTCCGCCTCGGTCGAAATTTTCCACCGCCTCACTCAAGCCATCCGGCGGTACGTCGCAAGAAAGTTCCTGGCTGATGAAGGTCAGACACTTGTTGTCTACCTGGACGACTTCTGCATCGCAGCTAGAAACTATTCAGCTAGCCTAAAGGCGCACGCTTACCTTCTCGCTCTGCTCATCAAGCTTGGCTTCAGCATCAATTGGGCCAAAGTATGCCAGCCTTCCCGCAAGCTTGTCTTTCTCGGCGTGTGCATTGATCTGGATGCTGGCCAGCTCACGCTCCCAGAGGCCAAGCTGAATGAATTGCGTGAGCTTCTAGTTTCCTATACTCAGCGGATCAGAATTACCAAGCTGCATATTCAACGCCTGCTAGGCAAAATCAGTTGGTTCTGCAATGTTGCTCGGGCGGCGCGCGTGTTCCTTCGAGCCTTGATAGACATCAACAACTCGCTTGCCTTCAGTTCGCACCGCATCCGGATCGCTGGTGAGATGCTCCATCAGCTGCAGTTCTGGTTGCGAGCTATCGATTCTCTGCCCCCTTTGGAGCTTTGGCCGAGTTTCCGAGGGAATATTGGTATGGAGACAGACGCTTGCTCCACTGCGGGAGGTGCCGTGGTGGCCGGGTCTCCGTTCGCTAAAAGCTTCTTCTTTGTTGACTTCAAGCGCGACGCCGAGGGCTGCTTTGAGGACCTGCACATTAACTTCAAGGAGGCCATTGTCCCTCTTCTCGCTATCATCCGGCTTCAAGAGTCGCTAGCTGGTTGCAGAATCTGCATCTACTGCGACAACACCGCTGCGGTCGGCATCCTCAACCGAGGCTCCTCAGGCAACTCTATGGTGATGTCGCTCATCCGGACGGTGACGCTCATTTGCCTCCGCCTGAAGATCGTGCTGCGTGTCTTCCACATGCCGGGCAGCTGGCAGGTGCTGGCTGACCCGCTGTCCCGCTGTCTGTCTGGGGCCAATCATATGATCGACTTTGCCTTGCGCGCTAACTCTGCTAGCATATCATCGGGATTCTGCTTTTCTGAAGCTGCTAAAAACGCTTTCTCCTTTCAGGTGCTGGCCCACGTCCCGACGCCCTGCTGGCCCGACTGGTGCATCTGGCCTTCTCGTCTTCAACCTGGCGCTCATCGAAAAGCCACTGGCGCAGCTGGTCGGAATTCTGTCGGCGCTCGAAGTTTCACCCACTGAGCGCTGAGCCAGGTCACGTGTGCCAGTTCATTAGCAGTCTGGTTGCCAGGGGACTCAAATTCGGCACCGTTCTGAGCTACACGTCGTCAGTCGGTCGGTTGTACAAGCTGGCGGGGCGCGTCGACCCCACCGGACACCCCTCAGTGAAGCTGGTGCTACGCGGAGCGAAGCGCCCTCCTTGGTTGTCAACAACGCCGAAAGCGGCCGATCACTCCATCAATTCTGCGCGGCATCCGTGGACACCTGCGCTTAGACGACCCTAAACAAGCTGCCTTTTGGAGCGCAGTCCTGACTGGCTGGTGGGGGCTCCTGTGCCGTGCCAATCTCGTTGCTAGTAACCGCGCTGACTATGGTGGCGAAAGAGGCGCACTCACTGTGACCGACATCGTGTTTGGAGGCTCCGCCGTCCACCTGCAAGTCCGATGGTCAAAGACCAATCAGTTCGCAGCTCGAGTGCACTCCGTCCTCCCAGTGGCGAGGCCGAGGTCGGCCCTGGCTCGGGCCGACGTCGGCCACTCGGCATTCTGTCGGCCAGGCTAAGCTCGGCTAACCGAGATCGGCCCAAACTCGGCATTGGGTCGGCAAGCCGAGGTCGGGCAGCCGACGTCGGCCCATGGTCGGCAGAAGCGCGGTGTGCCGCGATTGTAAATTTAATTAGCATGTGGTATTGCAGTACACTGTCTTGCATTCTAACATTCTGTTTGCATTCGAAAATGAGCGTACATATACTGTACTTATTTAATATTAGCCATAAAACGTACAGATAAGTACTTTGCAACGCTTTTTGCAACAATTATATACACAGCCGCATAAAAAATCGCATCTAAAAAATAGCTTGTGTACAAACGAAAGAGGTGCCCCAGTAGCTGAGCTATACGACTAGCAATATGGGCACAATTATTTTGCGCAAAAAATCCGCTTCGGAAAGAGCATATGGATTACAAAAAAATAAGCAGTGTAACATATTTAAATTGAAAGCACCAAAACAAAATACTTTGAATTTTTCTTCTGGGTAATGACAACTGTTATGGAGGAGAAGAGTGTATAGAAAAGCATGTTTTATCCCAGAAGTTAATTAAGGATTACTAAAACGGCACTGTACAAAATGTCAATTCAAATGCAAATGCGCTCGGAGAGCATTACTGAACAGTGCAAATTTAGACTATGTTTTTGTTATTTGAGGGATCGTGTTACTCAATTTTCAAGATGCATTTCCAAACTTCCTGTGAAATGAATTTCAACTGTCAACTGTCATGGAAGTGGTTGTGATTGCGAGCAATTTTTAATTTGTAAGCCTAGTATTGAAATTCATAGAATCAAGTTGCATCATGTGATATGATATGATATCAATGCAATATTTTCATAGTTTATAAACTAATTGTTTAGTTTGCATTCTTTTTTACTTGTTAACTATACACTGCAGTTGATTTTTAGGGCTTTTAGTTTTGATGCCTGGGTTGTTTCATTGAAAATTTAAAATCCATATCATATGAAGCTTGCATCTAAGCCAAAAATCTAAGTGCTAATTAAAAAATCTAGGTACAGATTTCATCCATTTCCAAAAAAGTAAAAATCATAATTCATTGAATACATTATTTATTTTCTTTATTTTTACTTTAGGTATTAGCTAAATAGAAATTAAGACAACTCATTTTTATTTTTTTATTATATTATTAAATGGATAAGTTTTGACTCTATGATGTCACTTCTATGTACTGTCCATGTCATTCTTGGATTCAATTCTAGAAAATAAGTGACTGGCAACACAAGCGTGCAATTTACTAAGATATTTTACTCAATTAGAACTAACTTATATTAGATCTGTCATTTACAAAAATTTTTTGTCTACATTCAATGTATGAAAATTGAAAGCCAAAATAAAATGTTTACCACTTTTTATTACCAACTTAAGTGTTAATAAATGTCTATTAAGTAATTATTAATGAATGAACTTTTCAGACATATATTTCCAACAATGTCAAGCGCCTGCGCAGCTGAAGGGAGTGCCTGCACGAGTCAAACTGCTGTCAACTGTAGCTGAATATTCAGCATTGAAGCAAGCCCTGACGGCTAAAAAAGAATCTGACCTAGTAGGTTAAACATTTCTTGTACTCATTTGAGTCTGCTGGTCATATGCATATTTCTGTATGCATGCTACGACATCATTGCAGGTTGCTTATCTAGTGACTGTTGGCGGGTTCGACTGCCACGACGCAGTCTGGAGGATGGTTCCCAGGCTAATGACTCACAGCCTGCAGAATAAGTGCAATCGTACTGGTAAAAATAAGGACATTGCCTTCAAGGAAACTTTGGAACCTCTTCTTAAGCGTAAGTGCGCTTGCATGGCTACATTGACAAAAGCCACAAATCCTAGATGGTAGTTACGTCTCATTTGTCTGCATGCATAATTTCTATTCCTTGTGTTTCAGGTGCTATCCTTGCTTTGGACATCGGCACTGATGAAATGAAAATCGAGCAACAAGTCGAGCGCTTCTTTCACAAGACGCAGAATGGGTGGGTGAGACGCTAGGCGGCAGCGTGCGCATGACACGGTTGCCGGCACACCTGAGCCGTCTGAGCGTGAGGATTAAACGGCAAATGCAAACGGTGTGCAGAAAAACTCACAATTTTATCAAAAATGAACTCATTTTTACACTGCTTCTTGTCATACATCTTCGTGCCTCTTTTTAATTCAGCCACTGGAACATGCGCACGCTGTAATTGCCATAGCAAATGCGCATTTATATTTTTTGTATTGCTCAATCGCCATTTCAAATTAGTTTTTTTACGTCTTTTTCACGTTTTTATTGCCAATTGTTATTGTTCTGCTAAGTTATTCAGTACAAAGCAGTTTTTTCTTCCGAATACTAGTAGATACAGTTATTATATGCATAAAAATAAATATTCTACTGTATGCACACTTTTTGAAAGTCAATTTGTATGTCTTGCTTGTTTTAAGTTTTGGCACAAGTTTTATGCCATCAAGAATTTCTGCTTAGTTAAGAGCAGCTACTTATGTTTTTCAGCTTCTTTCATTTTTCTCTATCAGAAAATTGCGCGTGGAAGCGACTTAAACACTCAAAAAGTTACTTTTGAAACAAATAGTAGGCAGACATTTTGGCTTCAAGCGGTCTAACATGTACAGTACGAAGCAGTGAAGTCGATGGCAGCTACATGTATATAGGGGTCGACAAACGGAGGACCTGCATTGCAAACCGTACGAAAGCACAGTGCATATAGCATTACCTGCGGCTTTATCTCGGCAAGCCGACTTCGGCCCGAGTTTGTCGGCCCGAGACAGAACCGCCGGTAACCCCCCGAGGTCGGCCCGATCTCGGCGGCCCGAGGTCGGGCCGACCTCGGCCTTGCCACTGGGCTGCTGCCCAAGCTGAAGCGCAATCATCCGCTCTGCCCGTGGTCCGCCCTGATGCGACATTGGAGACTGAATCAGCTCGACAAGGCATTAAGCATGCAGCCCCTCTTCTGAGTGCGATCTGGTGGCTCTTGGAGCGCTCTGTCACGGTTCCAATTCGACAAGATGCTGCAGGAGGCCATTCAGTCCATGGGATTGCCAGGCAGCCACTTCTCTGGCCACAGCCTTCGGCGAGGAGGCGCGACTTTCGCCCGCGACTCTGGGCTCCCGCTTGAGGCTGTTCAGCTGCTTGGCTGGTCGAGCGACTGTGTGCAGCGATATGTCGAGTCCGAGCAGCCAGAGGCCACGCGTCTTGCGGTCAAGCATTTCGCTGCTGCTGTGGAGCGCTTGTAACCCTAACATCTTATCTTTTTTTTCTTCCCTCGTGTTCTCTTGTTCTGGGTTTGGCCTTTAAGTTCGCCCACTCGTCCTCCGCCAACCGTTTCGCCTTTGTGTCATCTGGATTAATGTTCACACTATTGTGCGCTCGCGCGCAGTAGTGTGTTTTAATCAATGGTGTACTTTTACTTGTACGCTGCCTTTGCTAGTGGGCCTATTTTGCTCTTACCGCGTTGCGTGCGGGTTTTAGCCCCTCCCCCTCTGCGGGGGTCTTTAAATCCGGTTGTTTGTGGCCTGCAACCTATTGCCTGCGCGTAAAATTTTTTTTAAATGACCTAATACTTGCTTAAATAATTGCAAAAAAAATTAATTCGTTTTTAAGAATGCGTATGCAAGGGCTTTTAAGTTCGCCCACTCGTCCTCCGCCAACCGTTTCGCCTTTGTGTCATCTGGATTAACATGTGGTATTGTAGTACACTGTCTTGCATTCTAACATTCTGTTTGCTCGGGCCGACCTCGGGGGGTTACCGGCGGTTCTGTCTCGGGCCGAAGTCGGCTGGCCGAGATAAAGCCGCAGGTAATGCTATATGCACTGTGCTTTCGTACGGTTTGCAATGCAGGTCCTCCGTTTGTCGACCCCCATATACATGTAGCTGCCATCGACTTCACTGCTTCGTACTGTACATGTTAGACCGCTTGCAGCCAAAATGTCTGCCTACTACTTGTTTCAAAAGTAACATTTTGAGTTTTCAAGTCGCTTCCACGCGCAATTTTCTGACAGAGAAAAATGAAAGAAGCTGAAAAACATAAGTAGCTGCTCCTAACTAAGCAGAAATTCTTGATGGCATAAAACTTGTGTCAAAACTTAAAACAAGCAAGACATACAAATTCACTTTCAAAAAGTGTGCATATAGTAGAATATTTATTTTTATGCATATAATAACTGTATCTACTAGTATTCGGAAGAAAAAACTGCTTTGTACTGAATAATTTAGCAGAACAATAACAATTGGCGATAAAAACGTGAAAAAGACGTAAAAAAACTAATTTGAAATGGCGATTAAGCAATACAAAAAAATATAAATGTGCATTTGCTATGGCAATTACAGCGTGCGCAAACAGTGTGCCAGTGGCTGAATTAAAAAGAGGCACGAAGAAGATGTATGACAAGAAGCAGTGTAAAAATGAGTTTTTTCTTCAGAAATTGATAAAATTGTGAGTTTTTCTGCACACTGTTTGCATTTGCCGTTTAATCCTCACGCTCAGACGGCTCAGGTGTGCCGGAAACCATGTCATGCGCACGCTTCCGCCTAGCATCTCGCCCACCCATTCTGCTGCATGTTGTGAAAGAAGCGCTTGACTTTTTGCTCGATTTTCATTTCATCAGTGCCGATGTCCAAAGCAAGGATAGCACCTGAAACACAAGGAATAAAAATTATGCATGCAGGCAAATGAGACGTAACTACCATCTAGGATTGTTGCTTTTGTCAATGTAGCCATTGCAAGCGCACTTACGCTTAAGAAGAGGTTCCAAAGTTTCCTTGAAGGCAATGTCCTTATTTTTACCAGTACGATTGCACTTATTCTGCAGGCTGTGAGTCATTAGCCTGGGAACCATTCTCCAGACTGCATCATGGCAGTTGAACCCACCAACAGTCACTCGATAAGCAACCTGCAATGATGTTGCAGCATGGCATACAGAAATATGCATATGACCAGCAGGGTCATATGGGTACGAGAAACATTTAACCTACAAGGTCAGATTCTTTTTTAGCCATCAGGGCTTGCTTCAATGCTGAATATTCAGCTATAGTCAACAGCAGTTTGACTCGTGCAGGCACTCCTGCAGCTGTGCGGGCACTTGACATTGTTGGAAATATGTCTGAAAAGTTCATTCATTAATAATTACTTAATAGACATTTATTAACACTTAAGTTGGTAATACAAAATGGTAAACATTTTATTTTGGCTTTCAATTTTCATACATTGAATGTAGACAAAAAAAAATTTGTAAATGACATATCTAATATAAGTTAGTTCTAATTGAGTAAAATATCTTAGTAAATTGCATGCTTGTGTTACCAGTAACTTATTTTCTAGAATTGAATCCAAGAATGACATGGACAGTACATAGAAGTGACATCATAGAGTCAAAACTTATCCATTTAATAATACAATTAAAAAATCAAAATAAGTTGTCTTAATTTCTATTTAGCTAATACCTACTTGCAAAGTAAAAATAAAGAAACTAAATAATGTATTCCATGAATTATGATTTTTAATTTTTTGGAAATGGATGAAATCTGTGCCTAGATTTTTTAATTAGCACTTAGATTTTTGGCTTAAATGCAAGCTTCATATGGATTTCAAATTTTCAATGAAAAACCCAGGCATTCAAACTAAAAGCCATAAAAATCAACTGCAGTGTATAGGTAACAATATAAAAAGAATGAAAACTGAAAAATTAATTTTTAACTATGCAAATACTGCATTGATATCATATCACATGATGCTACTTGATTTCTATGAATTTCAATACTAGGCTTACACAACTAAAAATTGCTCGCAATCACAATCAATTCCATGACAGTTGACAGTTGAAATTTATTTCACAGGAATTTTGGATATGCATCTTGAAAATTGAGTGAAACGATCCCTCAAATAACAAAAACATAGCCTAAATTTGCACTGTTCAGTAATGCTCTCCGAGCGCATTTGCATTTGAATTGACTTTTTGTACAGTGCCGTTTTTAGTAATCCTTAATTAACTTCTGGGATAAAACATGCTTTTCTATACACTCTTCTCCATAACAGTTGTCATTACGCAGAAGAAAAATGCAAAGTATTTCGTTTTGGTGCTTACAATTAAAATATGTTACACTGCTTATTTATTTTGCAATGCGTATGCTCTTTCCCAAGCGGATCTTTTGCGCAAAATAATTGTGCCCATATTGCTAGTCGTATAGCTCAGCTACTGGGGCACCTCTTTCGTTTGTAGACAAGCTATTTTTTAATGCGATTTTTTATGCAGCTGTAAATAATTGTTGCAAAAAGCGTTGCAAAGTACGTATCTGTACGTTTTATGGCTAATATTAAATAAGTACAGTATATGTACACTCATTTTCGAATGCAAACAGAATGTTAGAATGCAAGACAGTGTACTACAATACCACATGTTAATCCAGATGACACAAAGGCGAAACGGTTGGCGGAGGACGAGTGGGCGAACTTAAAAGCCCTTGCATACGCATTCTTAAAAACGAATTAATTTTTTTTGCAATTATTTAAGCAAGTATTAGGTCATTTAAAAAAATTTTTTACGCGCAGGCGACAGGTTGCAGGCCACAAACGACCGGATTTAAAGACGGGAGGGGCTAAAACCCGCACGCAACGCGGTAAGAGCAAAATAGGCCGACTAGCAAAGGCAGCGTACAAGTAAAAGTACATCATTGATTAAAACACACTACTGCGCGCGAGCGCACAATAGTGTGAACACTACTTAAATTTACAATCGCGGCACACCGCGCTTCTACCGACCATGGGCCGACGTCGGCTGCCCGACCTCGGCTTGCCGACCCAATGCCGAGTTTGGGCCGATCTCGGTTAGCCGAGCTTAGCCTGGCCGACAGAATGCCGAGTGGCCGACGTCGGCCCGAGCCAGGGCCGACCTTGGCCTCGCCACTGGGTAATCACTAAATATTCACATCGAAATACTTTATTATTATTTTTGTTTAAATATATTCGAACTGCTAAATCATTGCGAACTCTTATGATTGGCAAGCATTCTTATGTTAGGCGCCAATCATAGAGTTCTGTCGTCGGTTTTGTGATCCAGTAATTTAGAGCCGAATTTGAATTGCGGCTTTCAGTTCGCTCTTCATTACAAATTGTCTTTTCAAATTAATTATCATGAAAGTAGTATATACTTTGCTTAATAAAAAGGCTAAAAAATTTAAAAATTTTGCAAACATAAAAACAAGCATCTTAAATACTCCTAGGCATAAACTTTTTAACTTTGCTTTTTTTATAGCTATTAAAAAAGAAGAAAATTTTGTAAGGGATTTTTTCGTAGAAAATGTGTCGTCACCGTCATATCTCTTAAGTTTCACACTGTTGTCCTTTAGCCTGCAAAAAGCAGCTTCTTTAATACAATAATTTTTTTGTATCAAAATTGATACAAAAATGCGAGTCAAATACTTATTCATTGTTATCCTATGTAATGACGATTTTATATTTAGTATAGACGTGCAGTGCAGACACTGGATTGCAGTGCCATTCAGATTCAACATTCTAATTCTTAATTCTTTTACTTGCGCGTGCCTAGTACCACATACGCATGGATGCCATCCTTACATTTATTCATACTCAAGTTGTAGTTTAATATTTAAATCAGATTTCTATAGTATAAGACTTTCAAAATTGTCTTTGTAGCTTAGGCCTTAGCTGTAGGGTGTGCAGTCATTTCATCTGGCAACAGCTCGTCTACCACCAGTTTGGCTGCCAGCAGTTAGTCTTCCAGCCGACAAACTGACTTATCTTGGTTGAAAAACAGGGTGTCATCAAAGCTAATTGATGAACCTTGGGTGATTCCCAACGTTGCACCCATAGGTAGCTACATGGCAAGGGTTAGCCAAATATTATTCTCAAAAGTATAAGTAGCAACGCTAACTTGAAGTATACTCTCTGCAACATTTTTAATATTTTGCTCAGCAAGTTTAAATCCAAATTCATATCTATTTCAGCTTAATGTTAACCATTTTATTAAGTCTGTGTTTATAATTTATTATATAAAGGGTGCTAGTCAGATTGTCATCTGTTGGTTTGTTATCTAAGATGACAATGACCAAGAATAATATTGCTACATTATGAAGAATGATGAAGTATCCAAAAATAACAAATGCAGAGACATTTTGTCATCCACCAATTAGATTGTACCTGCAAATTTTTTCTGTCCATTGAAACAAATTAATTGGTTCAAATAATAGTTATCAGATCATTTAACTAGAAATATTAAATGAAAAAACATTAAAGTAAACCTTTATTAACAGGAAATAACAAATTGAATCAATCCAACTGGTCTGTGGCTGCCGCCACCACCAAGTCCTACAGCTCAGCCAGCTAGAGCTGCTCTGTGGCTACTGCCGCTGCCAGGGCCTGCAGCTTAGCCAGCTGGAGCTGCTCCACAACTGCGCCAATGCTGCTACTGCCACTCCCTCTTATCCTCCCCATCTCAATGTCATCCTCCCCTCTCTCCCTGTCATCCTTCCCTCTTCTTCTCATGCTCCACCTGTCCCCTCTTTCTCCCCTCATCCACTCCCTCTTCCCTTTTCATTATTGCATATTGCTCAGGTGTGACATTGCACTGCACTGCAAGCAATCAATCACGTCTTTGTCATTAGTGACTGGTTGAATATGAGGGCTATGCTAAAAGTCTTTAGTCACAACAAAACTGTATGAGATATTTCAATGAAACTTTACATGTACAATGCTGTACTGTACATGTATCATGAGTGCACAATAATTTTCAGGGTATAGTGAAACTCTGATGGCTAGCAGCCCTCAATCACTACACCCACTGTTTTCACCAATTCAGCCATGAGCTTCTCTAAATCAGCATTTCAACCCATGATCTTTTACAACTATAGAAAGGGTCTATCTTACAAAAAATGTCATAAGTCACTTAGGTAGTGCTTTGGCGATGACTACCCATCAGAAGCTAGCTACTGTTAGTTTTTAGTTTCACGAGTTTACAAGGGGCAGAATGGACTTTGAAGAAGAGCCCCACTCAGGAAGACTAGCAGAAGCAGCTACCCTAGAAAATGATGGAGATTCTAGAGAGCGGAAGAAAAATTATCCCTAGCTATGGTTCATACAACCTCGCCTCCTCCCACCTCAAAGCCAATAGAAAATGAAGACTCTGTGGCCAGCTTGGTCTGTGGACATTTTGGTATCACACCTCTTAATTTTTTGTGAACTTTTATTTGTATGTTTCTATCAGCAAAGAATAGTTGTCAAAGCATATTTCTTAAGTAGAAATGCCTCACTAGGCAGATGCAGGCAGATGATGATCTGACTACTATTCTTACTTCTTAGCTATCTGAGTTTTCATTGGTATATGACAAAGTGTCCTATGTTATAGAGTGACATTCTGGCAAGATGACAAAGTGACCAGAAAAAAGTCTATGATTTCCCTATCCCATATGACAAAATGGAAGATGACAAAGTGACTAGGATCCTTATATAAATATGCACATAATCATCAGAATAGCTTTGAGCTATGAATCCCATATATAGCTTCTTGCATTTATCCTTACTTTAAAAGTAAGTCCCTCTTCTTAAATATTGGCACATTAGTAAAAAATTTTCATCTTTTGTATAATTAAAAGGTTTGATTTTTCTTAGCTTTGAAAAACTGCTTAATAGTTTTCTATTTTGCTATTTAATCAATTTTTCCATTGATTTAATAACATGATTTATTATGTAACAGTGCCTCTTTCTTTTCTCCTAAGTTTTCTGATTCCTGGTAGTATTATACAGTGCCAAGTGGTAAGTACTGCTTCCCATCCAAAAGGCATTCCTATCATAGGTATGCAATAGTTGGCCAAGTTGGCCGATCCAGCCAACTGATTTGGTGGCTGACCAAGGTAGTTTGCAAAATTGCCAATGAAAGTTGCAAAATCGCCAATGTAAGTCACAAAATTGGTAGAAATGGAGGGGTAAGTTGCAAAATGAAAGGGGTAAGTTGCAAGACAAAGGGGGTAAGTTGCAAAACAGAGGGGATAAGTCGCAAAATGGAGGGGGTAAGTCACAAAATGGAGGGGGTAAGTTATACAATGGATGGTAGAAGTGTCAAATTTGGAGGAGAATAGTAAAAAAATATAGCAAGTAGGGAAGTTATAGGTGAGATGTGGGTTGCAGGACCTTTTTTGGTCCTTTAAACTTTGAGCCCAAGTAAGTTGCAATTTTTTTTTCAACTAAGTTGCATTGGCCAACCAAATTTTTTGAGTTGTGCACATATGATTCCCATGGATCAGAGGGTCACAGCTTTTAGTCCCTAAATTAGTCTACTTTAGGCCCTGAATTTTCTACCTTCAACTTTTTCTACCTAAATTCAAACCCTACTCTGCATATACTTGGCACTTGGCACAATGGCCCTTCCTGGCTCTATTGCCATAAATAACTAAGGCTTTCAGTAAGCCTGGATTTAATTGGATTTCACTCAGTCACAAAGATCATTGTTATTTTCTCCTTATACCAGAGGTATAAGATACAAACAGCCTATACTTTGTTTCCTTTAAAATCACTTCCCTATATACTAGAAAAAAGTAAATTTTTGTTTTATTCATCATGTATAGAAATTTTAAAAAATGTTTTTAATTTAATAATATGTTAAAATTTATACTTTTTATTTTTTTGTAATAGACACTTAAACAAAAAATTGCATAAATTCAAATTTTATTAGGGCCTTCCACAATTATTTATTATTTTTTTAATTTAAAATCATACACTGTATAAATGCAGTTATTTTACTCAGAGCAGCTTTCTTATATTAATTTAATTTTTTCAATTTAATTTTACAGGATGAGTCATCACTTCCATTAAAGCCAAAGGGGCACCTTACTAATAGAAGTGGCCAATTAGTTCGTAGGCCTATTTTGGATTTTGATGGTGAGATAGGTTTACTTACTACATAATACTTTTTTTATTGTTATCTATGTGTGCCAGCTATCTAAACTAACATATTTCCTCCTCTAAACCTGAAGATCCTCTTGAGGAATGTGGCCATCCAGATGGTGGCCTATTATCTGGCAGTGGCTTCAAGTCGCCATCAACAGATAATGCCACTCTGGCATTAGCAACCGATTCAAATGGCGCCTCAGCAACTGCTGTTAATGCTAGCTCGGCTATAAGCATCAGATCTCGAAATGGCGGCCCTATTGATCAGGATAATTATCGATTGTTAACACTGTGCTCTGTGGCTATTAAGCATATTTGTCGCCTATGTAGTAACAGCGATTATGAGGCTGACGTTAAGTTTCAAGGTGAGTGGCTTAATATTTCAAAGTCAATATTTGTCTGAAAAAATTCTATTGGTCTTGAATTAAAATTCACATTATTGATTAGCTGGGAAAACCTAAAATGGCAAGATTTTGTTGCTTTTTTGCAGCCGTATTTCGCATGCTTCGAGCTAATGGCATTCTGCGCTGGAAGACCAAAGCTATGAAAAATTTTCTATCAGTTAATCCGCTATTTGAGAGCGCTTTTGCTAGATTGTTTGAACAGACTACTCTCGGCGTATTGGTTAGTAATATTATTGTAACACGCATTCAAAAATGTATTCAACAAAAAATAAACTTTTTGTTATTTTTTTACAGTCGCACTGTACCATAGTAATACCTCAGATGAACTTCAATCCTTGCAACGATGGGCCAAAGAGACTATCGTAAGTTAAAAACACGATTTTTCGCGATTTTTAGTTTTTGGGGGTTGGAGGGGGCTCAAACTGGCTAGTCCTATATACTAATTCATACCTATAAGTAAATTATGCTTTTAACGTATTCAGACTGGACTCCAGTCCCAACTGGTATCAGAGCAACTTCGAGGAGCAGGAAAGACTCGGCAGTGGCGCTTTCGGCGTCGTCCATCGCGCCAAGAATCTCACGGACGGCGGCCTGTACGCCATCAAGAAGATCCGCTTGCGCCGGCTAGATCTTAACGAACTGCATCGGGTTCAACGCGAGGTGGCCACGCTGTGCCGTTTGGATCATCGCAATGTGGTTCGGTATCACGCCTCTTGGACCGAGATATTGCCCAAGTTAGTGTCCGCTAGTTTATTGCGATTTGACTTTTAGCCTTTTTATTGCCTATTTCCGACTTTATTATTTTATCTGAGTGTTTTATGTATTGACGCAGATCTTCAGCTTGACGAACCCAATATCCTCTATTTAACTGACCTCAGACTCCGAGTCTCAATTTTAACCAGTTTCGATTGACTCAAATACTTAAGTTGACCCGTTTTTGCGAACCAGATACAGATTTTTGTCCAGTCTGCCTGACCTATCCCCATTTTAAACCAGTCACCCTGACTCAGATCCTCAAGTCAGTTCCTAGCTTCCTATAACCCAGATTCTCAATCTGACCAAGATCCTTATTTTGACCCACTTCCCCTGAGCCAGATCCCTAATCTGACCCAGATCCTCAGGCTGACTCAGTTTCCCTGACCCAGATCCTCAAGCTGACTCAGTTCCTCTGACCCAGATCCCCCTTTGACTCAGATCCTCAACTGACTCGGTTCCTCTGACCCAGATCCTCAATCTTACCTGGTTCCCCTGACCCAGATCTTCAAGTTCCCCTAACCCAGATCCCCTTTTGACCCAGATTCTCAAGTTCCCCCGACCCAGATTCTCAATCTGACCCAGTTCCCCTGACCCAGATCCTCAATCTGACTCAGTTCCCCTGACCCAGATCCTCAATTTTACCAATCTCTCTCAGAACCACATCGGCTAACTTAACTCTTTTCGTGGACCCTAGCTGACCTACTGCACATAAATTGCTGACCCAACGAACAATGCAATTACAGAGGTGCCGCATTCGGAGCCCGGGTCACCAGCCTTAGCGAAAGCGAACGCGAAGCCCAAGGCGACTCGCTCTCCTCTGAATCCTCTTCATCAGCTTCGTCATCGAATTCGTCTTCAACGTCCACAACTTCGTCGTCTGCAGCCCAAGCGGCCCCTGCCACCAATGCCACCGGCAGCTTCAGCTGCGTCAGCTCCAGCAAGGCCGAACTATCCGATTCCATGATTGTGTTTCGCAACGACGAGGGCGAAGAGGAACAGAGCCAGCAAAATGATTCGCCGAGTGCTGCTGAACAGTCGTGGACCAACTCGTAAGCTGGGTTTTTTTATTTGAAAAAAAATCACCTTAAACCTTTTTAATAAGCATGAGAATCTGCATATGATCCTAAGCATGAGAATCTACCTATGATCCTAAGCATGAGAATCTACATATGATCCTAAGCATGAGAATCTACCTATAATCC